>JAHRHZ010000266.1:11281549-11316206 GCA_024137785.1 Ginglymostoma cirratum
ACCCTTCATCAGAAATGCATTTCTGATGAAGGGTCTAGGCCCGAAACGTCAAGTCTTCCTGCTCCTATGATGCTGCTTGACCTGCTGTGTTCATCCAGCCCCATGCTTGTTATCTCGGATTCTCCAGCATCTGCAGTACCTTTTATCTCTGATATCATTGATGATTATTGCTCTAGTTTTTCTCCCAGCCGTTTCAAGTCTTGGGAAAGAGATTGAGAATAAGGAGAAAGCTGCTTGCAAGTATTTGTATTCTTATTTGCAAGTGTTGACAATCCCTTTTGAGAGGAACAATCATAGTGTCGAAATATCATTGTGTTAAGTTAATGTAATTTTACAAGATCGTGTTGTACTGCAAACTATGTAATGTTGCATTAAATTGTTTCAAGTCCCAGTGATCGTTTTGAGTTGAAATGTCTTTGTACAATGTGATATTTTACGTCCATTTCTATCTTCTCTCCATGCAAATTAAGAGTATGAGATGCTGTACTTTCTTCCGTTTGTGCATTGTACAATAAACTCATTTCAGAACACCACTGCTGCTTCATTAAAGAGGAACTTTTGTCAGACAGAATAGTTTTAAAAAACAGCAAATTGTGAAGAAAAAAATCTCAGACGTAAAATAAGCAAACTTTTAAAAAAATGCAGTTATAAATATTAAAAGATGATTGTTTAATACTTTGCAAGACATTCCTTTGTTGTGCACAAAACCCGCTGTGTTTTAGTCCGTTAGTATTTTTTGAAGAGTAACACATCTTCAAATGAAGTTTCCTCTCCACGGGAACATAGTACCATTGGTTTCCATTAAAAACTGCAGTGAGTCGGTCATAGGTAACATGCTGTCTGCTGGATAAATGACATTCAGTCTTTATGAAATTGAATGAACTGCTGCTTAAAAGCATTATATAATGGTCAGTTTTTCTTTCACAATCTCAGGACATTCTAAAGAATTTAACAGTAGTGAAGCACTTTTGAAGTGTGGTCACTACTGAACTATAGGAAAGACTTCAGCCAATTTGTGCACTGCAACTGCCCAAAAACAGCAGAATGATAATGACCAGATCATTGTTTTTGTGATGTTGCATCTTCATCAAATATTTGGTCTCAATGTGCCAATATTTACATCGAAACTTGTGTAAATAAGGAAATTATAGATGTGGTGCCTTTCTTGGGAATTCAGAGAAGTGAGCAACGCTGTGATGAAAGGTAATCGATTTTGAGGACTCAGACGTAGAGGGTAAGGTTTTTAAAAGGGCAGTCATTGGGTTGACAGTAGCATATCAACAGTGTCACTGTCATTTCTTTATTTCAAAAATGTACTTCATTCATTAAAAAATCTGTACGTGCACATTGTCACAAATACAGTTCAGGTTCTGTACAGTGGCATATCAAAGAAACAGACAAACATTTGAGTTTGACACAATCTAAACAAACCAAAGACACCTCTTTATAAAAAAAAAAAATGTCAGAGTCAAAGAGCACAGAAATAAACCCTTCAGTCCAACTTATCCATGCCGACTAAGTTTCACAAACTAATCTAGTCCCACTTGCCTGCATTTGGCCCATATCTCTCTAAGCCTTTCCTATTCATGTACCCATCCAAATGTCTTTTAAATGGTGTAACTGTACCTGCATCTACCACTTCCTCTACAGCTCATTCCACATATGAACCACCCTCTGTGAGAGAACGTTGCCCTTCAGGTTGCTTTTACATCTTTCTCTTCTCACTTTAAGAATATGCACCTTAGTTCTGAACTCGCCCATCCTATGGAAAAGACCTTTACTATTCACCTTGTATATGCCCCTCATGATTTTATAGACCTCAATGAGGTCACGCCTCAACCTGCTACACTCCAGTGGAAAAAACTATCCCAGCCTAATAATTCAAACCCTCCAGTCCCAGCAACATCCTGGTTAATCTTTTCTGAACCCTCTCCAATTTAATAATACCCAGGGCGACCAGAGTACACAGTACTCCAAAAGTGGCTTCACCAATGTCCTGTACAACCTCAACATGATGTCCCAACTACTATACTCAATAGTCTGAGTAATGAAGGCAAGTGTGCTAAACACCTTCTTAATCACCCTGTCTAGGTGTGACACAACTTTCAAAGAACTATGTACCTGAAACCTTAGGTCTCTCTGTTCAACAACAGTACTAAGGCCCTTACTATTAACTATTTAAGTCCTGCCCTTGTTTGTTTTATCAAAATGCAATACCTCACACTTATCAAAATGAAATTCTATCTGCCACTCTTCAGCCCATTGGTCCAATTGATCAAGATCCCTTTGCAATCTTAGATAACCTTCTTAATTGTCAACTATACCACCAATTTTGGTGTCATCCACAAACTTACTAACCATGCCTCCTAAATTCTCATCCAAATTGTTATGTAAATGACAAACAAAAGTGGACACAACACCAATCCCTGTGGAATATCGCTGGTCACAGGCCTCCATTCTGAACAACATCCACCACCACCCTCTGTCTCCTACATCAAGCCAGTTTTGTATCCGGTTGGCAAGCTCTCCCTGAATCCCATTTGGTCTGGTTAGTTCACCATGCAGAACCTTACCAAGGCTTCACGAAAGTCCGTGTAGACAACTTCTACTGCTCTGCCCTCATCAATTATTTTCATTATATCTTTGCCCCTGACAGGAGAGTCCTCTACAACAATTATTCTTTTGAATCTTGACAAATCCTGCTTCAGATTCATTCTTGTTGCCCAAGATCTAGCTGCCTTTCAATTTTTCTCTGAGAGACTAGCCCCTCAGGTTTTTCTGTTTAAGAGAGGAATAGCCACAGGAGACTCCTGAACTACCTTCCTACTTTTCCTGACAGTCACCCATCAATCTGACTGAAACTGCATGAAACCACCTCTCTAAATCTACTTACCATCACACTCTGTGTCTCCTGTATGATCCTCAGTGACTCTAACTGCCTCTCCAACCGATCCAAATAGTCTGATATGAGACAGATCCAAACACAGCTGCTGCAGATAGTCTCTAGGGACAGGAAATTGTCCCCTAATCTCCCACAGCTGGCAGGAGTATACCACTCCATTGACTGTGATAATTGCCCCTTAAAATTTGCTCACATAGATTTGCCTAAAAAGACTCGCACTTCTCTCAAATCCAGTGTTTATAGGCTGATTAGTGGTGACACACTGCTTGGAGAACTGAAGAAAATATATTGTATGTTATAAAGCCCAAAGAAAAAGCTCTAAAAGAACCTTTATTTTAAAAGAAGTACAAACTACCCTTCCCTTACCCATAAGTCTTAACTTTATGCATACAAAAGAGATATTAGTATTTAAAATCATGATACTGCTCAGGAATATGGTTTTAGATCCTACCAATGAGTGGATGGAATTTGAAATTGATTAATAAAATCTAGAATTGCAAGATAATCTCAGTAATGGTGATTGTGAAACTATAATTGATTTCCCTGAAATCTATCTGTTCCACTAATGTCTTTTGGCAAGGTGATCTACCATCTTTATCTGGTAAACTGTTCTCTATAGTGACCTAGGAACCGGTCCTACGCATTTTAGGAAGCATATGAGGATCACTGACTGAATTTACCAGAATAGTACCAGGGGATGAAGAATTTTATCCACAACTTCAGTTGGGTTCAGTGAGAGTAGGGTGTTCTCCTGGGGTAAAGGAAATTGAATGACATCCAATAGGGGTGTACAAGATTGTGGCAGGTATGGACAAGGTGGATGGAACATGAGCCAACTGACATAGGTTTTAATATTCTGGGGAAGAGATACTGGGTGAATGCAAGGAAGAATTTATTTTTCACGTGGCGAAGACTACTCATCTGGAACTTGTCTACAAGGGTGTTGAAAACTGGGAAGCTCCACGATTTCAAAGACAACCGGAAATAGGAACGTAAAGGAAATAAACTTGTAGGATTGCAGAAATGGCATGGCAGTGTGGAACTTGCTTGTTCAATAGACAGTCAGTACGGACTCAATGGGCCAAATGGTCTTCACTGCTACAAATGACTATCTCCAAATGGTTTTGCACCAAGATTCTGTGGATCTAAAAGTCTGTAACAGCAAAATTCAAGTAGTTCCAGCAAACAAAGAATATTCACTCTCTTAGGACTCCATCTACCCATCCCACAAACCAATCAGCTGCTTTTTCTGTGGGATGTGGGTGTCCTGGCTGGTCAGTATTTATTGCCCATTCCTAATTACTCCTTCAGCAGATGGTGGAGAGCTGCTATGAACCACAGCAATTCATGTAAATGTACGTACATCACAGGGCTGTTGACAAAGGAATTCTGAAGGGACAGGACTCATTGCCACATGACTCCTGACCTCTGCAGAGCAATTGATCATAGTTTCAAACTATAGCATGGCAGGTTTAAAACAACGGTAAGGAGGAATAACTTCTTGCAAAGGGTCACGAATTTGTGGAATTCACTGACCCAAAGTGTTGTGGACATGAGGACAGTGAATAAGTTTAAGTAAGAGATAGATTTTCAATTAGTAATGGATTAAAGGGTTGTGGCGGAAATGGGTAAGAAAGTGGAGTTGAGGCAAAGATGATGATCGGATTGAATTGTGGAGCAGGCTCAGGGGGCTGAATTGCCTACTCTGCTCCAAGTTTGTATGACCACTAAACTGACTTTGCTGGAAAGCGTGCAGGATTGGGGTATCGATATTGAATGAGAATAAATCATGTCCTTTTGCTTAAGTGCCCAACTGATTCTAGGTTCAAGCACAAAAGCTGCCGACTTGCGGTGAGGTACTGAAGATGAATTGTGCGTTGACAAAATACACATTGAAAAGTGCAGCTTTTCAAGCGAGAGGGAAAGAACTCAAAGACACTTTTAAACAGTTGCCTGACATCAAAGGCTGTAAAGAATTTTATTTCATATAAAATAACAGCAAAGATCCATCTTTATTAATGCCTAAATTCAAGAGAACACTACCATGTCAGGCTCAGTCAAATTATTCATAAAATTTAATTGAGCAAAGTGCTATTCCATATGATTCCATACTAATACGTTTCACATACATCTTTTAAAATAAGTTCAGTTTTATCACTGAACCGTCTATGACAATCATTAACTCTATTTCAGACACACTTTACAGTCCAAAGTTGCAGTTTTGACGATTTGCAGACAGTGACTGTGAGTCTCTAACCACTTGTTTCACATTGATCTCCTTGAACAGAACATTACTCTTACTCCGAATTTCTGAGGTGGTAGTTTCTGAAACAGGAGGGAACAAAATAAATAGGAAAAACAATGTAAAACCCACCAAAATTAAAACACATTATTAAATTTTAAATCTGGCTATGACTATTTAAGAATAAAGGCGTTGAGTCACAGGTAGACAGGATGGTTAAGGCGTTTAGCGTACTTGACTTCATTGCTCAGACCATTGAGTAAAGGAGTTGGGATGTCATGTTGAGGTTGTACAGGGCATTGGTGAGCCCACCTTTGGAGTACTATGTACAGTTCTAGTCACTCTGCTAAAGGAAGAATATAATTAAATTGGAGAGTGTTCAGAAGAGATTTCCAAGGATGTTGCTGGGAATGGAGGACTTGAGTTATAAGGAGAGGCTGGATAGGGTATTATTAAACTGAACAGGGTTCAGAAAAGATTTACCAGGATGTTGCCAAGAATGGAGGGTTTGAGTTATAAAAATAGGTTGGGAGTTTTTTCACTGGAGAGTAGAAAGTTGAGGGTGACCTTACAGAGGTTTATAAATCATGAGGGGCATAGATTAGGTGAATAGTGAAGGTCTCTTCCCACAGGAAGGAGATTTCAAAACTAGGGGGCATATTTTTAAGGTGAGAGGAGAAAGATTTAAAACAAAAGGACAACTTTTTCACACAGAGGGTGGTTCATATATGGAATGAACTGCCAGAGGAAGTGATAGATGCAGGTTCAGTTACAACATTTAAAAGACATTTGGACAGGTACATAAATAGGGAGGGTTTAGAGGAATATGGGCCAAATGTGGGCAGGTGGGACTAGTTTAGTTGAGAAACTTGGTCAGCATTGGACCAATTTGACTTCGGGATCTGTTTCCATGCTGTATGACTCTTTCACTAACAGTATGAGGTGAGGGAAGTATGTTTAATGTTATACTGTCAGAAAATAAACTTAAAACAACTGGAAAAATTTTCTTCATTGAGCAAAGAGGAAAGAAACTTGTTCAAAATGAAATCATATTCACTATTTGTTTTTAATCTAGGTTGCAGGGTTGTATCTATCCTTCAGGATGCCAAATTTAGAATTCCTTCCAACAAAACATACCATTTATATTCCTATCTGGAAGTAGAAAGACAAACCAGAGATGCTTAGAAAGTATCAAAGGACAGGTATCTTGTTAGGATCCTTGCTGCCTTTTCATCACTTGTGTTTTTACTCTTATCTTTTGGCTTGGAGCTGTGAATGGAGAACTGTGAGCTGAAGATGACCATTGGACTGTGAACAGCTGCTTGTGTTAAAAACAGGATACATAAGCTTGGAAGTTAATTGCAAGCTGGTTCTTCATCAAAGGGATTCCAAAGAATCTGTCACCTGGGAAAGCAGCATACTTAAGCAGATAACAGATGTTTGGCCATCAGGAACATAGGAACAGGATCAGGCCATTCAACCCATCAAGTCTGTTCTGCCATTCAATGAGATCATGGTTGATCTGCGGCCCTAACTCCATATACATGCCTTTGGCCCATATTCTTTAATGCCTTAGAGAAAAGTTTGTTAAGCAATCTCAGATGTAAAATTAACAACTGATCTAGAATTGAGTACAATTTGTAGAAAGCAGTTCCAAACATTTACAACCCTTTTTGTATAGAAGTCCTTCCTAACATCCCTCTCAAATGGTCTGGCCCTAATTCTCAGACTAGGCCCCTTAGTTCAAGAATCTCCAACCAGTGAAAATAGTTTATCTTTATTTACTCTGTTGTGTCTTATTAATTTCTTGAAGACTTTGATTAGATCACCCTTAACCTTCTAAATTCTAGAGAAAACAGGCCTAATTTGTTTAATCTCTCCTCATAACTTAACTTCTGAAGTCCAAGCAACCTTCTTGTAAACCTACGTTGTATTCCTTCCAAGGCCAATATATCCTTCCTGAGGTGTGGTGCCAGATCTGCTCACAGTAGTCCAAGTGGGGTTTATCCAGGAATTTGTATAACATCTGCATTCTTATGCTCTAAACCTCTAAAGGCCACCTTTCCTGATTATTTTCTGCACTTCTTCAGGACATTTTAAACATCTGTGCACCTGAGCCTCAAGTCTCTTTTGACAGCCACTGTATTTAACTACGCACCATCTGGATGTATTCTGTTTCGGCTCAAAATGGATAGCCTCACATTTGCTTACATTGAGGTCCATCTGTCACAGTTTTATCCATTTACTTAATCTATCAATATCCCTTTGTAATTTTACGCTACCATCTACAATAATTACTACAATGCTGCCCAACTGTGCGTCATCTGCAAATTTGGATACATGATTTTCTATCCAATTAGCCAAAGTCATTAATAAATAATATGAATAATTGAGACCTAACACAGATCCTGGTGGGACACCACTGGTCACATCCTGCCAATTTGAGTACCTACCAATCAGCCCTATTTTGTCACCTGTCAGTCAGTAATACATTAAGAAGGTCAGTACCCGGGAATTGGTACCAGCAAGTCTGGAAGGGAAAATGATGGTCAAACAGTTTGAACTGGTATTTGGAAAGTGTTTCTGTGAGGAGGAGTTTGCCTGCTGATGTTACAGTATTAAGGTCTGAAAGCTACACATTCAACCTTCCATTATCAGCTACTGGAAGTTCAGAGAAGAGAAACGCAGCTACAAGTATCACCAAAACTTCCAAAGAGTGAACTGAAAAGGTGACACCGATCAATGTCTTCAGAAAATCAACCAAGAAAGAATCATCTATGCCCGTGTATCATGAGAAGCATCTCAGCAATCTAGCCAGTTTTGTTTTATTTAAATATTTATCCCTTTACTGTTTTTTTTTCCTGTCTGTCTTGTGAGAATGGGGTTGAAAACAAAGATTATTGGGCATCATAGACATCAATTAGGTGACTTGGTTTTTTAAATTTTGCTCTGCTAAAGTTACCGTATTGCTCATAAATTGCTAAAGCTTTTGTTTAGGCTACAAACCTCGTGTCTAGGATTTTATTCACAGAGTCTGGGATCATTTGTTCAAAAAGTCTGGTTACGAATCATTGCGATTCAATTTTGAGGGGCTTTGAAGGATTTAAGTTTACTGTATTACAAATAGAGAGGTAGGAAGGCTGATTTGATTCAGCTGTCTGTTTCCATGTCACAATAATCTTAGTAAAAGAGGGACATGGATCACCAATCCAGCAAGAAACCCTAATAGATGCCAAAAGAAATGAAATATTCTGCAAATTGCCATTTGACACAACAAGTAAAGCAGTAAAAATGATAAGTTATAGGCTGTTTGGATTTCAGAGAACATTTGCTCAGGACCGTTTTGAATGTTCCTCAAAATCGAACAATCTGCTGACAGAACATTTTCAGCTCACTCAGGAAGAACAGAAATACCAAACAGCTGAGTTCAGAACAAACGGGGAAAAACTGGAGGGAATCAAGTCTTCTATTAAAAATAACAAAAATATGAAAAGGTAAGAAATGATTTTACAACCTCAAGACAGCAGGAAACAATTTTCAGGGTGAAAGAGAATTAGGAGAGTATGATCTTACTTGATTCAGCTGTTTCTGTTCTTTTGCTGTCAGGATACAAACAATCATACTGATATTGAGGGATTGGAAGTCTGGTTGCTCGCTCTCCCAGTGTGGGCTTCAACTTATAGCGCTCTTTTAAAAAAATTGATACTTTGAATCAATAAAGGTATACACTAAACTCAGGTAAGCTGTACCATCAAAAAGTTGATAAATAAGGATTACAGTTTTTGCGTTTATGGAGAGAAAACCAGTTCAAAGGAATTTACGATATTCTTTGCTAAAAAGGCAATCTCAGCCAAAGATACCATCTGTTCCATCAAAATGTAAATGAAGTGATGTTTCTTAATTAGGGTTTATTTAGCATAAAGTGACATGTATTTAGAAAAAGAAAAAAACAGTCTGAACATTGCTCCAGATTGCGTAGGCCAAATCCAATGACATTGACACATAGGAATGTAGTAGACCACAAATCAAAACAACCACAACCCATAAGTCAGTTTTCAGAGTCTCGGAAAGGATCCCATGAAACATCTCTAGCCATTACAGTAACTATTTGTACTGACCCATTGGTCACAATGACCAGCTTATCAATAAATCAGCACACAACAAAGCTCAGTGTTCTAACATTGGCTCTGATTTTTACAAGGAATGGAATCAGATTGTGCAATGGGTGAAGTCATATGTTAAGGCCTGGAAAGGTTTTAATTCACAGGATTAACCACTGATTCTTGTCTGGATGGTAAAGTAGTCTTTGTGAAAAAGATCAGGAACAAAAACAAAGTTGCTGGAAAAGCTCAGCCAGTCTGGCAGCATCTGTGAAGGAGAAAACAGAATTAACGTTTCAGGTCCAGTGACCCTTCCTCAGAACCCTGCTGCGAGACCTGCTGAGCTTTTCCAGCAACTTTGTTTTTGTTCCTGAGTTACAGCATCCGCAGTTCTTTTGGTTTTCATGGAAAAGATGTTTGGCAATTTTTTTTATGATTGAAAACCACATACAAATAGTGCTGAACCAAATCATTTGTAGTTGATATCACTGTTCAAGTACAATAACAGTACTGGTGTGCTTTTTTAAAGGCAGTGTCCTTCAAACAGAGCCAGATGTACGTCGAACAACATTATTGTATGGAAACTTAACATGCTTCTCCTCAGTTCTTGTGTCTGCTCATCGTTAATTAATTTGCATTGATCCAGCAATTCTAAACAAGTCAAATCTCTGCTAAAATGACACTAAAAGGAATATCATGTGATTATTCTAAACATTTGGTCTGCTAATGTAAGATTTCTAAAGCTTAATTTGTTTCCGGTACCTATATTCTTGCAAATCATATTTTCTGATTCAAGTGTTAACAATAGACAGGCTAATAGCTAGAGGTAAACAATACTGACAAGACCTTAACTGGTAACTTCATTTTTTTAAATTTCACTCATGAAATGTGGGCATCACAGCGTGGACCAGTATTTTTTTGCCTGTCCATAGCTGCTCTTGAAAAGGTGGTGGTGTGCTGCCTCCTTAACCCAATGCAGTCCATGTGCTGTATACTGACCCACAATGCCGTTAGGGAGGGAGTTCCAGGATTTGACCCAACAATACTGAAGGAATGGTAATAGATTTCCAAGTCAAGATTCTGAGCAGATCAGAGACAAACTTGCCGGTGCTGGTGTTCCAATGTATTTGGTGCCCTTACCCTTCTAGATGGTAGAGCTTGTGAACTGAAAGGTGCTACCTAAGGAGCCTTGGTGAATTTCTATAGTGGGTCTTGTATATGGTACACAGCTTCTACTAAACATCAGTGGTGGAAGGAGTGAATGTTTGTGGATGTAGTGCTGGAAAATGATAAGTTTCTTGAGCGTTGTAGGAGGTGCACACATCTGAGTAAGTGGAGAGTATTTCATCACATTCATGACTTGTGCCTTGTGGAGGACAGACAAGCTTTGAGAGGTCAGGTGGTAAGTTGTTTTGACCTATTCTTGCAACCACACTAGATATATATATATATAAACACACAATAGGTTCAGGATAGTTTCTGGTCAATGGTCGCCCCTCGGATGTTGATAGTGGGGGATTCAGTGATGGTAATAACATTTGTCAAGTGACAATAGTTAAGATTCTCTCTTATTGAGGATGCTACTTGCCTAGTATTTTTGTGGCACAAATGTCACATGTCCACCGAAGTCTAGACGTTGTACAGATCTTGCTATAGTTAGACATGTTTATTGTTTGACAAGTTGTGAATGATTCTGAACATTTGCAATTATCAAGGAACATCCAAACTTGTGACGGAGGAAATGTAATGATGAAGCGGTTGATGATGGCTGGGCCAAGGACACTACCCTGATGAAATCCTACAGAAAGGTCCTGGAGCTGAGACAATTGATCTACAATTACAATAACCTATGTGCCAGGTATGACTAAAACCAGCGGAAATTTTTCATTCTTATTGCCATTAAGTCCAGTTTTGCTAAAGTCTCCATGATATCAGTCAAATGGAGCTTTGATGTCAAGAGCAATCACTCTCACCTTATCTCTGGATTCAGCTTTTTTTCCATGCTTGAACTAAGGCTGTAAAGATCAGGTACTGTGTGTCCTTGGCAGAACCCAAACTGGGTGTCAATGAGCAGATTATTCCTAAGCAAGTGCTGCTTCATAGCACTGTTGGTGACCCCTGGACGTCATTTTATTGATGATTGAAAGTAGGCTGATGGGATGGAAACTGACAAGATTGGACATGTCCTTCTTTTTGTGCACAGGTATATCTAGGCAAATTTCCACATTGCTAAGTAAACGACAATGTTATAGATGTGTTGGAACAACTTGGCTAGGTAAGCAGGAAGTTCTGCAGCATAAGTCTTCAGTATTGCCAGAATTTTGTCAGAACCGATAGCTTTTCCAGTATCAAGCTTTATATAATACAGAGTTAATTAATTTGCCTAAAGACTGGCATTTGCGATTCTGGAGACCTCTGGAGGAGGCTGAAATGGATCATCCACTTGAAGCTTGTAGCCAAAGATTGTCGCAAATGCTTCAGTCTTATCTTTTGCATTTAGGTCCTGGGATGCCCCATTATTGAGGATTAGGAATCTGGATTCTGGAAGGGTTCCAGTAGATTGAATAAACATGAATGTGACACTTATTTGAGAAGGGAGGTAAACAGTAAGCAGAAAACTATAAATTAGCCTAATATCTGACACTGGGAAAATGCTAGAGTCTATTATTAAGGAGCAAATAGCAACATTGTGAAAGGGAAATTATTTATGACAAATTATGGAACATACTGCTTGGGAGGGTAGTGGAGACAGATACTCTCATAACAATGAAGAAGCATTGCCATAGGCTTGGTGGTCCTAAGTGGCTGTTGCAATGCTGTATGACTCTATGACTCTAAATTTGCTAGAATTCTTTGAGGATGTATCAGCAGAGTTTATAAAGGAAACCAAGTAGACATAATGTATTTGGATTTCCAAAAGGCATTAAAGGAGCCACATAAAAAGTTTTGTACAAGATAGGAACTCATGGTATTGGGGGTAACATATTAGCATGAATGGAGGACTTGTTAACACACAGAGGACAAAGAGTCAGAGGTAATGGGTCTTTTCAGGTTACAATGATGTTACTAGTGAAGTGCCACAAGAAACAGTCATAATGCTTCAATTATTTACTATTTATGTCAATATCTTGGAGGAGGGGGCAGAATATAATGTATTCATATTTGCTGTTGATATAAATGTAGGTGGGAGGGCATGTTATGATGAAGACATAGGGAATTTGCCAGGGAATACAGATAAGTTATGTAAGACAGCAAAAACCTGGCAGATACACCTCAAAGTAGGAAGTGTGAGGTCACGCATTTTGGTAAGAAGAAACAAAAGACAGATTATGAGACAGACTGCAGAAAATGTGCAGCACAGAAGGATCTAGATGTTCTTGTGCACGAAACACAAAAAAATGCAAAAAGGTGCAGCAAGTAATTGAGAAAGCAAATGGCATTTTGCCTTTCATTATAAGGGGCTGAAGTCTTGTTACAAGTGGGTGGGGTTGCCTCATGAGTGAGAAATGAAATTAAATCAATAGGAAGAAACAAAGTAGGGTCAGATGGTATAGAACCTGTGTGGGTAGAATTGATGAACCGCAGAGGTACAAAAAAAACATAGCTGGGCTTGTGTATAAGCCTTCAAACAGTAGTCAGGAGCTGGGGCGCAAGACACACCAGGAGACAGAAAAGGTGTGTAAGAAAGGCAAAGTCACAGTGATCATGGGGGATTTCAATATACAGGTGGACTGGGAAAATCATGTTGGTAATGGATTGCAACAAAAGGAGTCTGTGGAATGTCTACGAGATGGCTTTTTGGAACAGCTCATGGTGGACCCCACAAGGGAACAGGCAACACTGGATCTAGTGTTGTGCAATGAGGCAGACTTGATAAGGGAGCTTAAGGTAAAGGAACCCTTAGGAGGCAGTGATCATAAGATGATAGAATTTACTCTGTAATTTGAGAGGGAGAAGATAGAATCAGAGGTAACAGTATTATAGCTGAATAAAGGTGACTATAGACGTATGAGGGAGGAGCTGGGCAGAATTGACTGGAAGAGGAGGCTAGCAGGAAAGACAGTGGAACAGCAATGGCAGGAGTTTCTGGGAGTGATTCAGGAGACACAGCAAAAATTCATCCCTAGGAAAAAGCAGCATGGTACAGGGAGGATGAGGCAACCATAGCTGACTAAGGAAGTCAGGGATAGCATAAAAGCAGAAGAGAAAGCATATAATGTGGCGAAGGGCAGTGGGAAACCAGAGGACTGGGGAGCTTACAAAGATCAACAGAGGGCAACAAAAAAAGAAATAAGGAGGGAGAAGATTAAATAGGAAGGTAAACAGCCAGTAATATCAGTGAAGACTGTAAGAGTTTCTTTAGGTATATAAAAGGCAAAAGAGAGGCAAAAGTGGACATTAGACCACTGGAAAATGACGGTGGAGAGACAGTAGTGAGGAACAAGGAAATGGCTGAGGAACTGAATAATTACTTCGCATCAGTCTTCACGGTGGAAGACACAAGTACTATCCCAAAAATTCAAGAGAGTCAGGGGGCAGAGCTGAGTATGGTGGCCATCACCAAGGAAAAGGTGCTAGTAAAACTGATTGGCCTTAAGGTGGACAAATCACCTGGACCAGATAGACTACACCTCAGAGTTCTAAAGGAGATAGCTGAAAAGATAGTGGAAGTGTTAATGGTGATCTTGCAGGAATCACTACAGTCAGGGAGGGTCGCAGAGGACTGGAAAATCGCTAACGTGACACCCCTGTTTAAAAAGGGAGTAAGGCAAAAGACGGAAAATTAAAGACCGATTAGCCTAACCTTGGTCGTGGGCAAGATTTTGGAGTCCATTGTAAAGGATGAGATTTCTAAATATTTAGAAGTGTATAGTAAAATAGGGCAAAGTCAGCATGGTTTCATCAAGGGGAGGTCATGCCTGACACATCTGCTAGAATTCTTTGAGGAAGTAACGAGCAGGATAGACCAAGGAGAGCCAATGGTTGTTATCTACCTGGGCTTCAAGAAGGCCTTTGATAAGGTGCCACACAGGAGGCTGCTGAGTAAGTTAAGGGCCCACTGTGTTACAGGCAAGGTGCTAGCATGGATAGAAGATTGGCTGTCTGGCAGAAATCAGAGAGTAGGGATAAAGGGGACTTTCTCGGGATGGCAGCCAGTGACGAGTGGTGTTCTGTAAGGGTCGGTGCTGGGACCACAACTCTTCACTTTGTACATTAATGATCTAGATGGAGGAACTGTGGAGGAACTGGCTAAGTTTGCAGACGATACAAAGATAAGCGGAAGGACAGGTAGTATTGAGGAGGTGGCGAGGCTGCAGAAGGACTTGGACAGGTTAGGAGAGTGGGCAAAGAAGTGGCAGATGGAGTACAACGTGGGAAAGTGTGAGGTCATTCACTTTGGTAAGAAGAACAAAAGCATGGACTATTTTCTAAACGGGGAGAAAATTCAGAAGCCTGAGGTGCAAAGAGATTTGGGAGTTCTAGTCCAGGATTCTCTCAAGGTAGACTTTCAGGTTGCGTCAGTAGTCAGGAAGGCAAATGTAATGTTGGCATTTATTTTGAGGGACTGAATATAAAAACAGGGATGTACTACTGAGGCTTTATAAGACGCTTCAGAGGAGGTTCACGAGAATGGTCCCAGAAATGGAAAGTTTAACATATGAGGAACGTTTGAGGACTCTGGGACTGTACTCATTGGGGTTTAGAAGGATGAGGGGGGATCTAATTGAAACTTTCAAAATACTGAATGGCCTGGACAGAGTGGATGTTGGGAAGATGCTTCTATTGGTAGGAGAGTCTAGGACCCAAGGTCATAGCCTTAGAGTAAAGGGAAGATCTTTTAGAACGGAGATAAGGAGAAACTAACTCAGCCAGAGAGTGGTGAATCTGTGGAATTCACTGCCACAGAAGGCTGTGGAGGCCAGGTCATTGAGTATATTTAAGACTGAGATAGATAGGTTCTTGATTATTAAGGGGATCAAAGGTTATGGGGAGAAAGCAGGAGAATGGGGTTATGGCCTAAATTCTGCTCCTATGTCTTAAGGTCTTATGGATTGGTCAGGCTGCACCTAGAAGACTGTGCACGGTTCAAGTTCTCTTAAGTTAAGAAAAGGTATATTAGTATTGGAGGTAATTCAAAAAGGATTCATTAGATCGATTCCTCAGATGAAGAGTGGACTTATAAAAAACAGCTAAATAGCCTTTATTTATTAGACTTTAAAAGAATGAGGGTGATCTTATTGAAACATACATGATTCTGAGGACGTGATGAAGTGGATATTGTAAAGACGTTTTTACTAGTGGGGGATCTCAAACTTCAGGACTTGGTCACAAAATATGGGGTACTCACTTAAAACTAAGAAGCAAAGGAATTTTTTCTCTCAGAAGGAAATGAACACCTGGAATTCTTTTATTTCAGACAGTTGAGGAGGCTGGATAGATTTTTGAATTATCGAGGAGTTGAAGACTTTAACAAGCTGAAACTAAAGAGGAATTGAGGTTTGGGACAGATCAGCCATGATCTCATAGAATTACAGGGCAGGCCTGAGAGTCTAAATGACCTACTCTTGCTTCTATTTGTTATGTTCTTCCTGGGCCCTATGCTCCAGAATTCCCCCGGCCAACCTCAAACTTTCCTACACTGCACCCACCCAGCCCCCTACAAAGTGCGCACACGCATGCACACACACACCCAACATTGTCATCGGCAATCACTTGCTAATGTGTATAACTGTCCAATTAGGAAATTCTGTGTCACTGGTCATGGGTTCTTTGAGTCCTTGTGTGGCTGATGAGCCTGATACTGCAACCGCATCTCCAAACACAAGTGTTTCTCGGAGGTGGAACTGGTCCTTGGCCTTGAGGTTGTTGGCATTCCTTTCTCCAGTTCTTTTTCCGTACATCCTCTTGCCACAGTGTCTTCTCAAAGAACCGTTCATACAGGAGAGACACAACACACACACAAACATACATACATACATACATATATATATACACACAGAATAAAATGTTCCTTAAAATCAAACTCTTAACACCTCCCTTTTTGGTTTTATGTCAGTTTTTGTATGATAATGCTCCTGTGATACATTTTGTTACATGTGTAATGGACCAGACCAAACTCCTGTAAATATATCAAGCAGATAGCTTAGATCCTAATTTTTTCTTATTTAAAGGCAAGTGTAAGGTGCTGTGTTCCTGATATAATTTGATTGGTTATACTCGGCTTTAAGCAAAACACACTTTATTCTTACTCAATAGTTAAAATGCAAACAAAAGATTGAAGAATTAGTCTGATTTTAAATCTATTGGAAGACTTAACAGAATAATAGATTATTTAACTACTAAACAGCAACCTTTCTAATATAGTAACATCCCATAACCTACCCTTGGCAAAGGCAAACTCATTAAAATAGATTGTCTCATGTGCAATGTCTCTCTAGTCCAGGAGGAAAGAACATCAAGAGAAAATTCTGCTACAGAGAGAGAACTCCAGTTTTTTGCTGTGGCAGAGAGACAGCTTTCATAGCCAGCTTCAAAACCCCAGCAACTACTGAAAGCTAAACTAAAACCCTGGTTCCGTGTGAGTCTGACTCCACCCATTCATGCTGCTTCCATTGTTCCAACTCTTTTTTTTAAAAGAGCCCAAGGCCTCTCAAGATGTTTATTGAGTGGAACATACCACTTGCTACCTCCGTCTCAACCTCTCTTCGTTAAAAAAAGAGGATAAAACTACACCTCTTAAAGCCACAGCATCATCACACATGACATTAAAGGTACGATAAAACTGTTGTTAAACATCAGCAAAGAGATAGTTCCAATGTATCCGTAACGTTAATGAATACTTCCTCTTATGAGATGCACAGAGGTGATTAACCAAATGGCACCCTATGGAGCCAGACACCTCTCCAATTTTTTTTTAATTATTGGTGCACCTAGTTAGTTCTCACCCTTTCTGTGTTAACTGATAACTCATGGTTAGTTGGCCTGACAAAGTGAATAATGCATGGTGGGGAATCCACACCAAATGAAGATTCACCTTCAGCTGTATTGCAACAAATGAAATAAGTTATGACAAATACTGACAGAAAGTTAAACTTGGAAAAGCTTGGTGGAAATTAAATTTTGTTATTTCTTATTATATACATTAGCCAATTATCACTTTAAATTATCACTTTGAACAGATTTAAACAGACAGATTTAGTTTTGTCTGCTTACTCACTTGGATGTTCTAGCCTTGCTAGTTGTCTGTGTTGCACATGCATGTTGATAACAGCCAGAGCCTTCTGACTGCATGTGAAGATGTCGGGGTTTTCCAACAGCTCAGTTAACGTCAAGTTGGTGCGAATAGCACTGGTGGCAGTTGTCTGGGCAACCAAAGGCAGCTTTAGCTGGTAGCCATAGTCCATAAAGTTCATTTCATCATCAAGGATAAGCTTTGCTCTAAATGCAAATGAAATTACATTGTTAGGAAATAGTGAGGTATTTGGAAAGTGAAGAAGTGCTTGTTAGCCCTAATGGCCATTTTATCATCTTACCCCAATGTTAGAAATATCAGAATTATTTTTTGCGCCACTTTTTTTTTTCAATTTCAATCTCATCGGTTAATACCGGATAGTCAACAATGGCATTGCCAAGGGCAGGTCATGTCTGACAAATTTAGTTGAGCTCTTTGGTGAGGTGAAACAGGCAGTGGATGAGGGTAACGCTATGGATCTTGTATATTTGGACTTTCAGAAAGCATTTGACAAAGTTCCGCTGGTAGGTTGGTTAGCAAATTAGAAATGTTTGGGATTGATGGACTCCTGGCAACATGAATTAGAAGTTGGCTAAAAAATAGGAAACAGAGGCTAGGTGGAGATCGGCATTTCTCAGGTTGGAGTTCAGTTGGAACTGGTGTTTCCAAGGGATCAGTATTCTTTTTTCTGATTTATATAAATGATTTGGAGATAGATGTTGACGGCAAAATCTCTAAATTTGCAGAAGATACTAAACTAAGGAGAATAGTGAATTGGGATGATGCCAAGAAGCTTCAGAGGGACATTGACAAGTTGGGCAAATGGACAGATACCTGGCAAATGAATTTTAATGCAGAGAAATGTGAGGTAATGCGTTTTGGTAAAAGAAACACGAAGAGACAATACAGACTCAATGTTACAACTTTGAGGGGAGTACAGGAGCAAAGGGACCTTGGGGGTCACGTGTATGATTCTCTGAAGGTGGCCAGGCAAGTTGAAGCAATTGTTAAGCAGGTTTATAGGATTTATAAATAGAGACAAAGCATGTAAAAGCAAGAAAGTGTTACACTGCTACAAATCACTAGTCAGACCACATTTGCAGTATTGTGGCCAGTTCCAGGCACTTTATATAAGATGTTAAAACCCTGGAGTGAGTTCAAAGGAGATTTACTAGAATGATACCAGGAATGACAGTTTTAGATATAAAGAAAGATTAGAGAAATTGGGCTTATTCTCCTTGGCGTAAAGGCCTTATTGAGATGTTCAAAATTACAAATAATTTTGGGGCAGCACGGTGGCTCAGTGGTTAGCACTGCAGCCTCACAGCGCCAGGGACCCAGGTTCGATTCCAACCTCGGGTGACGGTCTGTGCGGAGTTTGCACATTCTCCCTGTGTCTGCGTGAGTTTCCTCTGGGTGCTCCAGTTTCCTCCCACAGTCCAAAGATGTGTAGGTTAGGTGGATTGGCCATGCTAAATTGCCCATAGTGTTCAAGAGTGTGTGGGTTATAGGGGGATGGGTCTGGGTGGGATGCTCCAAGGGTCGGTGTGGACTTGTTGGGCCGAAGGGCCTGTTTCCACACTGTAGGGATTCTAATGAAATGATTCTAATGACAGGGTAAAGAAGGATATTCTGATTCCACTAGTTAGTGTGGCAGTAACTAGGGGACCACAATTTCAAGATTATCAACAAAAGAGATGGGAATGAGATGAGGAGAAATGTCTTTACTCAGAGTTGTTAAGATTTGGAATGCTCTGCCTGGGAGAGTAGCAGGGGTGGATTCCATATGAGTTCTCAAAAGAGCCCTGGATGTATATTTGAAAGTGAAAAAGTTAGAGGACTACAGAAATAGGGCTGGAGAGTGGGACTAGATGGGCAGCTGTTCTGGGAGCCAGTACGGGCACGATGGATCAAATGGCCTTTTCTACTGTAAAATCAATGATTCTACTTTCCCCTCCCCCTACTCTTTCTCTACCATTTGGGAGAGGGGAGGTGCAGAAAACCTATTATGTCTGCTGTGTTAGTAACACCACACACTTTGAGAAAAGGTTTCTTCCAAAACATTCCCAGTAAAAATCATGAATTTTCCTTTTAGAACAATTTTATAATTTCACCAGACATAATGAATACAGGGAATTTTCTGGACACTTATAAAATGGAATCATTATACAACAATTGGAAGTGTCGCCTCTAAATTCCTTGTCACAAACTTGTCCAGAGTTATTTCATGGACCTTCTCTACTATTTAGTTTAATGGCCTCCTTTAGTAGCTTATTCACATTTATGCTTCCTCTCAGCTATCAAATCTACTTTTCTTCTCAGCTTTCAAACACTAAAAACAAAGTTGAAAAGAAAGCTGTGCAACTACAACACAGGCATCTACCTAACAATATGGAAAATTGTCCAGGTTTGTCTTGTCCACGAAAATCAGTTTAAGTTCCACCAGGGCCTGACTCAATTGTAGCCTTGGCTCAAACATAAAGAGCTGATTTCCAAAGGTGAGGTGACAGTGATTGTTCTTGGCATCAAGGCCATATTTAATTGACTGTGGCATTAGGGAGCTGTTGCAATATTGAAATCAGTGGGAATAAGGGGGAAAACTGTTCACTGGTTGGAGTTGTATCAAGCACAAAGGAAGATCATTCTTTATTCACTCATGGAACATGGGTCTTGTTGGCTGATCGGCATTTATTTCCTCGTCACGATTGAGAAGATGTGGGGAGCTGCCATCTTTAACCACTATGGTTCATGTGCTGTACGTAGACCCACACTGCCCTTAGGAAAGGAATTCCAGCATTTTGACCCAGCTACAGTGAAGGAATGGTGATATACTTCCAAGTCAGGATGGTCAGCGGCTTGGAGGGGGAACTTGCAGATGGTGACATTCCCATATATTTGCCCTTGTCCTTCTAAATGGAAGCAGTTGTGAGTTTGTAAAGTGCTGTCTAAGGATCTTTGGTGAATTTGGTGATAGCTGTGGCTTTTGGAGGATAATCATATCAGCTCCAGGACATGTCTACAGGAATTCCTCAAGGTAGTGTCCCAGGCCCAGCCACCTTCAGCTGCTTCATCGATGACCTAATGATGGAAGGCAGGTCAGAGGTGGGAATATCTTCTTACCACTGCATAATATTCACTCCCATTCCTGACTCCACAGATATCAAAACAGTCCACGTCCTCAAGCACAAAGACCGGAAAATATCCAGGCTTAGGCTGACATATGGCAAGTAAAATATGCCACATACAAGTGCCATCTCCAGCAAGTAAGAAGTTAATCAACTCCCCTTGACATGCAACAGTGATGCTATTATGGAATTGCTCACCATAAACATAGTGGAGATTATCATTTAAAAGAAAATGATCCAATCATATAAATACTGTGGCTGTTAGAGCAGGTAGAAGGCTGGAAATTCAGCAGTGAGTAACTCAGGTTCTAAGTCCCCAAAGCTTATAAAGTGTCTACAAGGTATGTCAGGAGTATGAAGAAATGCTCTACGCTTGCCTGTATGGGGGTGGCTGCAACAACTCTCAAGGAGCAACCAGTTTGATTGGTACTCTAATCACCATCAAACATTCCCTCCCTTCACCACAAACACAAACTGATAGCGGTGTATAATATATACAAAATGCATTACAGCAACTCATCAAGGATCCTTCAGCAGCACCCTTCCAGTCTAAAATCCCAACCAACTAGAAGAACAAGAGCAGTAGCAGTTCACTGCCATATTAAGGCCAAGTAGGAATGAGCAATGAATGCTGGCCTTGCCAATGTCAATTAAATACCATGAAAAAATATTTTAAAAGTATCTCTTTCCTTAGAGAAATGATATTGTCAATGAAGTACTTTCTGGAGACAAAACAAATATCTTGAGATTGGTTGGCTCGCCGAGCTGCGTTCTTGTTTCGCAGACATTTCGTTACCGTGCTGGGTAACATCCTCAGTGCAGCCTCTGATGAAGCATCGGTGTGTTCTCCCACCTGGTTTTTAAACTTTGGGGTCCGTTGAGATGGATTGCCTCACTTCCGGTTTTCCTTCTTGGTGGAATGTATATGGGGTTGAATTCAATATGTTTATTAATAGCATGATTCGTGGAGTGCCACCTTCTAGGAATTCCCATGCCTGTCTCTGCCTAGCTTGTCCCAGTCGAAATGATGGTTCTCCTTGTCCATGTGGATTGAGATGAGTGAGTATTGGTCGTGTCTTTTTGTAGCCAGTTGGTGTTCATGTACTCGTTGTTAGTTTCCTTCCTGTTTGTCCGATGTAGTGTTTCTCACAGTCTCTGCAGGGGGTCTTGTAGATGACACTGGTCCTGTCCATGGCAGGGAGTGGGTCTTTAGTTCAGGTGAACAGTTGTCGTAGGCTTGTGTGCCACTGTGATGCCCAGTGGTTGTAGGCATCTTGTGGTGAGTTCTAACATAGGGTAGTGTGATGAGTGTGTCGGGGTGTGTAGTATCTTTCTGATGTTGTTCGTGTAGGCATCTTCTGACCCAGTTTTTTTTTGGATATCCATTATCCTTGTGGGATAACCTGGATAACCTTGTGAAAACCTGGAAGAGGTATTCTTCTTCCTCTCGGCGTAGTTCCGTGTTGTTGCAGTGGGTTGTTGCCCTTTTAAATAGTGCACTGAAAAGCCATACACACAAACCAGGCATTGAACTTCAACAGTAACCATCCCAGCACACACAAACGAAGCTGTGTGTGAACACTATTTAAAAGGGCAACAACACACTGCGACAACACGGAACTACGCCGAGAGGAAGAAGAATACCTCTTCCAGATTTTCAAGGATAATGGATATCCAAAGAACTGGGGCAGACGATGCCTACACGAACAACATCAGAAAGATACTACACACCCCAACACACTCATCACACTACCCTACATCAGGAACACGTCAGAACTCACCACAAGACTCCTACGACCACTGGGCATCACAGTGGCACAAAAGCCCACGTCAACCCTACAACAACTGCTCACCCGAACTAAAGACCCACTCCCCGCCATGGACAGGAAGAATATCATCTACAAGATCCCCTGCAGAGACTGCGAGAAACACTACATCAGACAAACAGGAAGGAAACTAACAACAAGAGTACGTGAACACCAACTGGCTACAAAAAGACACGACCAATACTCACTCATCTCAATCCACGTGGACAAGGAAAACCACCATTTCGACTGGGACAACACCAAAATCCTGGGACAAGCTAGGCAGAGACAGGTACGAGAATTCCTAGAAACCTGGCATTCCACGAAGGATGCTATTAATAAACACATTGAACTCGACCCCATATACATTCCGCTACAAAGGAAACCCGGAAGTGAGGCAATCCATCTCAACGGACCCCAGAGTTTAAAAACCAGGCGGTAGAACACACCGACACTTCATCGGAGGCTGCATTGAGGATGTTACCCAGCATGGTAACGAAACGTCTGTGAAACAAGAAACCAGTTCGGCGAGACAACACCCACAACCTGAGCTACAAATCTACTCCAAAATCTTAAAAACAAATATCTGCTTAGAAAAGGGCATTATTTCCAATTTCAATCAAAAATTGAGATCAGGAACTGAGAGGAAGTAATTTAAAATAAAACAAAAGTTAAAGCAATACAGGTCCATGAAGAATGTTATGCTAATTTATGCTATTTTGGTGGAAGTGGCTCCTGTAAGATCAGAGAAGTGCTAAAAATGGCTTCTCCTGCCACCCCTCTATTCTCACCTTGTGAGTCCGATAAAAACATCCATCCTTACCCCTCCACCCTCTACAACTTCTCTCCATCACTGTGCTCACTCTTGGAGACATTATTCACAAATAGGAACAGTTTGAGATTCCAATGAAAAGAGTCAGGTGGTGTTGGGGGCACAGAGGGGCTGTTGCATTTATGGTACAAAAGGAATGATGATAAAACACCAAGCACAGCATTTCCAAAATGACCAGTCCGCCATTATTCAGAAACATGAGGCCCGTTTCCACATATACATTTACAATGCCAGGCTCTGTGTCTATAAGCTTTTAGCCTTATCCTACTTGTACGCTTTCAGATTGCTTGTCCAACACCCAGAACTGGATGAACTCAAACTTCTTCCAGATAAACATCATGAAGACTGCAGTTTTGAATTTTTGGTCGCAAAAGTCCATATCATTTCAGGGCAATGATTCTGACTAAACTAGACAATTCTCAACCCTTGCGTCCTGGTTCATTGGGGAGTATTTGTGACTTCATATTTCCTCCAAATCAGATAGCACATATTTCTATTACTATAATATCATCCATCTACAATTCAACATTTCAAGACTCAATTACTCTAAAGACCTCCTGCCCAGCTCCTTATTGTCCAGCTTAGGTATGCAGTACATTTCAAAACATTGCTTCCTGTATCCTGCAAGCATCAATTACATTCACCCAGTCTCGTTTTTGCTCAGCCACATCCTACACATGCAGGGATAAATTTTCTCGCAAAGGCATCCAATCTGCTGGCAGGATTAAGAGCAAGAGGGGAATTGCTTCAGCAATCAGCAAGGCCCAGGCCTGGATCTCATCAGCAGCAGTGAATTAATTGTCTGTTTCTGGGGCCACTAACCAATAAAGGATGGCTTTAAGAGCTGGTGACCCAGCAAAATCACCATGAAAGGTAGCCATTTACATTTATTTAACACCTTTAATGTATTAAAACATCCAAAGGCACTGACAGGAGCATTATGAAAAATAAGCACGACGTGCAGCCACATAAAGAGGTATTAGGTCAGGTTTCACCAATTGGATTCTCTCCAGGATGAGCCACACTGCAGGCTGTGATGCAGCAGTGAATGCCAGAATGTAATTTCAGGTTTTATGCATTAATTTAGCCAAATGCTAAATCTTGAATTTACAGCCAGCTTCAGAGGCTTAATGATGGTGAAAGCTGACGATTCGATCTCAGCTCATCTCCATAAAATTCAGACTTGTGTGATGTAGGTTGTTTGTGTTGAGCACATGAAGAAAGATGTATTGGTTATTGTGCAAGACAAGCTACTTTTGTTTTATCTTCTTTTATTCATACAAAGCATATTACAAGGAAGTAATAGTAACCCCATGATTGTTCAATGGTGTTCATTATGCCATGAAACTCTGACAGATTGTGAGCCAATCTCAAAAATAAGAGAAGCATCAAGCTGGAGTCCAAAGGAAGGAGAGAAAATATCTTGTGCACTTTTCAGCCAAATGGCTTTAGAAGCAATCTAAGAGCAGGTGGTTACACTGTATCTTACCCAGCTGTTCAATAAACTAAGCAAAATAAAATCTTAAGTCTAAAAAAGGACATTAAACAATTGGTAATAGTGTTTTGAGCTTACAAACTGGCATGTGTATTCAACTTCATCACATATGCAACAGAAGGAGATCCCACTGAAATTAGTCATTTTATAAGATTTATACATTGTTGCCAGAGATGGATATGGAGTTACGGAGGTGGATGAAGGTATGACACAGGTCAATCATCATCTCACTGAATAGATGAGCACACTTGACTAACTGAACGGCCTACTCCTTTTCCTTTGTGCAGAACAACATCAGGCACTTACCAATTTGCCTTAGTTGTAGTGACTGTAACAATGTCAGCCAGGTGGTCCTCATAGAATGAGTTCTCTGATTGGGGTTGTTAATCTGGTGCAATCAGGGAGCCCTGGCTGACACTCTGAGAGCTGGCTCTGAGGGAGTTGGATCAATGTCAATGACTTTCCACATGTAAATAACAGGTGATTTGGTGATGGGATACCAGCCTCTGTGAAGGTATTTCATTTGTAAGTTACAAGTCTAGAATGAAAATACTTACTGCCTGTTTGTCAGTAAGGTGTATATATGTTGTATCAGATACTCGGCTCCGCCAGGCTTAGAATGCATTGTAGCATAAATTAGTTCCCTGGGAATGTTCAACTTTTTTCTGAAAAAAAACTTAGAAGGAAAAGTTGAGTAATAGCAGTTCACTGTTAACACAAACCTCCAAAAATTGTACAATTCTGAATATAAAGATTTAAGAATTTATCTCAGTTATTATGCAAACTGCTCTGTGATTTGAAATATTTAATTAAGGTCAGTTCCCCTATACTGAAAGGGTTTTTTCTTTAGAACATGGGAACAGATGTAGATTTGCCCTATTATTTTGCGGCCTATGATATCATTTTAATCTCATTTTCTGCTTTCTCTTAATATACATCTAACTCAAATTTATCTATTACTTATGTTACAGAAGACAGCTATTTGGAACAAGTAACTCACAGTCATTCTCTGTAAAACAGTCTAGTCAGTGCCACGCCCCTGCTCCATTCCTCCAGCACCGTAAATCTATTTCCTTTAAGTATCCAACCAGTTTCCTTTTGATATCACTGAGCATTCCAGCATCCACCACGCTAATAGGCTGAGCATTCTGGGTTCTTGACAATTTATGTATTAAAAAAAATTACTCTTCACATTCCACCTGCAACTTATGCCCAGTATCTTAGATTTGTGTGCCCTTGTACTTCCAGCTAATGGGAAGAGTGCTTTTTCCTATCAACTACCTTTTTCGAGTTTGTCATACTCATGAATTTTCTTCTATCAAATCTCCCTCAATCTTCTTTGCTCCAAGGAGATCTACTCCAAGTTATCTCCTTTTTGCTAAACTCCCTCTTCCCTGGAATGTCTCAATAAATTTCTTCTGCAGCCTCTCACAAATCTTTAACAATGTGACCAGAACCTGACTCAATATTTTAGCATGACTTAATCAGAACCTTATATGGCTTCAAAATAACTTTGCTGCTTTTGTATTCAACACCTCTATTTATGAAACCTAACATGCCTAACAGGTATTACTAACCACTCACTCAATGTGTTCTACCTCCTTCAAAGATTAATGCACATACACTCCCAGTCTTTCTGCTCCTATATATTTTTCAGAAATGTGTCATTAAGCCTATACTGACTCTGTCAATCCTTTATGCCAAAATGCATCACCTCATTTTTCAAGTCACTTTACTGCACATTCTGCTAGCCCATCCATGTCCTGTTGCAGGTAATTTGTATCATCATTGTTTGCCACTCCTTGAAGTTTGTTACAAATGATACATTTTGAAATTTACTCTGTACTTCAAGGGCAAAACTATTTACATATAGAAAACATGGTGCAATGGTCCAAGCACCGACCCTTGAAAACCACCACCGTCTACCAACTTCCAGTCTGAAAAACAACTACCCACTATGACTCACTGCTTTCTGTCCTTCAGTCAATTTTTAAAAAAAAAATCAAATTGCATAATGACCTTCCTACGCACAATTTTGTTATCCTGCCTTCTATGCGGTACCTTCTCAAACATTTTTTTTAAAATCCATACGGATAGCAACATCCACCACATTCCCTTCATTAACCTTCTCTGTAATTCCACCAAAAATCAATTAGATTACTCAACACTAGTTTGTACTGGCATCTATCTGAATTCTCCTTCTACAGATATTAACCATTGGAAATAAAAGGATCTATTTTTATAAGAATTTATAAATCATGTTAATTCAAATTTTCAAGAAAAATCTGCCACTGTCATTTTGTGTTACATACATGATAAAACAGCCTCAGATACAGGCTGTTTCGAGGATAAAGAGCTAGCCTCTAAATATATAATGTAAAATCTTCTGCTTGTTAGAAACAGGATTTACTTAAAGGATCTGAACATTTAAAGGTTTAACGATTTCATTGTCATGTCTTTAAATAAAGGGGACTAACTGCAACCTGCACCTGAAACAATTTCTGTATCGAACTGATCTTCACAGCCAAATTTTTTTTACTCAAGTCAAAGTGTATCTCAATTCAAGTGCAAGCATTGTCATTTGTGCAGTTGCGGAGATTATGTCCATCTTTTGTCCAAGGTGGTTTGGAAGAATACATCCTAAATTCCTACTTTAACTATGTAAAAAGAGTACATATCCCAAAACCAGCCCACCTCATCCCCACCTCCCCAACCTGTCCTTCCTCTCACCTATCCCCTCCCCTCACCTCAAGCCCCACTCCCATCTCCTATCTACTGACCTCATCCCGCCCCCTTGACCTGTCCATCCTCCCTGGACTGACCTATCTCCTCCCTAACCCCCCACCTACACTCACCTTTACTGGCTCCATCCCCGCCTCTTCGACTTGTCTGCCTCCTCTCCACCTATCCTCTCCTCTATCCATCTTCTATCCACCTCCCGCTCTCTCCCTATTTATTTTGGAACCCTCTTCCCCTCCCCCATTTCTGAAGAAGGGTCTGGGCCCGAAACGTCAAGCTTTCCTGCTCCTATGATGCTGCTTGGCCTGCTGTGTTCATCCAGCTCCACACCTTGTTATCTCGGATTCTCCAGCATCTGCACTACCTATTATCTCTGATACATAGAGGAGGAATTGTTTAATCTGATGCTGGCTCACTCGAATAGAAAAACTCAGAAGACTATTTACTCACGTGCTCCAATTGAGACCAGTTTTTCAGCTTGGAAGGGAATGAGACTCCATTGTTGAAGACTTTAATGTCAATATCTTGAGGATAGTACCAGGAGAAGATTTCAGCCACAAGATAACCATTAGAAAAGGCTCTGAGAAATACAATGGACAAGGAAATTCCAACAAGGATAAACACTAGAGGCATCATTTTTCACGCAATAATGAAACAATGGTGTCAGCAAGTACATGCTCCAATTACATATTTGCGATGATTTTCATTGTCTGTGCTTAATACAGTTCAATTTGCCTCATGGACAAACAAACTCAGATGCAGAATGTCCCAGCCTATCTGTACTGGAGATGTTACAAACAGCAAAGCCTTGATATATTAATTTAACCTAAGGAATAATTTAACTCCAAGACTCAATTCCATATTGCATCATTTTGAAATGCCCTGCAAAACTCACCAAGGCTTCTTTGACAGCATCTCCGAAACCCATAAGGGCAGCAGGGATCCTGAGTTGTAACATATATTATAATTTCTCCATTGTTGTTGTCTCAGAATTTCCTACCTAACTCTGCTGATGGGAAAATCTTTACCACATGCAACAGCTCAAAACGGCAATTCACCTCAAATGAGAAGGTGGGCAATGAGGACCAATCTAGCCAGTTGCAGCCACAACCCAAGAACAAATAGTAAAATATTGCAGTAGTGCAGTCACAGGACATGCTACAGACATCTATTTCCGCTTTCATAACCTGCACTTTTCAGGCCCAATGCACGGTAGTTTCATCCTCAGTAAACAGCATTTCTTGATGCTTAGTTGACACTTGTTACATCTGTGTCTCATCTCTGAAATTTCTAACACAACATCAGGTGCGAAGGGACCTTGGTGTTCTCATGCATGACTCACCAAACAAGTACAGCACATAATTGAAAAGACTAATGGGATGCTATCCTTTATTCCAAGAGGAACCGTACATAAAAATAAGGATGGCATGCTTCAGTTATACCGAGCATTGGTGAGACCACATCTTGAATACTCACTGTAGTCTTGGTGTCCTTATTTTAAGAATTGTGCAAGTGCTTTGGATATGGTTCAGAGAAGGTTTACTAGATTGATATCTGGAATGTATTGGTTGTTCTATGAGGAAAGGTTGGACAACTGAACTTGTTTCTTCTGGGATTTTGGACAGAAAGGAAGGCCTTGAGGAGTGTATTAGATCTTGAGTGGACTGACAAGGTAAACATGGAATGGATGTTTCCACTTGTGGTCAAATCCAAACCAGGGGCCATTGTTTTAGAGTCACAGGGCTGCAACTTTGGAACTCTGCCTAAGAAGGCAGTGCATGTGAGATCATTAAGCATTTTTAAGAAAGAAATGGATAGATGCCTGTTACACGGGAGAATTAAGAATTATCAGAATAGATGAACATGTGGAATTCTAAAGCACAAACAGATCATCCACGATCTGACTGAATGGCGGAACAGACTCAGGTACAAAATAGACTACTTCTGTTCCTACTTTGTATGCTTATGGCATAAAACCTAGTTGTGGTAATTTAAATATACATAACTACCTTCCAAAGATCATTAGTAACGTTAGTCCTTTGTTATCGCAACTATAGTTACCATAGCTGAATACAGAACCTGAGATTGTATAACACAAAATGAATACTAAAGATATCAGTTAATAATTCCAGCAAGCAATTTATTTCTGAAAGCTTTGCTGGAGGTAATTCAGATAAAGACAATAGGTATTCAGTTGAGTACATTTAATAGGAATCTGTTATGTTAACCTAATAATAATACTCAGCTTTCATTTGTCCAGAAGATATGTCTGGCCAGTTTAGAGGATGCAACAAATGGTGGATTTATTTAATGGGTTCTGCTCGTGGCATGCAAGGTGACTGCAACCTGTGACACATAAGAGGTTGCCAATGTTTGGTGACAGCAGTGAAGGGGACAGGGTATTGGTGGAGAACAAAAACTAATGGAATGTTTGGCAACCTTATACTAAGTACCTTGGCTAGAAAGATTGTTTCCTTGAGGGGTGGGATTGATGATCATAATCATGGCCAAAGAGGTTCAATGGGCTGAATGAACTCCTCTTGCTCCTATTTTCCATGTTTTCTATCGTTCTATCTTTCGAACGCAGACAGCCTTGCACATCCACTCTAAGGCAACAGTGCTATCTACTGAGCCACAGCTGACACTACAATAATGGAATTGTTTAAATGGGACAAAATGACTGCAGACGTGTATTTGATACAACATAACCGAGAGCCATTCTTTGTGAAAAAAAGATTCACTCAATACAAATGAAAAAATTTAGACAAGTTGTCAGGTGAATTAGACAAATACATCAGTGTTGATTTTACTGATAACAGTTTGTCCCCTCCAGTTTTAGCACAGTTCAACTCCACTGGGCATGTGCCATGCAAACTTCGGCTAAAGGAAGGAACAGTTAAAATGTTGTTATGGAACTTGAATCTTAAACAAAGAGTTAACAATGGAACAAAATTCATAGTTAGGAAGCAATTAAAAAGGTGATAGACATTAAATTATAGACAGTTTTCAAAGAAATAGTGTGCTTATTTATTGAGTGATGAGTAAACAATTGTTAATCTGCCGTTTAAACTCAAGAGAAAACAGTTCCAAATTAAACTTACAGAATGTGTGTCTATACACACATCTCATGGTCAGTCCATTTTTTTTTACATTTATTTTCCTTGGCCCACTCTTACACAAGAAGCTGAATGCAACTTTTCCAAAGCAAAAAGTACTGATTTTCTCTAATTAATTCACAAGATGCCTGAGTTACTGGCTAAGGCAGCATTTATTTATTGCCCATCTATAACTGACCTTGAGAAGGTGGTGGTGAGGTGTCTTCTCGAACCACCAGGTTTTTGAGTGCTGGGACACCCATAGCACCTTTAGGAAGGAGGTTCCAACATTTTGGAACAGCAATAGTAAAGAACAGTGATATATTTCCAAGGATGTTGCCAGGATTGGAGGGTTTGAGCTATAGGGAGAGGCTGAATAGGCTGGGGCTATTTTCCCTGGAGTGTCAGAGGCTGAGGGGTGACCTTATAGAAGTTTATAAAATCATGAGGGGTAAGGATAGGGTGAACAGCTGAGGTCTTTTCCCCAGGGTAGCGGAGTCCAAAACTAGACAGCATAGGTTTGAGGTGAGAGCAGAAAGATTTAAGAGGGTCCTAAGGGGCAAAACTTTCACACAGAGGGCAGTGTGTTTATGGAATGAGCTACCAGAGGAAGAGGTAGAATTGTCAGAGGCACAGACAAACATTTCTACAGTTGACAACAAGATATCAGAATGGTGTGTTGCCTTCCTGGTGCCAGGATCAAGGATATCTTGAAGAGGGTGCAGAATATTCTCAAAGGGGAGAGGGACCTGTAGGAGATTGTTGTACACATTGAAACTAACAACACAGGAAGAGAAAGGACATGATTCTGAAGAGAGAATATAGGGAGTTAGGCAGGAATTTAAAAGGTAGGTCCTCAAGGGTAGAAATATCTGGATTACTCCAGGTGTCACGAGTTAGAGAGGGTAGGAATAGGACAGTGGAGCAGATGAATGTGTGGCTGAGGAACTGACACAGGGAAGAAAAATTCACATTTTTGGATCATCAGATTCTATTCTGGAGCAGAAGTGACCTGTATATGAAGGATGGATTGCACCTGAATTGGAAGGGGATTCATATGATGGTGGGGAGATTTGCTAGAGCTGCTCAAGAGGATTTAAACTAGTAAACAGGGACCCACGGAGATACTGAGGAAGCAATCAGTCTGAGACTGGCACAGTTGGGAGAAGGAGCAATTCAAACAGTCAGGGCAGGCAGGAACAAAGCCGAGAACAAGGTAGGACTGATAAATTAAACTGCATTTATTTCACTGCAAGACGCCTAACAGATAAGGCAGATGAACTCAGGGTATGACTGGGAAAGTGGGACTGGGATATCATAGAGATTACAGAAATATGGCTCAAGGATGGACAGGACTGGCAGCATAATGTTCCAGGGTATAGATGCAATAGGAATCATAGAAAAGAGGAGTGAGAGAGGAGGGAGAAGTGGCATTTTTGATAAAGGGATAACACTACGGATATAATTAGGGAGGATATTCCTGGGAATACGTCCAGGGAAGTTAGACTCACGGTGCTCAAGGGAAGCTTAACATCCTGGGTTAAGTGGGCGGCACAGTGGCTCAGTGACTAGCACTGCTGCCTCACAGCGCCAGGGACCCGGGTTTGATTCCACCCTTGGCCGACTGTCTGTGTGGAGTTTGCACATTCTCCCCGTGTCTGCGTGGGTTTCCTCTGGGTGGTCCGGTTTCCTTCCACAATCCGAAGATGTGCAGGGTACGTGGATTGGCCATGCTAAATTGCCCATACTGTCTGGGGATGGGTCCCGGTGGGATAGTCTGAGGGTCAGTGTGGTCTTGTTGGGCCAAAGGGCCTGTTTCCATACTGTAGGGATTCTATGATTTGGGTGGAACTGCGAAACAAGAAAGGGACAGTCACTTCATTGAGATTGACTATAGACACCCCAACAGTCAGCAAGAAATTGAAAAACAAATTTGTGAGGAGATCTCAGTTATCTGTAAGAATAATAGGATGGTTATTGTAGGGGATTTTAAACTTACCAAATACAGACAGCCATAGCGTTCAGGGCTCGGATGGAGACGAATACAAGAAAATTTTCTGATTCACTACATAGATGTACCTACTCGAGAAGGTACAAAACTTGACCTATTCTTGGGAAATAAGGCAGGGCAGGTAACTGAGGTGCCAGTGAGGGAGCACTTTGGGGTAGTAATGATAATTCTATTAGTTTTTAAGTAGTGGTAGAAAAGGATAGACTGGATCTAAAAGTTAAAATTCTAAATTGGATGAAGGCCAACTTTGACGGTATTAGGCAAGAACTTTCAGAAGCTGATTGGGGGCAGATATTTGCAGGTAATGAGACAGCTGGAAAATGGGAAGCATTCAAAAATGAGATAACAAAAGTCCAGAGACAGTATATTCCTGTTAGTGTGAAGGGCACGACTGTTAGGTGTAGGAAATGCTGGATGACTAGAGATATTGAAGTTTTGATCAAGTATAAGAGGGAAGCATTTGTAAGGTATAGATTGCAGGGTTTGAGTGAAACCCTAGAAGAGTGTAAAGGCAGCGGGGAGTATACTTAAGAGGGAAATCAGAAGGACAAAAAGAGGACACAAGATAGCTTTGGTAAATAGGGTTAAGGAGAATCCAAAGGGATTCTACAAATACATTAAGGACAAAAGAGTAACTAGGGAGAGAAGAGGGCCTTTAAAGATCAGCAAGGCCGACTATGTGTGGATCTACAAGCGATGGAGGGGATACTAAACGAGTATTTTACATCAGTGTTTACTGTGGAGAAGGATATAGAAGATAGAGAACTTGGGCAAATAAATAGCAACATCTTGAAAAAAGTCCATGTTATACAGGAGGTGGTGCTGGATGTCTTAAAACGCATAAAGTTCGATAAAATCCCCAGCACCTGATCCGGTGTACCCTGGAATTCTGTGAGAAGCTAGGAAAGTGATTGCTGGGCCTCTTGCTGAGATATTTGTATCATTGATAGCCATTGGTGAGGTGCCAGAAGACTGGAGGTTGGCTAATGTGGTGCCGCTAATTAAGAAAGGTGATGAAGAAAAGCCAGGGAACTATGTAGGCAAATAAGCCTGACATCGGCAGTGGGCGGATTGTTGGAGGGAATTCTGAGGCAGATGATTTACATGTAGTTGGAAAGCCCTCACTCTCCTGCCCCCCTCACTGCCCCCACACACTCTTCCCCCTTCACTCGCAACACCCCCTCCCTCACTCTCCATGACCCCAATGCCCTCCCTGGCCCCGCACTCACTTCCTGACGTGTTTGAACGGGAACTTCAGGTCAAGGCTCTGCAGCCACTTGATGACCTCCCGAGCGAGTCCGGCTCGGGCCTGCACCGGAGGGAAGGCGGCTCGGGTTTCAGCGGCAGGCCGGGGCACCGAGGCGCGGGAGGGGGGCCCTCCTCCAGGCTGCGGGATCCAGCACTGGGAAGTTCCGGGGCTCAGCTGGGGGAGAGCGATCATCCCGCGGCCTGAGCCGGAGGGAGGAGAGCCGGAGGCCGCTTTGCCTGTCTCCATGGCGACAGGGCCGAGGGTGGAGGGTGGAGCCTAGTGTCTCCATGGCGACAGAGCGGTGCGCAGAGCCTAGCGTCTCCGTGGCGGCGGGGCGTGGAAATTCACGGCGAGCGGATGGGCGTGACCTAGGGGGATTAAGAGGCGGGGCAAGGTGTCCCCATAGTGACCAGGGGGCGGGGCACGGTGTCCCCATGGCGACTGTAGCTCCTGCCCTTTTATCTCCCAAGCGCACTACCTCGCTGACGTCACGCGTTTGATTGACATGCATGTTGGAGGAATGGGAGGAGTCACGAACAGGCCATTCAGGCGCTGGTCCACACTAGCTCTTCAATGGAGCATCATTATCTTGTACCAATCTCCCGGTCTCTCCCCAAATCCCTGCACACCATTATCACCCTATAGTGATTGGAACCAAGTGGCCCTGGTTCGCTACGAGGTTCTTGATTGGGCCTGGGCCAAACAGGAAAGTCTTGGATCACCAATATAACCAGAGATAGTAGGAACTGTCGATGCTGGAATCTGAGATAACCAGGTGTGGAGCTGGATGAACACAGCAGGCCAGGCAGCATCAGAGGAGCAGGAAAGC
>JAHRHZ010000266.1:11335465-11362656 GCA_024137785.1 Ginglymostoma cirratum
ACTTGCTACACCTGCAAACTAACTTTATGGGGTTTCTGTAACTGGACACTCAGGTGGGGTGGCACAGTGGTTAACACTGCTGCCTCACAGCACCAGGGACCTGTGTTCAATCCGCAGCCTTGGGTGACTGCCTGGGTGGTGTTTGCACATTCTCCTTGTGTCTGTGTGGATTTTCTCTGGGTGCTCTGGTTTCTTCCCAATCCAAAGATGTGCAGGTTAGGTGGATTAGCCATGGGAAATGTAATTGGTGGGTGGGATGCTTGTTGGAGAGTCAGTGTGGACTTGTTGTGTCAAATGGCCTGTTTCCACAGCAGAGGGATTCTATGATGACCTCTCAGTACCATTGAGCCTTGAAATCTCCCTCTATTCAAATAGTCTACTGTTTTTTAAAACTTCCTGCAAAACAGAAACATTCACTTTGCAGGTGTAATACTCCATATGCCAAATTTTTGCTCACTCACTTCATCTGCCAATATCCCTCTGTAGACTCTCTCCCTCCTTTTGACAACTCAGTTTCCTCAGTATCTTGGTTTCAGTGGTAAACTTAGCTACCATATATTCAGTCCCTTCATCCAAGTCACTAATACAGATTGTAAGTAGTTGAGACACCAGCACTGATCCCTGCGATGGTCCATGAGTTACTGCATGGCAAACAAAAAAAAAGGACCGATTTATCTCTAGACTCTGCTCCTGATGGCTAACTAATCCCTTATCCATGCTAATATGTTACCCTCCATGCTGTTATCCTGTGAAACAACCTTTGATGAGGCACATTATCAAATACCTTTCAAAATCCAAATATGTGCTCATCTCTATCCACTATGAATGTTACCTCCTCACAAACTTATTTCAGCGCGAGTTTCCTATCATAAAGCCATGTTGGATCTACTTGATCACATCATTGTTTTCAAAGTATCCTGCCATAAGTTACTTAATAACAGATTCTTGAACCTTCCTTGTGACAGATGTTAAGCTGAATGGCCTTCCTGCAGTCTACATCCTTTGCTGCTTGATAGATTTATTTTCCTTTATTCTGTGGGAATAGATAAGATAGAGGCAGTGAGGTTGTTTCCACTGGTGGGTGAAAATAGAACATGGGGGCATAGTCTTAAAGTAAGCAGGAGCAGATTTAGGACTGAGTTGAGGAGGAACATCATCACCCAAAGGGTTGTGAATCTGTGCAATTCACTGCCCAATGAAGCACTTGAGGCTACTTCATTGAATGTTTTTAAGGTAAAGACAAATAAATATTTTGAACAGTAAAGAAATTAAGAGTTATGGTGAGCATGTGGATAAATGGAGCTGAGTCCATGAAAAGATTAGCTATAATCTTAATGAATGGGAGAGCAGGCTTGATGGGCCAGATGGCCTACTCCTGCTCCTACTTCCTATGTTCTAGGACTTGCCATTTCTAGACGCCACATGACACTGACGAAAGAGCAGTGCTCCGAAAGCTTGTGATTTCAAATAAACCTGTTGGACTATAACCTGATGCCATATGTCTTTTGACTTGGTCTATCCCAGTTCAACACCAGCACCTCCACATCATTTCTAGAGGGCAGTTAACAGTTAGCAACATTGCTGTAGCACTGGAGTTATCTATCATTCGGACCTGATAGGGATGGCAAATTCCCCTGCCTAAAGGAGGCTAGTGAATCAGATGGATCATAACAAAAATTGATGAGAGTTTACATGGTCACAGTTACTGTGACTAATTGTACATCCAGATCCCTGCGGTGATCCATGAGTTACTGCATGGCAAACCAAAAAAGCCAGAGTTATCATTGAATTGAAACTCAGCTGGAAGCCATAGTGGGAAGTGATCGCTTGTCCCCAAAGTTTTAACCTAGGCCTAGCTGGGTTACCAGCCTAGCAGTATTACCACGATAGCATCAAATATGAAGAAAAATTGTGGTTGAAAGGTATAACTCGTGTCAAGACATTTCACAGCAGAGTGTAGTGAAACAAAAATAAGTTACACCCATCACTTCACCAATATGCTGTTTTGTGATTTGGGATAGCTTTTCATTTTGCAAATGGAAGCAATACCCTACTGGTACCATAGCTGGATTTTTGATGTTCTGGGGACCTGAGTTTGAATCCTGCCACAGCAGATCAGTGGCATATGAATTTTGTACATATCTGGAATTAAGAGTCTAATGGGTGGCATGGTGGCTCAGTTGTTAGCACTGCAGCCTCACGGCACCAGGGACCTCGGTTCGATTCCAGCCTCAGGTGACTGTCCGTGCAGAGTTTGCACATTCTCCCCGTGTCTGCGTGGGTTTCCTTCAGGTGCTCCGGTTTCCTCCCACAGTCCAAAGATGTGCAGGCTAGGTGGATTGGCCATGCTAAATTGCAAATAGTGTTCAGGGGAGTGTGGGCTATAGGGGGATGGGTCTGGGTGGGATGCTTCAAGGGTCGGTGTGGACTTGTTGGGCCGAAGGGCCTGTTTCCACACTGTAGGGATTCTAATGAAGGCCATTGTCAATTGTTGGGAAAAACCTACCTGGTTCACTAATGTCCTTTAATGAAGGAAACTGCCATCCTTACCTGGTCTGGCTGACGTGTGACTCCAGACCTACAGCAATGTGGTTGACTCCCAGTTGCCCTCTGGGCAATTAGGGATGGACAATAATCTAGCCAGAGATGCCCTCATATCATCAAAGAATAAAATGAAAAGCACTTTACCTTCATAATGCAGAAGCAACCTGTCCACTGGACTACTGGTGACAGCGACATCAATAGGCCTCTCTGCTTCTGCATTTCTGGCACTAATGTCTGCTCCAAACTCAAGCAGCATCTTAACAATTTCTGGATTGGACTGACGGGCAGCAGCATGTAAGGGAGTCTCCAAATGTTTGCCTTTCTGGACATTGGCACCTGCAGTACAGATACGAAGCAACACATGACTCAAGAATGAATTCACTTCTTTCAGGTAAAGTAAAGAAAAAGCAAGTGGATTTATTTTTTACTTTTCAAAGCCTAAGGACATCCCAAAGTACTTTATGTCTAATGAAGTACAGGTGTGGTCATAATTATAAAGTACGAAATGGGCAACCAATTTGCTCACAGCACGCACACACAGACTGCAATATAATATTGACAAAGCTAACAGAACCATAGAGGTATACAGCAGGGAAACAGGCCCTTTTGCCCAACTAGTCCATGTTGATCAGATTTCTTAAACTGAACTAGTCCCACTTGCCTGCATTTGGCTCATATCCAACTAAAACTCTCCTATCCATACACCTGTCCCAATGTTTTTTAAATGTTGTAACTGTACCAACCTCTACCGCTTCCTCCGGCAGCTCGTTCCAAATACTCACCACCCTCTGTGTGAAGACATTGCCCCTCAGACCCCTTTAAGATCTTTCCTCTCTCACCTTAAACCTATGCCCTCCACTTCTGGACTACCCTACCCTGGGAAAAAGACTTTGGCTATTCACCCTATCCATGGTTTTCATGATTTTGGGAACTGCTATATGGTCACCCCCTCAGCCTCCTACACACCATAGAAAAAGAATCCCAGCCTATCCAGCCTCTTCTTTTGACTCAAGCCTTCCAGTCTTGGTAACATCCTGGTAAATCTTTTTTCCAGCTTTTCCAGTTTAATAATATGCCAATGTCTTGTACATGACGTGGAGATGCTGGTGTTGGACTGGGGTGGACAATGTCAGAAGTTAGGCAACGCCAGCTTATAGTCCAACAGATTAATTGAAATCACAAGCTTTCAGAGCACTGCTTCTTCATTAGGTGAAGTCCTGACGAAGGAGCAGCACTCCAAAAGCTTTTGATTTCAAATAAACCTGTTGGACTATAACCTGATATCGTGTGACTTCTGACAATGTCGTGCATATCCCAACTCTCTAATCAACCTGTTATGGCACATCTCTGGAGGAGGTGGGACTTGCATCCAGGCCTCCTGCCTCAAGAATAAAGACACTACCACTGTGTCAATACACCAGAGAAAATGCTTTGGAAGCCTTCCTTCGACAGCACCTTCTAAATTCATGAATTCTATCATCTAGAAGGACAGGGGCAGCAGATACTTGAGAACAATATCACTTGCAAGTTTACCTCCAAACCACATACCATCCTGATTTGGAAATATCTTGCCATTTGTTTAGTCGTACTCAGTCAAACTCCTGGAATTCTCTTCCTAACAACACTGTGGGCATACCCATCCACAACCTATTGTAGCAGTTCAAGATGGCACCTTAGAACCATCTACTCAAATGTATTTGGGTATGGGCAACAAACGGTGGCCCAGCTAGCAATGCCCACATCCCATAGACAATTTTTTTAATGCTGCCCATGAGGGGAAATAGGGCCTTGATTTAAGGTTTTAGCTAATTGATCAGACAATGCAGCACTCCCTGAGATTTGTATGCAAGGATCAGCCGAGTTTTTCTGCTGTGGTGTCTATGATGGAACTTGACAATTATGAATGGGAGTGTACTTTGCCAAGACATTGTGCGGTGGTTTTTAGAGAATAGCAGAAACAGCAGTGTTTCTTGTGCTCACCAGGGCTCCCATAAGCATACCAGGGCCCATGGTAAAAATCTTGGAATTTAAAAAGAAAGTCTAATGGTGACCATACAGCCATTGCTGATTGTCATTAAAAAAACATGGTTCACGAATTCCCTTTAGGGAAGGAAGCTATATGTCATTCCAGAGCCACAGCAATGTGATCGACCTTCAACTCTGTGCAATTAGGGATCTGGGCAATAAATGCTGCCCTTGCTCAGTTACGCCTTCATCCCATTATGAATGAATTTTTAAGAAGTTTACTCTATCCCTGCAACATATTGGATTTCTACACTCTAGAGCACAGCGATCACCACAATAACATTTTGCTTATTGTTAAAATGGACAGATAATCTTGCAATGTGAGATCACTTTTTCCAACATGTTCAAGTATAGGTGCAGGATATTCCATTCGATCAACTGGTTTCTCAGAGCATAGAATGTTGGGCACCCTTCCCTATTTGAATAATTAGCTAGCTGAAATATTGGAAAGGCATATTGTGCTATCTTCTGATTTTGTTCTCAGTCTTGTCTCTGTCTTCTTTATCGCGAGAGGTTGTTGAGCAGAATAACATAAGTTACATTTCAGAGGAAGCTTGCTAAATTCAAAAGGAAGAGACAATCTGGAAGATATTCTGTCAGGATCAAATTAAAATGGATGGGAAGAGACTTGTCCAAAGCATGAATGTGGGCAGGAACCAGTTGCTGTGTCATTCCATGTGATGGAAGAACATATTGTACTCCAAAGCTACAAATGGACAGTTAGTTAGCATTGCTAATTATTTGTAACTTCTTTGGGATTGCAATGACATTTCATTTTAAATTGAAACATATCCTCACTGAGAACAATTGTTGTAAGAGAAGAAGAATGGAATGGTCTGAGCAGGACAGAGCTCAGTAAATCAATTCAAATCTTCATTACTTGTGTGTAAGACCTGAATACAATTAATTATTAAACTTCGCCACCATAAGACCATAAGTCATAGGAGAAGAAGTATGCAACTCAAGCCATTGAATATGTTCTGCTATTCAATGAGATCATGGCTGATCTGATGATCCTCAAGAGTACTTTCCTGCTTTTCCTCACAGCCCTCATTCTCCTTACTGATCAAAAATCTATCCATTTCAACCTTAAATATACTTAATAACCCAGCCTCAACAGCCCACACTGGTAAATGATTTTACAGATTCACAAACATCTTCCCATGACGTAACTTAATCCAAACTGCCAATTTAATTGCAAAGAGTCTCACCTGCATGAAGAAGCTTTTTAATGCAAAACAACTGTTGATGGACACAAGCTACATAAAGCGGTGTTCCCTGATGAGAGATGTCCAAGTCAATGTCCACACCCCAGGAGATCAACACTTGCATACATTCGCTGCGACCTAGTTACAAAATCAAAGATTTTGCAATGATAACCATGGTTGAGAAATTAAGAAAAGTGTACATTCTTATGAAACATAAGCAGCTATGTGTCTATCAGATCTCCTCTCCTTCTATCCAGCAAAAACCGTCCCAACTTCTGTCAATCTATCCTCATAGCTGAAGATGCTCATACCTGGAACCACTCTTGCGAATCACTTCGACGCTTCTCTCCAATGCATTCACATCTTTCCCAGAATGTGGGGGTCATAACATTACACAATACACCAGCTAAGGTTGACCATTGGAGAGACTAGCTGTGTGTTTTCATAAAGTTTCATAAAGTTTCATAAATGCAATAGGCTAAATTAAACTGGTCCTGGGGAGGCAGGCTGGGATCTGGCCAACCCAGTGAAAAACACATGAAGAGTTGATTACACTGATTCCCTAACACGAGAGTTTTTTTTGCTCCTTTGCTAATGGTAGGGTTAGATGGAGACTGGTTGTTGCTACAAGAAAGTAGGCTGCTGATTTACAACAGAAAGACTTTTGTCCTTTTGCTAATCATAGACATGCATTGCATATTGTTACATCTGTATATTTATGATTGCGCATGTGTATGGCCTGGTTAGCTTAGGTAGTTGTCCAGCTGGCTTGAAATGTAGATAAGTGCCACTATTGTAGGTTCAATTCCTGCACCAGCTGATGTTACCATGAAGGACTCTCCTACTCAACCTATTCCCTCAGCATGAGAGACATGGTGACCCTTAGGTTAAACCACCACCAGTTGTCTCTCTCTATGGGATGAGGACAACTTTACCTTTACATGTGTATGCTATATTTCCACAAATGTTAGGATGACGTTAGGTGAACCATAATGAAAAGTGTGAAAATGCCAAAAGGTGAATGTGTTAAGGGTTGCCTGAGTTTTTTTACTGTCCTCTGACCCACTAAATATTTCACAGGAACAAAAACAATGTTGCTGGAAAAGCTCAGCAGGTCTGGCAGCACCTGTAAAGGAAAAGACAGAGTTAATGTTTTGAGTCTGGTGACCCTTCCTCATATTTAATATTTCCTCATTTCCAAATATTTCCCAGGCTTTAATGTCTCTGTTTCTGATTTCCATCATGCATGCTGTTTTGTATTAGCTTGAAAAATGAAATGGTCTTGGTGTGGATTAGCAACTGACCTTTGCTTGATGCTTCGTGAATGGCTGAAGCCCAACAGTCCTGCCCTTGTAGTTTGGCACCATTCTGCAATACCAGCTCTGCACAACTCGCACTGCCACTGGAACATGCATTGAACAGGGGAGTGATTCCATCAATAGTAGTGGCATTGACCTTTGAACAAATTTGGGACAAAAATATGAGCTAAACGTTACAAAGGATCACAGAATCACAGCATTATTATAGTGCAGGAGGAGGCCATTTGGTCCATCTTGCCTGCTGACTGGCTGTATTATCTACTTAGGCTCTATCATCTAGCACCAATCTCCTGCCTTTTCCCCATATTCTCATGCACCATATTCTTACTGTCCAAATAAATCATCTAGTACCCTCTTGAATACCTCAATTGAACATTTCCCCCAACGCTTTTCAAGGGAGTGCATTCCATACCCTAACTATTGCTTGTGTGAAAATGTTTTTTCTTACATCATCTTTGCTTCATTGTGTATCACTTTAGATCTATGTCTTTGTTGTAGGAAGGATGTTGTGAAACTTTAAAGGGTTCAGAAAAGATTTACAAGGACGTTGTCAGGACTGGATGGTTTGAGCTATCGGGTGAGGCTGAATAGGCTGGGGCTATTTTCCCTGGAGCACGAAGGCTGAGGGGTGACCTTATAGAGGTTTATAAAATCATGAGGGGCATGGACAGGGTAAATAGACAAGGTCTTTTCCATGGCGTGGAGGAATCAAAAACTAGACAGTGTAGGTTTAAGGTGAGAGGGGAAAGATTTAAAAGGGACCTAAGGGGCAATTTTTCATGCAGAGGGTGGGGCGTGTATGGAACAAGCTGCCAGAGGAAGTAGTGGAGCCTGGTACAATTATAACATTTAAAAGGCATCTGGATAGATACATGAATAGGAAGGGTTTAGAGGGATATGGCCAAATGCTGGCAAATGTGACTAGATTTATCTGGGATATATGGTCGGTATGGAAGAGTTGAACAAAAGGGTCGATTTCTGTGCTGTACAGCTCTCTGACTCCATGCCTCTTGTTTCTTTTACAAATGCAGACAGCTTCTCCTTATCTACTCTGTCCGGCCCACTCATGATTTTGAAAACCACTATCAGATCTCCTCTCAGCCTTCTTTTCTCCAGAGACAACTGTCCCAACTTCTTCAATCTATCCTCATAGCTGAAGTTTCTCATACTTGGAACCATTCTTGTAATTCACTTCAGTGCTCTCTCTCCAAAGCCCTCACACCTTGCACAGAATATGGGGCCCACAACTGTACACAATTACCCAAGTGAGATCTACCATTGGAGAGACAATCTGTGTCTATGCATCAATTAAAATAAAGTGCATTGGGCTGAATCCAACTGGCCCTGGGAAGCACTGAAAAAAATCATGAAGAGTTGCGTTGCAGTAGCTCCCTGACACGGGAATGTGTCTCGGCTTTTAAGTATGGATAGGGGTAGGCTACGGCCTTAGGAAAGCAGGCAGCCAATTTACCAACATCAAGGCCTCTATTATGGGATAGTTTACCCTAGTAACGGCATTTTGCCAATATCACAATGTTTTTCCACCATGTGAGGAGGTCACCAGTTTTGTTCTCTTCATTCACAGGCTGCAGGCGTTGTAGGCTGGGCCAGCATTTATTACCTGTCCCTTATTGCCTAGAGGGAAGTTAAGAGTCAACCACATTGTTATGGGTCTGGAGTCACATATAGGCCAGACCAGGTAAGGGTGGCAGTTTCCTTCCCTAAAGGATATTAGTGAAACAGATGCGTTTTCCCCAACAATCGACAATGGATTCATGGTTATCATTGGCTTATCAGTTCCAGATTTGTATTGTATACAGGCTTCGAACCTGGGTCCCCAGAACATTTCTTGGGTCTCTGGATTAACAGTCCAGTGATAATGCCACTAGGCCATCATCAGTTAAAGCGAAGGCAGCACCCATGGCCAGAATCCATCTCCCTGGAGTGATTTCTCCTCAGACCCTTGGACCTATGTAGCATCTAAATGCATTTTCTTCCCCCATTTGCTGTAAGCTCAAGGTCACCCATGTTCCTCAGTAACACCCACCTCTCTCAGTGCCTGTTGGTGCTCCTAAGGTTACAAAGATGCCAAGCCGCATGATTCGGCTGTGATTGAAAATCAGATTGGCTGGCATGTAATGTTTATACAGTAAATGTGTCATCCAAGTTTCTTCCTGAAACAGATTGATCCCACTCCCAAAGTCATTGCAGCTTCTGCTGACATCAAGGAGAACTGCAGCTATTGTCCAGAGGCATGGAAGGTTACTGTTCCACATGCCCCGTGTGCACTTGTATCACAAAGGGCGAAGAACGTGCGGCCTAATGCTTTTCTTTTTTTCTTTATTCATTCATGGGATGAGCACGTCACTGACTAGACAGCATTTATTGCCCATCCCTAATTACCCAGAGGGCAGTTAAGAATCAACCACATTGCTGTGCGTTCTGGAGTCACATGTAGGCCGGACCAGGTAAGGATGGCAGTTTCCTTCCCTAAAGGACATTAGTGAACCAGATGGGTTTTTCCAAAAATTGACAATGGATTTGTGGTCATCATTGGATTCTTAATTCCAGATATTTATTGAATTCCAATTCCACCATCTGCCATAGTGGGATTCGAACCTGGTTCCCCCAAACATTATCTGGGTCTCTGGATTAACAGTGCAGTGATAATGCCACTAGGCCATTGCCTCCCCAACATGCTCTTTATGCCCTTTAGAATATTGCTGGGAGTACAAAGTGATGGTTTCCATATCGAATGGCAGGTTATCCCATGCCAGCTGTGTTCTTAAAGAGGCGTGAATCATCCTGAAAACTGTTCTGTAATTTGAAGAGGATGAGGAATGTCCAAGATGAGGGCAAGGGCTTGCATTAGAATGGTTTAGTCAGTGAAACAGCAAAGGAGCTGCTGCTGAGGAAGATTCTATTGAAGAAGAGCTTGGTCATCTACAGGATAGAGGGCGAAACCACAAATGTAGAACAGCATATAAAGAAATTGGACAGAGCAGTCTAAGAAGTCCATTCTATCACACTTTCACACAGAACTTTACCTAACCAAAATCCATGGATGTAGTAGTCCGAGGGTGTGCAGGTTAGGTGGATTGACCATGCTAAGTTGCCCCATAATATCTAGGGATGTGCAGGCTAGGTGGATTAGCCATGGGAAATGCGGGGTTGCGAGGGTAGGATTAGGGGCTGGGTCTGGGTGGAAAGCTCTTCAGAGGTTTAGTGTAGACCTGATGGACTGAAAGGCCTCTTTCCACACTGTAGGGATTCAAATGTCAGCAAAAGATACAGCCTAATATTCAGACATTTCGTGGATCAGTAGCTATCACGGCAGCTGGCAGAAATTAAATTCAATTGATAAAATCTGGAATAGTAAGCTAGTCTCAGTAATGATGACCCATAAAACTCCCATTAATTGTTGCAAACCAATGCTCCCCTGATGCCTTTTAGGGAAGAAAATTTGTTACCCTTGGCTGAGGTGACTTGAGTCCAGGCACACAACAATATGTTAGTGTTAAATAGTGCCTGAAATGGCTCTGGAAAACCACGCAGTTCAGGGGTGATGAAGGATAGACAACAAATGCTGGTCTTGCCAGCACCACCCATATGCCATTAAAGGAAAGGAGAGAAGACAGTAACAGTATAATTCATACCAATCACCTCAGGATACTTACATTGGCACCTGCTTCTATGAGGGCTTTTGCACAGGCTACGTGGTTCCCCAGACAGGCATCGTGCAGGGGAGAAACATGATCTATTGTCAAGGTGTTGGCACTGTGACCCTGTGGAACACAGCAAAAGTTACAACAGATCAAATTGTTAGGATGAGTCAACCAAAAAAAAAACCCAAACTTCCTACGCTGCTTTAATTGTGAATGGTTTTCCTTCTTCCTCCCAAATCTCACCCAGGGGGTTGGTGACTTAATTGAGGTGTGCAAAGTAGTGAGGGGCTAGGATAAAATGGACATGGAAGACAGGAAGCTTTCTGCTACTGGCAGGCCAATTGCCAGAGGCATAGATTGAAGATGATTGGCAGAGGAATTAGAGGGGTCATGAGGAGGAAGTTTCTCACACAGAGGGTGGTGAGCATCTGGAATTCATTGCCCAGTTGAGTGCTTGAGGTGAAAACCCTCAACTCATTGAAAAAGAGTGCAGTTCTGCACTGAAGCACTGTAACCTGCAAAGCCACTGTTGGAAAGTTTGATTAGGATGGATGGCTAGTTATTCAGTTGGCATAGGCATGATGGGCTGAATGGCCTCTTTAAGTACCATACCTTTTCTATGGTTTTATGGGTCTTGCAAGAAGAATCCAAGAGAGGGCAGGGAGCAATGTCATGGACAATGGAGAAGAGAAGTGGGAAGTGTCTGGTGTCCTATGTGTGTGGTGGATGGGAGGGGGCATGTGAATGTAAATAAATGTCAATAATAAAGTAGAGAGGAATGACGTGAGGAATTGTAGGGCTTGGAGCGGAAAGGTGAGTCTCATAAAATATTAGATTTCAATACCTAGAGATTCTAGGAAGGAATTTAACTGAACATGGTAAATAAGTTCAGTTTAATGTCAAAAAGAAAGAAAAAACATGTAATGTGATTAGGATTAGTGGTAAAATAGAATGCTGGGGAAGTTTTAAAATCCACAATAGATGACCAAAAAAACATAGAGAGTGAGAAAATAAACTGAAAGCAACCAACAAGTAACATAAAAACAGACAGTAAGAACTCATCTAAATATAGTTAAAGGAAACGATAGGTAAAAGTGAACACAACCCCCTACAGAATGAGGCTTAGTAAATAATAATGGAGAGCCAGGAAATAGCACAGGAATTCAATCAATTTTCATGATAGACCATTCTAAACCTCCTAAATAATAAGAGGCTAAAGTGAGGGAAGAAATAACAGCAATAACTCTCTTTGGAGAAAATGTAGCAGTGAAATTAATGAGCCTAAAGGCTGATAAATCCCCTGAACCTGATAGGTTTCATCCGAGGGTTTTAAAGGAAGTAGCTAGTGAGATAGTGGGTGAACTGGTAGTAATCTTCCAAGAGTCCTTACATTCGGAAAAGTTCCAAAGGATGGAAAAACTGATTCAACACACTTATTCTAAAAGGGAGATAACAATATGGTAACTATAAGACACTTAGCTGAATATCTGTTCATAAGAAAATGCTGCCAAGTGCATTTAAGGGGATGGAATAATTGAGCATTTAGAAATTTAAAGTTCTTGAATAAATTAGTAGTTTGGGTTATGAGTGCTGTGGTTGGTTAGCTCACCGAGCTGGTTTGTTAATTCGCAGAAGTTTCATTACTCTGCTGGGTAACATCATCAGTGCAGCCTCCGATGAAGCACCGATGTGTTTTCCCGCCTAGTATTATAACATACGAGGAGATACAGATCATAAGGTGATGGAACAGAGTGAGGCATACAAAGTTACAGAAGATGTACAAAAGCAAGATCAACATTAGATTTGATACTGTGTGAAAGTCTAGGATCAGAAGGCATAATCTCAGAATAAGGAGTTGACAATGTGAGACAAATGAAGAGGATTTTCTTTTTGTTTTAAAGGATAGATAATCTGTGGAATTCTCTATAGCTCAGAGCTATCCAGACTGGGTTAAATGGCCTACTTTTTCTCCTTCATCTTACAGTCTTAGTTAATAGAGCTTTCCAAATGATTACATGGTCCACAAAGCACCTTACAATCAATGGAACACATTAGAAGTGCAGTCATTGCTGTAAAGTGGAAACTGTAATAGCCAATTTGTATGCAAGGTCCCGCAAACATCTCTTAGCTAATAGTTGATAATCTCTTTTAGTTAGTTGAGGGAAACGGTGAGTGGTGGGGTAAGTAGAGCTGAGTCTCAAACAGATTAGAAAGTAAATCGAAAGTGCCTTCTATCACTGAAGTAACCATGAGCCTCAGTTTCTAGTTCCTCTGTACTGGACTCAGATGATTGTTGGTCCAATTTCCTATTGCTACCCAAGGAAGTTATTTGGGTGTATACCTGTAGAAGTTAAAAATTGCATAGCATTGCTTGTAGAGCAGGGAGTCCTCAGTCTTCTGAACAGCATTACTCCCTCAGCTAGCACTGTCAACTAAAGATGGCACTTGGTTTCATTTCCCCTTTTGGGGAATCCTGTTGTGTGCAGACTGGATGGCACATTTTCTTGCATAACAGTAGGGACTGCACTTGAAAGATATTGAATTGAATGTGACCCATGCTGCCATTTTCCAAAGAATGGTACAAGTGCAAGTTTTTGGCTCTATTCTAGTCAGCAATTTTATGTTTTATGTTTTGACATTGAGTGGGAACTTGCAGAGTTGCTATCAACATCAGGCAAGAAGAATGTGTGTAGATAGGCCAACAAGAGGCGAGGCAACATTAGATTTGGTACTGGATAATGAACCAGGCCAGGTATTAGAATTGGAGGTAGGTGAGCACTTTGGTGATAGTGACCACAATTTGATTATGTTTACTTTAGCGATGGAAAGGGATAGGTATATACCGCAGGGCAAGAGTTATAGCTGGGGAAAGACAATTATGAGGCGATTAGGCAAGATTTAGGATGCATAGGATGAGGAAGGAAACTGCAAGGGCTGGGCACAATTGAAATGTGGAGCTTGTTCAAGGAACAGCTCCTGCGTGTCCTTGATAAATATGCATCTGTCAGGCAGGGAGGAAGTGATCGAGCGAGGAAACTGTGGGTTTACTAAAGAAGTTGAATCTCTTGTCAAGAGGAAGAAGGAGGCTTATGCAAAGATGACATGTGAAGGCTCATTTAGGACGTTTGAGAGTTACAAGTTAGCCAGGAAGGACCTAAAGAGAGAGCTAAGAAGAGCCAGGAGGGGACATGAGAAGTCTTTGGCAGGTAGGATCAAGGAAGATTCTAAAGCTTTCTGTAGGTATGTCAGCAATAAAAGAATGACTAGAGTAAGATTAGGGCCAGTCAAGGATAGTAGTGGGAAGTTGTGCGTGGAGTCCAAAGAGATAGGAGAGGTGCTAAATGAATATTTTTCATCAGTATTCACACATGAAAAAGACAATGTTGTCAAGGAGAATGCTGAGATACAGGCTATTAGACTAGACAGGATTGAGGTTCATAAGGAGGAGGTGTTAGCAATTCTGGAACGTGTGAAAATAGATAAGTCCCCTGGGCCGGATGGGATTTATCCTAGGATTCTCTGGGAAGCTAGGGAGGAGATTGTAGAGCCTTTGGCTTTGATCTTTATGTCGTCATTGTCTACAGGAATAGTGCCAGAAGACTGGAGGATAGCAAATGTTGTCCCCTTGTTCAAGAAGGGGAGTAGAGACAACCCTGGTAATTATAGACCAGTGAGCCTTACTTCGGTAATGGGTAAAGTGTTGGAAAGGATTATAAGAGATAGGATTTATAATCATCTAGAAAGGAATAATTTGATTAGGGATACTCAACACGGCTTTGTGAAGGGTAGTCATCCCTCACAAACCTTATTGAGTTCTTTGAGAAGGTGACCAAACAGGGGGGTGAGGGTAAAGCGGTTGATGTGGTATACATGGATTTCAGTAAAGCGTTTGATAATGTTCCCCACGGTAGGCTATTGCAGAAAATACGGAGGCATGGGATTGAGGGTGATTTAGCAGTTTGGATCAGAAATTGGCTAGCTGGAAGAAGACAGAGGGCGGTGGTTGATGGGAAATGTTCATCCTGGAGTTCAGTTACTAGTGGTGTACCGCAAGGATCTGTTTTGGAGCTACTGCTGTTTGTCATTTTTATCAATGACCTGGATGAGGGCGTAGAAGGATGGGTTAGTAAATTTGCGGGTGACACTAAAGTCAGTGGAGTTGTGGATAGTGCGGAAGGATGTTGCAGGTTACAGAGGGACATAGATAAGCTGCAGAGCTGGACTGAGAGGTGGCAAATAGAGTTTAATGTGGAAAAATGTGAGGTGATTTACTTTGGTAGGAGTAACAGGAATACAGAGTACAGGGCTAATAGTAAGATTCTTGGTAGTGTGGATGAGAAGAGAGATCTCGGTGTCCATGTGCATAGATCCCTGAAAGTTGCCACCCAGGTTGATAGGGTTGTTAAGAAGGCATATGGTGTGTTAGGTTTTATTGGTAGAGGGATTGAGTTTCAGATCCATGAGGTCATGTTGCAGCTGTACAAAACTCTGGTGCGGCCGCACTTGGAGTATTGCGTGCAGTTCTGGTCGCCGCATTATAGGAAGGATATGGAAGCATTGGAAAGGGTGCAGAGGAGATTTACCAGGATGTTGCCTGGTATGGAGGGAAGGTCTTATGAGGAAAGGCTGAGGGACTTGAGGCTGTTTTTGTCAGAGAGAAGAAGGTTAAGAGGTGACTTAATAGAGACATACAAGATGATCAGAGGATTAGACAGAGTGGACAGTGAGAGCCTTTTTCCTCAGATGGTGACGGCTAGCACAAGGGGACATAGCTTTAAATTGAGGGGTGATAGATATAGGACAGATGTCAGAGGTAGGTTCTTTACTCAGAGAGCAGTAAGGGCGTGGAATGCCCGGCCTGCAACAGTAGTAGACTCGCCAACTTTAAGGGCATTTAAATGGTCGTTGGATAAACATATGGATGATAACGGAATAGTGTAGGTTAGATGGTTTCAGATTGGTTTCACAGGTCGGTGTAACATCGAGGGCCGAAGGGCCTGTACTGCACTGTAATGTCCTATGTTCTATGTTCTAAGTTCTATGTTCTGTGTTCTATGTTCTATGTTCGATGTTCTAGATCAGCCCTGATCTTATTAAATGGCGGGGCAGGCTCGAGGGGCCAGATGGCCTACTCCTGATCTTATGTTCTTATGTTCTTATGAAACCATTTTGGCCAGGAAATTGTGAGGGAGAATGTCCCAGCCCTTCTTGGAAACATTGACATAGAATCATTTATTCACATCCAGGTGAACCAGATAGGAACTCAGACCTTTCATCTCAAACAACACGACTGTGAAAGTAGCACTCTCTCAGTACATCACTGAGGTGACTGCCTGGATTGCATACTGAAGTGTCTGGAGTGGGACTTGAACCTACAACCTTCTGGAAAGAATGCTCCAAATCAGCCAACTCTAACACTGAAATGGAGAAAGAAAGCATGGGGAGACTGCATTCACAAAAGCCCTATGTTCCAATAGATGTCCAAGGTGATTTTAAATCCTCCAAAACAGATAATATATTAAAACTAGAGACACTGGTTACACAGTGAATGTAGAAGTACAACTCTCCTGCTCTTCTGATGCTGCTTGGCCTGCTGTGTTCATCCAGCTCTACACCTTGTTATCTCGGATTCTCCAGCATCTGCAGTTCCTACTATCTCGAATGTAGAAGTATGATCGCCAAAACACTGCAGATACATAAACCACACAGTACATAATTGCCTACCTGTGCAAGCAAGGTTTTGAGAGATAGGAGGCGTCCCTGACTGGCTGCCTCATGTAAAGGTGAACGGTCAGCCCAGGAACCTTTCCAACAAGAAAATAAAACAATAACAGAAGGTGATCAGACTTGAACGAAGTTCTCATTTACATTACATGTTCCTATTTACATGTCACTTGCAGTGTCAATAACACACCTCATTCAATAGAAAGAACAGAACATTTGTGAACATTCATTGTACTTCAAGATAGCTTACTGAGTTAACAAAATGAGTAAATAATTTGTAAAAACAATCATATTCACTTTCTCCTCCAACAGTATGTGAGGATGAGGGATACACTAAGGAAGATCATGGCTACTAGTCATAGCAATGAAAAAGCTTTATATTCATATATTACAAAAATGTAAAGGGAAATGGGGGTATTTATTCTGTCGGTGGTGATAAGCCAGGAGAGAGATAACTGCTGAATGGGTAATAATGGGAATCTTAATTGTTGAAAATAGGTGGCTCTGCTGTCGCAAGCCCAAATAGAACAGAACCTGGGAGCATGGGGATGTGGAAAAAACATGGAAGAACATGTTCACATTCTGCAATAGTTAATTTCAGCACTATAGCAGGTCTGGGGTAGAAATGTTGGCACGGTAACATGACAATATGTTGAAGTGGCAGGCAACTGAAAGCTTGGGGTCATTGTTAAGGGTAGACAAGAGGTTTTTCGCAAAGAGATGACCTTGCCTGCATTTTGTCACCAGCATAAATACCACCATTTCCCGGCTGCTTTAGGTTCTGAACAATAGTCACTGGTTTTGAAACTGCTCTCTTCACAGATGCTACCAGACCTGCTGAGTTTCTCCAGCATTTTCTGGCTTTGTTTCAGATCTCCAGAATACAGAGTTATTTGTTTTAATTTTATAATACATAATTTTTTTGCTGGAGGGTCGGGGTTTGGGTAGGTGTTTAAGCTTGAGCCCTCAAATATTCATTATTTCTGCCAAATGACTGAGTTTAAAATTTCCCACAATGCAGCAATTGCAAATAATTACATTATTTACAGATGAGCTAAATCAAAACACATGAAGTCAATCACTCAATATCAATATTATTGCAACATTCATCAACAAATTGTCCATTCGCTGCATACCTACTGTATGTGCAATTACATTAAATGTCCAATAAATGAAAATATTTGGTGCTTATTTATATGCAGCTAAAAGAAAGATGTTGATATCACTGGAAACATTAAAGTGATATGTTATTCGTAAGATGATGTGGTAAGTTCCACTATTTGGGAATTGTTCCTGCAATTATTTCCTGAACAATAATAAATGCAGGTAATTGTCTATAACAAAGTGATAAGAATGACTTGAAAGGTATAGGCTTGATTCCGCAATTCTATACTTTCAGTAGGGGCAGTGTGCACACAGTTTGCATGTAAATCAGTGATATTATCAGCCTCATTCTCCAACCTCCCGCTGCTCTGTCCTGGGAATGTAGGATCACAGAATTATTGCTTTGTTGGATGTTGGCAAAACTGGAGTTAATATGATGGAATAATTTCAGTGTTTCTCCATTTGAGAGATCATCTGAATTCTTAATTTTCTCACTTTTGAGACCTCTCTATTATGCACTGGCAAGCTTTTGATACCTTGCATAAGGAGGCATTCTTCCTGTTAAGTGCCTAGCTAGTGAATGTTATTCAGGCAACCCGGGGAGATAATGGCATTGTGGCAATGCCATATCTGGTAACCCAGAGACCCAGTTCAATGCTCTGGAGACATGGGTTTGAATCTCACCATAGCAGATAATGAAAAATGTATTCATTGAAAATCTGGAATTATAATCTAGTCTAATGGTAACCATTGTCATTAAAAGCCCATCTGGTTCATTAATGCCCCTTAGAGAAAGAAATCCATCGTCCTTACTTCATTAAATTTATACATGACTCCAGACCCATGGCAATGTCACAGAGGTCTACAGCACAGACAAAAAGCCCTTCAGCCCATTAAGTCTGTGCCAGTCAAAAACAACCACCTAACTTGTGTTTCCTGTGAAATGGTTTTAACAAGCTATTTAGTTCAGGGGCAATTAGGTTTGGAAAACAAACATTAGCCCTGCCGGTGATGCCCAATTCCCATTCAAGAATAAAGGAAAGGAAAAAATTGATCATCAGATCTGTGACCAGTTCTCTCCTTACCAATTGTCAGATGCAGAAACTGCAGGAGAGTTTTATATGCACTAATTCAGGTACATTGAAATTAACTTTGATTTAATGTCTGTGGTGAGCTCAATGATCCTGGAGGGTTAGCTCAAGCTCAGTATCTTCCTGACCTACATTGGTTCACTAGATTTAACTATATTATCTAAGCAGGTAGTGAAATTGAGGAACCTTTTATCCCAGAATGCTGTTGAGATAGGGACTCAAAGTACATCCAAGATTGAGATTGATAGTTTGATTGATAGGGTTATGGGAAAAGGATAGGAAAGTGGAGATAAGGATTACTAAATCAGCCATGACCTAACTGAATGGCAAGATCACATTGGATGGGTCAAATAGTATCCTTCTGCTCTGGTGTCTTATAGTCAATAACAATGACCTCAGAGATCTGCAACCTTTAGCCTATGCTTCTCTGTCCGATTGGTTGCAAAAAGAAAGAGATTGGAAAGTATGAATGGAACTAAGCCATTCAGTCCGTTATGTCTTTTCCACCATTCAATCAGGTTATGGCCAATTTACACCTCTGCTTCAGTTCCGAGCTCGGTTCCATATCTTCTTACTAAATAAATGTATGATCTCAGTTTCGATATTTTTAGTTGCCGATGGCCAACTTATTTTTTGGGGTGGTGGTGGGAGAGACTGGCATGGTGCAGAGTTCCCAATTTCCTCTAACGTTTATGTGAGAAGATCCTCCCAGGTAATACAATGCCATAAAGGTGCCTATTCTAGAGGTCGAAGTCATGCTTAGGTCAGAATTGTCCCTTCCGAGTTGGGAGTGTGCAAAGTGAGGAGAACTCCCCACTCTGCTAACCTGACTCAGGAGAATGTGCCCTGGATGTTCGAATTTCTGTCCTGGAGGACTGGGTGTTAATAGGAGTCCACTGTCTCCCCACAAGGCATTTTAGAGGCAGCTACAGGGGCTGCCAGCTGTCAAGACAAGTTGTGTGAAAGACCTGCCTTGCTGATTGGAGAATTTAATGTGAATGCAAAACAAAATAAAAACAGAAAGATGCCCACATTACTCACATCTCACAACTCCCTATGACCAATCGATTCCACTTCATGCTACTTCATGACCCCATCCACCACACCCCCATGGTCCCTCATACACTCCGTGCCAACTTACCCATGCTCATGGCATTTTCTAGCCCCTATACTGGGGTAGGCAATGAGATAATGATAATGTAAACCTGGACTAATATTCATGGAACATGGATTCAATCCCACCATGGGAGATGGTTAAACTTAAATTCAATTAAAAGTTGTCATTAAAAAATTAGCAAATGAATGACTGTCATAATGAATGTCATAAAATGAAAGTCTATCATTAATGTCCATTTGGGAAGGAAACCCATCGACCGTACCTGGTTTACCCTAATTGTGACTCCAGACCCAAAGCAATGTGTTTGACTCTTAAACTGCTTCAGGGCAATTAGGGATAGGCAGTAGATGTTGGCCTAGCCAATGAATCTACATTCCATGAACAAATAAATAAAAATTTAAATGTAGTATCAATTCATGCCACCCACTTTCTACCCCCTTGGCCCTTACACCCTCCATGCCAATGTAACCACAATCGACATAGGCAGATCTCAAGACCCGTGCTAAGATGCAATAAAAGAAATCTGTTGCAGATTTCAGTTGTTAAAAGGAGTCTCTCATTCACAAAAAATTTCACTACATTTAAAGTCCTTCAATTGCTTAATCCTTTGCGAAAACAAACAAGTTAATCAAATTGCTTAATTCTTGAACAAAGTAAGTAGTTATGATCATAGTGCCACATCAAAGACTTCATAAGCACTTTGAGTTGTCGATCAAATAACGCAACCGCATAGAGATAATGATAGGTCGTAAAATAAGCCATGCAACCTCATTTCTAAGCTTTCAGAAAACTGAAAGTTTTTTTTGAAAATTTAAACACTTGGAGATTTACTGCCTTGACAGCTTCACAGCTCCAAGAAGCTTACAACTACAATGTGTTCTTTTCTCTCAGGCGGCTGTGAGTCTTTGAAATTCCCTTCTTCAAAAGTCCGTGGATTTAGTAATTTTAATATTTTTAATGCCGACTTAAATAGATTCAAGGTTTCCAAGGGAATGAAAGATTATTGGAGATAGGCAGGAATGTAGAGTTAAAATCAGATCAGTCATGATTTTATTGAAGGGTGGAGCAGGCTGAAAGGGCTGAGTGGCTTACTCTTGTTCCTTGTTTGCATGTGGGCAATTAGTTTATATATCTTTTACACACATTCATATTCACTTTTAACAATTCCATAGGGCACATGATCTGTCTCAATTGCACCTTACCTCACTCAAAGCAACCTATCTGAATGTCTGTTTTATCTCACCAAATAATTCCAGCATCTTTAGACCTGCTCTTGAAAAGTGTAAAACACACAAGGCATGCTTTGGACAACGCCCTATCAAAAAGTGGATTGGCTGGATGGCAGCTCGTCTTTTAGATATGAATGACAGGTACGCAGACAACATTCTGCCTATGTATTACTATGAAACCATGCCCCAGGCCCCACCACAAAACCTCAGTGACAATATTGGATGTCGGGTTCAGGTTAGGCCTTTTAGAACCGGGCCTTCTAGAACATGGGCACTCATGATATTTCAGACAAGTCGGAGATCCCCTCCTTTTCTGTGAAATGCAGTCCCTCATCTTATGCATCAGGCTGAAATCAATGGAATTCGACAGTTCCTCACTGAAAGTTGGGGATGTTTAAATGCCAACAGATCACAATTCAGGTGTTATATTTTGTATCATAGGAAGTTAGGGAAAGGACTAACAGAACTCGATTATAAAGTCGACACCTCCACTATCCCCACATTCTGTGCATGGTGCATTTATGTGGCACATTCTTTGTCTTTTTCTTAATGAAGAACCAGGAATAATAGCAAACAACTGAGCACACAAAACAAACCTGAATCAATATCCAAGATAACCCCAGCTGCATTCCAGACCATAGCATGATCCATCTCTAGTTGATGCATCTATGAGATTATTCACAAAGGAATATGTTAAGATTTTGGAATTCCTCCACACTGTGCCATTGGTCCCATGCTATGCTTGTGTTATTAAAATATTACATATACAATCTCCAAAAAATATGAGTTTGTTGTCTAGATTTGAGGATTCTGATCTTCCATATCATGATTTTAGCAAAATGGAGTGATTATATGCAACCCATAACGTTACTTCTATGAGTAATTATTTTGAGTTCGCTACTAGGATTTGTAATGACAAGCATTAACACATTGCACTTGTACCAAAGTGCATTTTCATATAGATGATTGGGACAATGTGGCATTGGGACAGTGACTGGAACCTAAACATAAATTTTCTGTCCTACAGCTGTTACTTTTACTGATAAAAGTACTTGAAATATGTTTGGCCTTTGTGCAACGGAGTAAAATGGGGTTTACAGAAATGTTCATTTTAAACCTTGCAAAAGTTCTTACAGTATTTCAATTGAGGTCTGTGGAAATCAGATTGTTTCCTGTTCTAGCCTATTTGGCAATGTCAAAAGCTATTCTCATGAGTCTATATTTACACCTTGAAGGAAGCAGAAACCCAATTATCACTGCACAGTGTTCTTCCCAATGATGGCTTACCCCAAGAACTTTGTTCAGTCTGATATTTTGCTGCCTTTCTTCCTGTTAATAAGAGAAGAGACAATAGCTAGACACTCCAACTTTAGCCAATAATCCTGTTCCCTAAGCTATAAGACTGGCTGCCTAAAGACATTTCTTAAAAGAATGAGAAATTCTGAAACATAGGCACTGAGATTATTTTCATTGTGCTTTTAGATTCAAACAGAAAATTCTTGATCATTCGCAGCATCTCTTACAACCTCAGGAAGCCCTTAAGTGCTTTGTATCTAATGAAGCACCATTGCTGTGCAGTCACTGCTGTCGGAAATATGATACCCAATTTGTCCACAGCAAACTCCAACAAACAGTAAAGTGCCAATTACCCAAATAATCTGCTTTTATGGTGTCAATAGAGTAATAAGTGTTGCTCTGGAGACTGTGAAGAATTCTTCTTCACAGTCGTGCTATGGGGCCTTTTACATTCATCTTAAGAGAGTAGACAAAGCCTCTTTTTGACATTGCCTATGAAAGATAACGCCTCCAAAAGCACAGCAGCACCTCAGTAGTGCATTGGTGTGGCAGTTGTAGATCAAACTCTGGCTCAATGGTTAGCACTGCTGCCTTAAAGTGCCAGAGACCTGCAGTGTGGAATTTACATATTCTCCTCGTGTCTGCTTGGGTTTCTTCCAGGTGGTCTGGTTTCCTCCTACAGTCCAAAGGTATGCAGGTTAGGTGCATTGGCCATGCTAAATTGCCCATAGTGTGCCAGCTAGGTGGATTAGCCATGGGAAATGCAGCATTACAAGCATAAAGTAGGGCGGCTGGGTCTGGGTGGGCTGCTCTTCAGAGTGTTGGTGTGGACTTGATGGGCCAAATGGCCTGCTTCCAAGCTGTAGGGTTTCTATGACTGATTCTATGATTCATTCAAACCTGAATTGAGAACTACAATCTTCTAATACATAGACAACAGAACGATCAATCGAGCCACGGCAATAATATCACTTTTACGACTTACCACCTTTGCCAAATTTGTAAATTCAACACCGTTTAAATGTTTCTGGTTGCATGAGCCACTTAATCTATGTAGTTGCACTGTTGCTTTAGTGAGATCACTGAAGATGAATCCTGCAACAAAATTGCACATCTAAGTGATGGTGATCCACTGACTTCCATCATAAAGGCTTATGTGATGTTTCTCACCGCCTGCCAGGTGAAGACATTCAACAGAAGGCTGTTCGTACCCAAGACGGCCAGAGAAGCTGGATAACAAGGCCATCCCTATGGGCATTCTTGGACAATGTCTATCAGGTGTTGCATAGCAACATTGGCAGACAGCTGGGTGCAGACTGTCTGTATCCCTCTGACAAGCAATGGATTAACCAGTGGGAGAATTCAAAGCAAAGGTCTCTCTTCAATAGGAGGGGAGAAACGGCTAAATTTCAGCTCATTAGCTGTGGATCCCTACATTCAGGATCAAATGGGAGGTATTCAATAAATAAACTAGGAACAGAACGCATCAAAAATCAAAATGAATTTTTTAAAAAAAAGTTGCAATATTAACAAGAGAAAATAAAATGTGACAAATACAAAGCTGCTCAGGAAATATATGAAAGAGAAAAACAAATTCACCGTCTCAAGCGAGATACGTTTAGATGTTCATTCTGTTTTTCTTTTAAATTTATACATTTCCTTACAGAAACAGAATGAAACACAGTAATGGGCATTATTGTGTCAGGTCTGACTTCAACTGAGATGCAAACTGACTTGAAAAGTTATCCTACTGAACTGAAAAAAATGCTGCCAAGATAATTAGTTTCTACTGGACTAATTTCCCTCGTGTACAGTGGAAACAACTCAGCAGAAGCAAGCTCTATTCATTGTTCCAAATCAAACATCGACAAAAAAAAAATTAATCATCGATCTCAATTTAATTCTCAGCTCCAATCTCTGGAGTTGAAAGCTAGCCCTTTAAAAATTACGAGATAACATCATTGATCTAAAGGGGATGCATGGATAATTTTGAATACCGAACCTTAATCTAAGTATATTCCTAATTGAGAGCAATGTGGATTTGGATAAGACTTTATTCTAAATTTGAGCAAGAATAATTTGTTTTCTCTCAGATAATACACCTCATTGCTTTTGCACTTCAAGTGAAAATAAGGTTCTGATTAGGTAATAGTAAAAGGATAAATTTAGTGAACATACATGAAAATTGAACAAAAACACATTTCATGGACTGAAACTGTGAGTAATGAATTTTCACAGCCTAGTTACACCATTGTATTTGCCAAGCAAACACTTTTCTTTGATATTTCATATGCGGAGCAATTCCAAAATTATTCCCACTTCTTACTAGTACAAATAGAACATAAACAGTCCAGAGCTGTGATTCGAATCAGTTCCCCGGCCTGACACAAACAGTGCTTGTGATGTTCACAATGATCCACAAGGCGACAGGCCACTGTTTCAGCAAGGCCTTATTGGCTTTCAAGTCAGCTGCTTGTGTTATATTTAAACACTGAACTCATATGGCTCAATCTAACAGATCACTTTCATGGCATTTGGTTTACAGACAAACAAGCCGCTGCCTTTTGTAAGCAGTGACGATAAAAAAAAAACATATATTGTGCAATAAGACAAGAGTTGCTTGTCTTATACCCCCATGCCACCTCCTTCAAGACCAGTGCTTGCTACCTAGATCTCCATCTCCCCACGGCACCTCGATCCAGGAATAGGATTTGAAGTTAGGATTCATATCCACATCGATTCTCTCCCAGTACCAGCAGAGCTTGCTTCCTTTGCAAGTTGTCATCAGCATTCTCCAATTCATCTGAAATTTGATCCCTCACAACTTTACTTACGAAACCATATTGCTGTTACTTGTAGTTATTTCAGAGTGAATGAAACACAGTGTGCGCCATCTGAAAATAAAATTGTTTGCAAGCAATTAACTCTTTCAGGACTGGCAATGTTTGAGTGTTGGTCTCTGAGAACTGGGTCTTACTTTTGGTACTGTGCTCAGACCTGAATAGAATCATAACTGATTCACCTATGCCTTCCCATCTCTGAGCCAGATTTACTACATTCAAGCCTAGTGATTTGTCCTGGTGAGCAGTGACTCTGAACATCTGGGAAGGTGGATGTGGCATTGGAAGTTGGGACAGGGGAACTTGGCTTTTTAGACATGGTTACAGCCTATCTAGGAAAAAAATAGAGCTGCTTAGAACAGCTGAGAAACCACTCTACCCTGGGAAGTGACTCAAAACAAATGTCTAGCATGTTGCACATTCTACAAATACTTTATGTGTCAGTGGTCTTCTAAAATGAAATATTAAAAAAACATAAAAGTAGCAGATGAATGATGCCATTAACAGACCACCTGGTTGTCCCTTTACTCCTCACACTCTTGAATTCCCTCCTTCCAAAACCATCCACGTCATTAACTGTGCAGCCCAAGAACACTCCATATTGAAGGCCCCTTCAAAACCTTTCTCTGACGACACGCTCAGTGACATTGCAGGATTGCAGAACTATTACAGTGAGTTTGGAGGACATTCAGCCCATCGTGCCTGCACCTGTTCTATGTTTTTTATTCAATTATGGGATGTGAGCATCGCTGAATAGGCCAGCATTGATTGCCCATCCTTAATAGACCAGATGGCGGTTAAGAGTCAACCACATTGCTGTGGGTCTGGAGTCACATATAGACCGACCAGGTAAGCATGACACATTTCCTTCCCTGAAGGGCATTACTGACACAGATGGGATTTTCCAACAAATTGACAATGTTTTTATGGTCATCATTACACTGTTAATTCCAGATTCTTTATTGAAGTCAAATTCCATCAAATGTCATGGGAGGATTTAAACTCAGGTCCTGAGAACATTAGATGAGTTCCTAGATTACTAACCCAGCGATAATACAACTTGGCCATTTCCCCCTCTGTCTGGCCTTATAATCGAGTGCCAGTCTCCTGCCATATCCACATATCATTGCACAGACTACTATCCAAAAAAAAGCCAATGCCCTCTTGAATGCCTCCACTACATTTCCAAGCAGTACATTTCACACCCTAACCTTCCATACCATACACTTGAGAGGGGGTCGTGTGGCCTTAGAAACCACCTCTCACCATGGTGTGGGGCTGGATGAACACAGCAAGCCAAGCAGCATCATAGGAGCAGGAAAACTTGACGTTTCGGGCCGAGACCCTTCATCAGAAATGGGGGAGGGGAAGAGGGTTCTGAAATAAATAGGGAGAGAGGGGGAGGCGGATAGAGGAGAGGATAGGTGGAGAGGAGGCAGACAAGTCGAAGAAGCGGGGATGGAGCCAGTAAAGGTGAGTGTAGGTGGGGGGGTAGGGAGGAGATGGGTCAGTCCAGGGAGGACGGACAGGTCAAGGGGCCGGGATGATGTTAGTAGATAGGAGATGGGGGTGGAGCTTGAGGTGGGAGGAGGGGATAGGTGAGAGGAGAAACAGGTTAGGGAGGTGGAGATGAGCTGGGCTGGTTTTGGGATGCGGTTGGGGGAGGGGAGATTTTGAAGCTTGTGAAATCCACATTGATGCCATTGGGCTGCAGGTTTCCCAGGCTGAATATGATTTGCTGTTCCTGCAGCCTTCGGGTGGCATCACTGTGGCATTGCAGGAGGCCAAGGATGGACATGTCATCTGAGGAATGGGAGGGGGGAGTTGAAATGGTTCGCGACTGGGAGGTGCAGTTGTTTGTTGCGAACTGAGCGCAGGTGTTCTGCAAAGCGATCCCCAAGCCTCCGCTTGGTTTCCCTGATGTAGAGGAAGCCACAATGGGTACAGCGGATGCGGTATACCACATTGGCAGATGTGCAGGTGAACATCTGCCTGATGTGGAAAGTCTTCTTGGGGCCTGGGATTGGGG
>JAHRHZ010000266.1:11367656-11394159 GCA_024137785.1 Ginglymostoma cirratum
GCCTGCTGTGTTCATCCAGCTCTACACCTTGTTATCTAATATTCTGCGGTCCTGGGTTCAAATCCTGCCAGGGTAGGTGGTGGCATTTGAATTTAATAAAGAATCTGGAATTAAGGGTCTAATGTTGTTAATTGTTGGAAAAACCCATCTGGTTCACGAATGCCCGTTGGGGAAGGAAACTGCCATCCTTACCTGATCTGGCCTACATGTGACTCCAGCAATGTGGGTGACTCGTAATTGCCCTCTGGCAATTAGTGGTGGAAAATAAATGCTGGCCTAATCAAAGATATCACATTCTATTCGTGAATAAAAAGAATGCTTGTAGTGTTTAAGGGGTTATTTGTTTTGGAGGGTAAGGCATTATTCAGTATTGAATTGGAATTCGGCTCTAAAGGGTGGCTGGGGGCAAGAATCAGCAACAAATTGATGCTAGAGCTAAAAAGGGCCTAACAGGTAAGTGGGGATATGAATTGGCATTATATTTGTATGGGGACATGCAGGTGGCATGTGACTGTGCAGTTGTGTGGTGATGTAGTACCATAGGTGAGGGCATGCAGCCCTAAACAACTTGGGTAAAGTCAATCTATTAATCTGCACATGGCCAAGTCTGTGGCCACCTCTGATCTGCTCCTGGAAAGGGCAGACTCTACCCTATTCATCCACACTCCTCCCCTGCCCTAGCATGTAAGAAGTTTGAGTCACCGAGAGGCATTTCTACTGAGGCAGGCCCAGCAAACTGGGAGATTTCCCAACTCAAGTTACCCATTTCAACAGAGAAATATCTGACCAAGTTTCCTCTTGTGGTAACTATAACTAAGAGCTGGTGATTAAAAATAAAATGTCACCAATTTAAGACAGAGATGAGGCAGTGCCTTCTTCATAATGTAGTGGAATGCAGAGCGTTTGAACATTTTTAAGACTTTCTGCATACTACACAAAGGAGTAATATGGTACAGAAATACCAATACTGGTGCGATGTCAGATAAGCTGTCCTATATTCCAACAATTGGTGGTCCGTGTCAAAAGAACACCCCTTTGGCAATTCCAACATATGGATTTTACTCCACAAGCCTGTGCTTGCAAGTCTCATAGCATCCAACGTTAGATGTAATTCCACTGTTGGACAACGCTTACCCAATAATCCTACGTATGCAAAGAATTATATGTTAGTTAAGACCATTAGTGGGGCTCATGGTGTACCTCACATGTACTCGATAAAAGTTACACATATTTATACGCTGAGTCCTCTTTTCAACAAGGAAGAAGAACATGCCCAAGACCTTTCTTTCGATTAAACAGGAGCATGGGGATGAATTGATGCCTGGTGCATTCCCCATCGCAATTCCTTGACAAATAAGAATGGACTTCATTTGTATAAACTAAAAAAAAGATAAAGGGTTATATGTTCCTTGTACATTCTCCATGGCAATACTGCGACCTGTCTGATCCCACTTGCAAACTAATCCCTGTTGATTCCTCACGCAGTATAAACTGTTAATCCTTCTCAGATTTGGTTTTCTTGCAATTCTATGCTGATGCGTCTCAGTCTTTTTCTCAGTGCTTTACGACCCAGTGACCACATGTGGAAAAATCTTAATTTTAAGGGAAGCATGGTCGTTCAGTGGCTAGCACTGCTGCCTCACAGCACCAGGGACCTGGGTTCAATTCCAGCCTCGGGCAACTGTCTGTGTGGAATTTGCATGTTCTCCCTCTGTCTACGTGGGTTTCCTCTGGGTACTCTGGTTTCTTCCCACAGTCCAAAGCTGTGCAGGTTAGGTGGATTAGCCATGGGAAGTGCAGGGTTACAGGGATGGGGTGGGTCTGGGTGGGATTCTCTTAGACGGGCAGTGAGAACTTGATGGGCCGAATGGCCTGCTTCCACGTGGAAGGGATTTGATAATCAGCTCAAACCAGAGCTGGGCTTCTGAGCCCAAAACACACCCAGTTCCATTTCCTGCCTCTGTGCCGAAAATTCAGCCCATGAGCTTCGGTAGTACAACACAAACACCAGAGTGGTTTGGCAGGGAAGTTTTAAATCCAGGGAATTGGCCCAACATTGTCACACTTGCTTTTTCAAGCTTTTTTATGGCACCATATAGTGGAATGCCAGAGTTTCTCACTCTTCAGAGGTAGGACGCTTCATTTTTTTAAAGTGACTTGCTACAGAGTATAAAGACATGGTGAGTCAGTGGTTAACACTGCTGCCTCAGAGTGTCAGGGACCTGGGCTCAATTTTAACCTTGACATCTGTGTGGACTTCACACATTCTTTCAGTGTCTGCGTGGGTTTCCTCCAGGTGCTCTGGTTTCCTCTCAGAATCCAAAGATGTGCAGCTTATGTACATTGGCCATGCTAAATTGCCCGTAGTGTCTAGGGACATGCAGGTCAGGTGGATTAGCCTTGGGAAATGTAGGGTTACAGGGATGGGGTAGGCCCAGGTGAGATGCTTTTTGGGGGATTGGTGCAGGCTCAATGGGCCAAATGGAATCTATCTGTACTGCATGGATTCTAAACTAATTGAGAGCTGAATTTATAATAGATCAGAATTGGGAAGCCCGGCAGTGAAAAGGATGTGGTGTCAGATTCTGTTGAAGGCCAGGAAGAGTGCGAGTGGTCCACTCTCTGAACTCCTAGGGAATTGTTTGGCCTTCCTCAGCCCTACAGAGTGACCACCTACTCTGATGCTGACTGCAGGCCTCTCCCTCTTCTTGTGGGCCTCTCCAAGCTCCTGAGTCTCAGTGACCATTGTCAAGGAGCCCTCAATGTGGCCCCCTGCTGCTGGTGCTGCCTTTTGTTTACCAACAAGGATCATAGTCTGGTTTACTGTCTTGAGTAGGCTTAAAAACTTTAACGGAGGCCTTGGCTGTAAGGTTTGTCAAGATCTCCACATTCTTTGTCTTGGATGGATCCTTCTGCTGTTTTCAACCTTCCTGCAGATATCTGGGGTCATGTTTTCAGTACCTGATATTCCCAGATTTTTGCTGGAGGTTTGGGAACAACATTTCACGAGTCCACCTATTCCCCCCAACCATAAACAATTGTATACTATGGGGTGTATACCAGTCCCTTTGGTAGTTCATCTGGTAGGGTGGAGGACTGTATTGGGTCATAGAGTTATATAGCACGGAAACAGACCCTTCAGTCCAATTTGTCCATGCCGACCAGGTTTCCCAAACTAAACGTGCTCCTGCATTTGGCGCCTATCCCTTTAGCTTCGGCAGTGCAACTTGTTGATCATACTCACTGCTGTCACAGTGCGTCAGTAGTGGTCAAGTGATTGTTTAACATGATGGGTAGATTGACAAATGGGCTCAATGGTGTCAAGTTTCATCAGTATTGTTGGAGCTACACTTATCCAGACGATGTGGAGAGTATTCCATCGCACTCCTGACTACTGTCTTGTGACGGAGGGCAGGCTAGAGATGTCAGGTGGTCAGTCATTAAATCTGCCAAAATTATGTCAGGGTTGTAGGGGCAAAATTATGAGAATAAGTTCTTGAAATGACAAAATGATTCAAAAGGATTGATTTGTACTATTATCTATGATCAACAAAGTACATGTCCTTAGGTTGATGATTCGATTCCAGCTTGAAGGAATCCTAATCCTTTTCAGTTGTTATGGCATGCTGATAGTGTCCCTACCTCTGAGCCAGGAGGCCTGGATTTATGTCGCACTCACTCCAGACGTGAGCCATAACACGTCTGAAGAGAGTGATTAAAAAATACACCATCCCTGCTGTGTTGACTTTACAGCTGGCACAGGACCAAATCAAGTGCACATTCAGATCACTGTAAGGTCATTGTGTTGAAGGGGTGGGGGAGGGGGAGTCTGATCTTTTATACGGTCCCACAATATCTTGAGTGCACAGAGGATTCACATCTCACTACAGAGTTCCATACGCACACTAGAATAGACCAGGTCAATTTCCTTCTGTATAGAGAGGGTGATATATATCTGGCTTTCAAAGTCATATTATTCCAAGAGCTGATCAGCAGCACAGTCACTTTAAGTAGAGTATTTTCACGTGGAGTTTGTACTGACCTTGGCTGGTGAGGATACCCCAGACTGCCTTTCTTTTGCTGGTAGATTCCTCGGGAATTTCTAAAGGCCTCTTGTTTATAAACTGATTAGTACAATGGCTCTGAACTGGGGTGCTCTTGGACATGTTTACATCAGCAGTGCCTGTAGCATCCCAAGACAGCAGTGAGCTCTGTGTGTGTGTGTGTGTGTGCGCGCATGTGTGTGTGTGTGTGTGTGTGTGTGTGTGCGCGTGTGTGTATATGTGCTTAAGGGGGAGGGAGTGGTTAGTACGCTGTTTTGTAACTCCGATTGGATGCTTGAGTATTTTTATCTCAGGGTGGTTCAAGGGAGCTTTTTTGGCTCAGAGTCACAGCACAGTCAACCCATTCAATCTCACATGACATGTGAGAAAAAAAAATACAGGTTCTTCTGTTAAAAAGCCAGGGTTGGCTGGTTTCTAATTGGCATTTCTGTGCCACACTCAAATTAGGGATTGTACACCAGTTCACAGCTTGGCTATTCCTGCACGTCATGTGAGATTGCATGGGTTGACTTTTTTTTTATCGGGACAGAGTGGGACACAGCGAAAGCTTGACGGAAACAAACATTCTGAATTAAAGGGATTAGTGGGCAGAAGCAGATTAAAGTACACAAGAACACAGAGAAAATCCTGTTAAGTCCACACACACACACACACACACACACACACAAATGATGTTCCTGAACAAGTTATGCAGCTATGGCAAGGTTTGTTACGCGTGTGTGCTGTCACTACTGCAAGGTTTTTTTTCGCAGACACACTTTACATTCCTGATGAGACTGAGAGCAACTTGAAAGAACAAAGAAATTGCCTTCATAGAATCCCTACAGTGTAGAAGTAGGCTATTCAGCCCATCAAGTCCACACCGACCCTCTGAAGAGCATCCTAGCCAGACCCAATCCCTACCCTATCCCTGTAACTCTGCATTTCCCATGGCTAATCTACTTAACCTACACACCCTTGCACACTATGGGCAATTTAGCACAGCCAACTTTCCTAACCTGCACATCCTTCAAGCGTGGGAGGAAACTGGAGCACCTGGAGGAAACCCACACAGACACAGGGAGAACATGCAAACTCCACACAGTCACCCAAAGCTGGGATCAAACCCAGGTTCCTGGCACTATGAGACAGCAGTGTTAACCACCAGGCCACCGTATCGTCCTTGGGGTAGTGCAGGAACGAAAAACATATGTGCCACATTTATTTAAATCTGCCTGATGCTAACTGGGGGGGAAACATACATTCAAATTCCATACTTCCTTCTTTGAAAGACCTTTCGTTGCTCAAAATGGAACAGTCTCTTCTTCACAGAATGAAGCCGTTATCTTGAGCAATCCAGCGGTGGCCATAGGTATTTTTATCTCCCTTGTCATTTACAACTAGGCATCTGTTAGCTCAGTTGGCTGCACTGCTGGTTTGCGATACAGAGTGACGCTTAAAGCATAAGTTTTATTCTCACTGTCGCTGAGGTTACCATGAAGGACTGTCCTTCTCAATTTCCCCTTTTGCCTGTGGCATGGTGATAGTCATGTTGAACCACCACCAATCAGATCTCTCCAATGATTATGGTGACTTTACCTTGCCTACAGCATCCCCAGCCCCAGGTATAACAAGTAAACATGCCAGGTCTAGTAATGAACTGTATCCTCTCCCCGTTTACCCCAGTGGAAGCCAGGATGCTGCTTACTGTCAATGATCTCCCTTCAAAAAGACACCTTTCCCCACCATGGTCGTTCATCTCCTCTGTCCCTCCCCCCAAGCTTACATTTTGAGTTGGCCCCTTTCACTGATGTAATCCGCTCAGTATTGCAGCATTCCGATTCCAATCCCCAGTCTCCCTCCCATAGCACTGACCTCTGATGAGCCCCTTTACTTTTACCTCCTTCAGCAATTTAACCATACAATCCTGAGCGATATTTGTACAGCTTCCGATTGTATTCCCACAATTCTTTGGCCTGGTTGTGCTGAACCCACGGTGCTGACTATCATCACATGCTTCTGGACTCTTGTTGTCTCATTTTTCAAGGCGTCCCATTTTCCACCTGCCTCTTTAGTTGTGAATAGCCTCACCCAATCAACTTTCGAAAGTTCTTACCTAATACTGTCAAAATTGGCCTCACTCCAATTTAGAACTCTAACTTTTAGATCAGGTCTACCCTTTTCCGTAACTATTTCAAAACTAACAGAATTATGATCACGGGCCCCAAAGTGCTCCCCCGCTGTTCCCCACCAATGACACCTCAGTCACTTTCCTTGCCTTATTTCCCAAAAGAAGCCGAACTTCTGCTCCTTTCTCTAATAAGATCATCTAAATACTGAATAAGAACATTTTCTTGTACACACTTAACAAATTACTCTCCATCCAAGCCCTTAACACTATGGCAGTTCCAGTCTACATTTGTAAAGTTAAAAAATCCCCTACCATTATAACCTTATCATTCTTACAGATGTCTGAAACCACCTTACAAATCTGCTTCTCAATTTCCCACTGACTACTCAGGGGGAGGGGGGGTAATCTATGCATCTGAACCCCCAAGACTCTTTAGACATCCATCGTATTTAACTTCATACTATCTAGAAAGGACCCTGATCTATCCTTTCTTGGTCCAAAATGGATAACCTGACACTTGTTTACATTTTGCCATAGTTTAGCCTATTAACTTTGTCTAACAATATCTCATTGTAATTCCAGCATAATCTCCCTGCTCTCAATCTTTTTTTGTCTTGGCTAATAATGTCAAGTATCCCATAAGCCTTCTTAATCACTTTATCTGTCCCATTATCTTAAGGCACCAATGGACATGCACATCAAGTTCCCATGAGCCTTAGTGGTTTCCAGGACCTTATTGGCCATCCTGTATTCCCTTGCATTGTTTTTCCATCTGCCACTTATCAGCCTATCTGAGCAACCCATCTGTATCCTCCTGCAATCCGTGGTTATTCTCCTCACTAGCTATTGTTCACTCTCTTCAGTGATTAGGAATGACAGGACAAATCCCAAATTTCTCATGTACAACTGGCTGTCCCATTCTGGAATTTAACAACTACTATAGGTTGCAAGCAGCTGGAACCAGGTACAAGTGGATGCTACCTATTTCCCGAAAAAGTTTTTGTTACATTAAAATTTGTTAATTGTGATTTTTCTTTTAAAAATGCTTAAGATGAAAGAGAATGTGCAATGTTTTCTGCGAAAAATTCAAAGCTGTCTACGGGAAATAGCAACCATTCACTTCACTCCCAAGCTATTCCTTTTCCAACTTTGGGTTTTGAAGGATAGGAAAGACTGAACAAAGTTTACACTTGTAAATCAATCAAAATACTGTGGATTCTGGAAATCTGAGACAACAACAGAAGATGCTGGAAACACTCAACAGGTCAGGCAGAATCTGTGGACAGAGAAACAGAGTTAGTGTCAGCTCTAAGAACAGTTATTTCAGATTTGAAACATTCACTCTGTTTTTCTCCCCACAGGTGCTGCCAGACCTGCTGAGTTTCTCCAGCATTCCTCGCATTTGTTTCAGATTTCCAGCATCTGCAGTATTTTGCTTTCATTCTAAAGTTTTCAGATGAATATGTTTCATTAGAACTGAAGAAAAGTAGAAACGTGAAAGACTTATGCATTGAAACAGGAGGGGATCAAGTACAAAGGGGGAAATTTCGAAAGGATGAGGTTGGGGGGGATAGGGAGGAAAGAGATTTATACACACACAGGTGCCATGTTGTTTGCCTGACAGAAGGTTCACATTCATGTTCCTGAAACATATGTGGCCCTCAATGGAACACTACAGCAGGCTGAGGACAGAAACATCAGCATGACAGCAAGGTGCTGAATAAACAGACAAGTGAATGGAAGCTCAGGGGCCATTGTAGGAGACTGAACAGAAGTATTCAGCAAGGTGCTCAATTAGTCTGCATTTGATCTCCTCAGTGTAGAGGCAGACTAAATTGAGAGCAGTGAATACAGTAGACTAACTTGAAAGAAGGAGGAGCATATCACTGCTGGCGTGCATGGGGCCTTAGACTGTGAAAAGACGAAAGGTAAAAGGGCTGATTGTAAAATTATAGAATCATAAAATCTCTAGAGTGCAGAAAGGGGCCATTCGGTCCATCGACTCTGCATCGACCCTTTACTGCATTGTGAAAGTGTTGAGGAAAGGGTAAGGTATTGCGGGGTGATTAAACAATGGACAAAGTTGGTACTTCACACCCTCCTCTGCTCAACATTGACTTCAACTCTTAACCTCATTTTGCTTCTGTTAATTTTCCACATGCCAGCCTAAAAGTTATTCTTCACGTTTTTTGCTTTGGTACAGAGCTTTTCATTATTCCGCTATTCACACTTCTTTCTATAAGCATTACCACTTCCTTTGCTTTTTGTTTCACAATAGACACCTCCGGCCATCTACCCAATCCTGGACATTCCCTTCCATTCTGTACCAAGCTCCTTAACCACCCCCAAGGCATGAAACCCATCCTGTTTTACCTTTGTACAATTTTAAATGTTGACTTACACTTCTGGGATTATTTAAAATTGACGTTGTAAATTTTGACAGATGTAACATTTTAGATGACCGTAGCATTTTATTTGAAACCATATAAGTCAAAAGTCACCTTCCTATTTTATGTTGTTCTCCCGGAAGAACCTTTTAATCCCTTGAGAATCAAGGAACCTCATTAAGCTCATTCAAAAATTTTAAATGGGGCTGGGTGTACATTGACGAATAAACTGCTGTAAATTCTCAGATAGTCTAAGACAGTTTCCTGTTGCTCTGTGCAGGACTGACTATTAGGTTTTAAGAAACTTTAAGAATAGCAGAATAGATATGAGTTTGGCTTTACTTACTCCAGAAAAAGGGGTTTGGTAGCATAGTAGTAATGTTATTGGACTAGTAATCCAGAGGCCTCGGAAACATGAGTTCAAATCTCACCACGACAGCTGGGGGAATTTAAATTCAATCAATTAATAAATCGGGAATAAAATGTTAGTCATCAACAATGATTGTGAAACTATTAGATTGTCACAAAGGCACTCCCACAGAGGAAAGTATTCTTCAACATTGCTCAAGAAGCTTTCCAAAATCCAAGACAAAGCAGCCTGCTTGATTGGTACCACATCTGCTCTTTCTAGCATCCACTATCAGTAGCAGCAGTGTGAACTATCAACAAGGTCACCTGAAGAAATTCACCAAAGATCCTCAGGCAGAACCTTTCAAATCCATAACCATTTCCATCGAGAATGCCAAGGGCAGCGGATACATGGGAACACCACCACCAGCCAGTTCCCCTCCAAGCCACCCACCATCCTGACTTGGAGGCACACAATGTTGTGACTCTTCCCTGGCAGGTTGCTTGCTTTGTGTTTGCAATCTGGACTCTAACAGAAATCAGTTGGTTGCTGCAATTCCTGCTTTGTCATTGGTACCATACTGTCATGTTTTAAGTAAACTAACAAATGAAAGTTAATCAATCTCTGATGAGCAATTAGTTATTATCGTTGACATGACATGGTGAACAGGAGTGGAAGAATATCATGCTAATGAGGTCTATTATAATTGAACAGTCACCAAGCAAGTTCATCTATAGGAGAAAACGTATGAGCGACGTAGTATTAACTGTGTCAAGGTGCATGAAACATGCTTGATGGCTTTGTTGTTACTGCATCAGAGACACTTGAAAAGACAGTTTGTTGGAAACCAAATGAACCCTACTGACTGCCCAGATCAGCATGTCTGAGAAAGGCAAGCAATCAGGGTGTGTGGTTGATTGATAATAACCAAGGGAATGTAAAAAGTATATTGCCAGAATGTTTTGCAATTTTTCTGAGTTTAAATTAGGACATGATAGATGTCCGAACAGAATTTAAGTTGTTTAAACAGCATTCAGAGCTATGGTATCTAGATTGACACACGTCCAATGCAGAAAAGCAGGCCTTGAGAGTTTGCTTTGCAACTGGGAGCAAAGGTCTTCAGAGTTAAGATAAACAGGCAAACAGCTAAAACATCTACAAAATATATAAACTACATTTGAAGACTTCAGAATCACATTAAGTTTCCTCATTGTAAACATTTTACAAAGTATTCATTGATCGGAATGCAAAACATTCAGACAGAATTCATAAGCCACTTGTTGGACAGATGCGGAGAAAAGGGCTCAATATGTGATTTTTCAGATTGGGAGCTAGGAAACAGAATTATTGAGTTGAGCTGAGGGTGTCCAGAAAGATGTACTAGACAAATTGAATACTTACAGCATTACAGAGGTGCAGTAGGTCAAAAGGAAGCAACCCTCATAAGTGGATGAAGCTTACAGTTGTCGACTATGAACTCCACAGTTAACACAAACACTACAACTCTCAAACAGATTAAGACATGTGGATAGTATGGTCTTCTTCAGGCACTGAGGAAGTATCCAACTTTCAAACTATTTTTCAAGACAAGTGTTACAATTGGCTATTGGCAAAGGCAGTGCACCAGGGCAGAGGTTGATGTAACTGAAAGCACGAACCAAACAGACCATGAACAAGGAGTACTTTCGAACTATAATAAATACCAATTGCTATCCTTCTAGAGGCGCATATATGAAATGATTGACGCATCAGAATCCGAAGCTGTACACAAGGACACAAAATCTAGTGAACACACATTTCACACCATCAGTCTGGAAAACAACAATGTCAAAAACCCAGCCTTATTGATTAGGATTGACACAAAGGCAAGTGCCAATGCACTATCCCTGTGCCTATACCCACAGATGGGAAAGAATCTAAAGAACAGTACAACACAGGAACAGGGCCTTCAGCCCACCAAGCCTGTGCCAACAAATGACCCCTTTGGCCTCTACACGGTTCTTATCCCTCTATTCCCTGCCTGTTATTTTATCTGCCAAGATGCCTCCTAAATGTTGCCATTGTATCTGCTTCTGCAACTTCATGTGGCAATACATTCCAGGCACTTACCACCCTCTGTGTTAAAAACTTACTTTTCACATCTCCTTAAAACTTTCTCCCTTTTACCTTAAACCTACGTTCCCTAGTAATTGCTATTTCTACCCCGAGAAAAAGACTCCGATAATTCATTCTGGCCTTGCCTCTCATCGTTCTGTAAACTTCTATCAGATCGCCCCTCATCCTGTGATGTTCAAGTGGAAACAAACCAAGTTTGTCCAGTCTCTCCTCATAGCTAATATCCTCTAAGCCAGCCAACATCCTGGTAAACCTTTTCTGTACTCTCTCCAAAGCCTCTGTATTGTTTAGGTAATGTGGCAACCAGAACTATGCACAATATTCCAAATGTGGCCTAACTAAAATTGTATAATGCAGCAACATGATTTATCAATTTTTCTACTCTGTGCCCTGACTGATGAAGAGAAACATGCCATATGCCTTGTTGATCACCTTATCCACTTGTGTTGCCACTTTCAGGAACTATGGACCTGTATATTTACAGGTCCGTCTGTTTGTCAATGCTTCTAAAGGCTCTGCCATTGACTGTATACTTCTCTTTTGCATTAAACCTTCCAAAATGCATCACTTTGCATTTGTCTGGATTAAATGCCATCTGTCATTTCTCCGTCCAAATCTACAGCCCTTCTATCCTGCCGTATTCTCTGGCAATCCTCCTCACTATCTGCAGTTTCCCCAATCTTTGTGTCACCACCAAACTTACTAACCAGAACACTTACATTCTCCTCCAAATCATTTATATCTATATTACAAATAACAAGGGTCCCAGCACTGATCCATGCGGAACATCATTTGGCAGAGAACTACAATCAGAAAAGTACCCTTCCATCGCTATTCTGTCTTCTATGACTAAGCCAGTTCTGGTCCATTTTACTAGCTCACCGCCGATCCCAAGTGACTTCACCTTCGATGTCAACCTGTCATAAAGGACCTTGTCAAAGGCCTTGCTGAAGTCTATGTGGACAACATCCACTGCCCTACCCTCAACAATCATTTTTGTCATTTCCTCAAAAAATTCAATCAAGTTTGTGAGACACGACTCCCCCACACAAAGCCATGTCGCCTATCACCAATGAGTCCATACTTTTCCAAATGTGAGTAAATCCAGTCCCTAAGAATCTTCTCCAATAATATTCTTGCCATATCAAAGGCTCACCAGCCTGTAATCTCCCAGATTATCTCTGTTGCCCTACTTAAACAAAGGAACAACATTATGTGTTCTTCAGTCCTCTGGGGCCTCTCCTGTGACAAAAGGTGTCGTAAAAGACCCCAGCAATTTCCTCCTTCAGCATTCTCGGATACATCCCATCCATTCCTGGGCACTTGTCTACCTTAATGCTTTTCAAAAATCTGAATGCCTTTTTTAGTATTGATATGCCCTACAATATCAACATACCCTTCTCTAGACGCATCATCCTCCACGTACATCTCTTTTGTGAATACCGATACAATGTATTTGTTAAGGACTTTACCCATTTTCTCTGAAGCAAAAATAAAACCAATGAATATGAAATATTTAGCACACAATGGTTCATCAGTTTCAAGTACAGGAACTATAGTGCTGGAGTGCAAGCCCAAATCAATCCACTTCAATGTTGCAGAAGTTCTGCATCGTAAAAAATGTTGGACCAGCGATTGCAGGCTAACACACTGTGACCCCACACTAGTCACAAATCATAGAACTAGTCAAACATCAGAGACACAACAAGAGGCTGTAGTAGTCTATTTGACAAATACTTGCAAAACTAGATATGAAGGAAGAACATAGAACATAGAACAATACAGCGCAGTACAGGCCCTTCAGCTCTCGATGTTGCGCCGACCTGTGAAACCAATCTGAAGCCCACCTAACCTACACTATTCCCTTATCATCCATATGTTTATCCAAAGACCATTTAAATGCCCTTAAAGTTGGCGAGTCTACAACTGCTGCAGGCAAGGCATTCCATGCCCTTACTACTCTCTGAGTAAAGAATCTACCTCTGACATCTGTCCTATGTTCATCTGAACCTAACACTTCAATTTCTTCTGACTTGGTGGAAACAAAAATCTCAGCTCTCTACTGTGGAGACAACACTAAAAGTTTAGAGAGAAAAGCTGAATAATTAGCTCAGGATGAATCCAAACTTGAGATTACCATGTCGACAATGATTGGCACTCAGTCCACAAATATTCACTCGTTTCATCACTGATGCTCAGTAGCACCAGTATGTACAATATGTACCAGCAGTGAATACCACCTCCAGGACGCATTGCAAATAATCACCAAGGCTGTCAGACATTACATTCCAAATCAATAACCACCATCATCTAGAAGGACATGGCCAACAAACACATATGAACATCACCAACTGCAAATTCCCCTCTAAGCCAGCCACCATCCTGACTCAGAAATATATTGCTGTCCCTTCACTATCACTGGGTAAAAATCTTTAAACTCCCTTCCTAATGACATAATGGATCTACCTATAACTCATGGACTGCAACGGTTCAGTTAGCAGCTCACCACTACCTTCTCAATGGCATTTAGGGTCTGGCAGTAGACATTAGCCTGCCCAGTCAAGCCAACATGCCTTGACTGAATAAAAATACCGCTGGTCAAAATACTGAGATGAATGAACAGCTAGAAGAGGGAAGAAGGAAGCAGAGTGAATGACAAGCTCTGTGTTATTAATCCAATAAAACATTTATTGATGTAAAACAGATCATTCCTCGCAGGAGCAGCTAGAGAAACATTGACTTGAACTCAAAGCAATGATGCAGCAATTAACAGCTGGAAACAGCTGGTGATGCATGGCACACACAACAAAGAGCAGTGAATCACGCATTAGATAATCATTTCAGAAATCAATGCCAGAAATAATGCTCTTCTGAATGAACACAAGCAAAAGAAAGAGGAACCCAAGCAATTTATATGCCTCCTAGTCTTGAAATCCCCCACCCTAGGGAAAACAACACCTACCATTCACCTCATCTATACATTTGCTCTTGGCAAAAATTTAAATCCAAAATCGAAGATCAAATAAAACTCATTAAGGCCGCTTGAATTGATTTAAGGTATTCAAAGACATATTAAAAACAAAGTTTATGTTCCTGTCCACTTTCCTGTTTGCGGGAGTTTGCTATTTGGCTGCTACATTTCCTGCATTGCAACAGAGGCTACCTGTCAACAGTACTTATTGTCTGGAAAGTGTTTCGGCGCAACCTGAGATTGTGAAAGACATTATCAATAAACAAGGTTTTCCATCTGGAATTGCACCAGCACCTTCAGCTGAGTGAAGTCAGGAATTTGAAGAGAACGATGAAAACTCAGACATATAAAAGGGCCATGATGAAGTATGAGTAGGCAATATAGTTTGGATGAAATAAAAATAATCCTATTTTGAAGAAGAGTCATATCAGACACAAAACGTTAACTCTGTTTCTCTTTCCACAGATGCTGCCAGACCTATTCAGTTTCTCTAGCACTTTCTGTTTATAATTCAGACTCTTAGCATCTACAGTACTTTGTTTTTATTGTAGGAAAGATGAATTTGATACGCATTGATTTATTTGGGATGAGATAGTACAAGGGCTCATGTTTCCTCTGAGTCTCCTGAATATATTTCCTTCCATTAACATTACTAAACCCTGTCAATGTACATTCCTAGAATTTTTTTTTATTCACTGATGGGATATGGGCATTACTGGCTAGGCTAGCATTTGTTATCAGCTTAATTTGCCCCTCTAATGCTCTAAAATTACTTTGAGCAAATTAAACCAATCCAGGAGCAATCACTATAAGTTGAGAGAAAACTAAATCTGAATATCAGCTCAACGTTTTGGAAAATACATGAATGGTCTAAATACCAATAGTCATCTCAGTGTCAGTGCTGAGCTTTGGTATGTATCGGATTTAAGGGAATGAAATAGCCCAAAGCCCTAAGGAGCCATTTTAAAGTGGACTTTAATTACCTCCAACTGGTGATCATGTAGCTGTCAGATCATGAAAGTGTTCCAACAAAGATTCTCTGGATTCCAGATGGATTTTGTTTTTTGCTTCTTGCCTGGAAGCGAGTCAAGTCCCCACTAACAGTATTAATAGAATGATGATCTACTTGGAATGTGAGGCAACAGGAGAATATCTAGTGACATTCAGAGCCCAGCAACTGGTCAGTTTGCAGAGGGAAGTGGAGTTTAAAGATTCATGGTGACTGACAATAAAAGTATTGCTAAATAAATTCTGACTCATTGCACCACATGATGGTTTATTCAATCACAAAAAAGCAAAGCACAGGCGTATGAGCTGTGTCTATATCAGCAAGAAAGGTTACTTGTCAGTATAGAACAGTATAATCTACTTAAGCCACTGCAATGTTGTTCGGTGATTAATTTGACTACATATTCAATAGATGGTCAGTTCTTGACATCAAAAGAAAAATGCTTGTACTCATATATCACCTCATTTCATCATTCAGAAATATCTTATATCACTGCACATACAATGAATTACTTTGATGTACGGTGATCGTCCTTATGAAAGAAACAAGGCACAGCTTTTTGCATACAACCGGATACAGTAAGTCAATGTGATAAATGATGTGTCAATAGTGTGCCGAAGGGCTTCCTGAAATCAGTCCTAAAAGATCTTGGTCTAGTCTTGAAGTTATGCCTCCTTGAGATAATAACTGGAAGGAACAGTTACTGTCTATCAACCCTATCAATTTCTTCAATCATTTTAAACATGTAAATTAAACCATCCCTTAACCTTGTATCTTCAAGTTACATCCATATTATGCATCTTCATATTTTAAACATTTTATTCTTGTGAATCTGTGTTGGGCTCTCTCTACAACAAATACATCTTTTATGGTGCACAAAATTGATCACAATGCTCTCAATGGGGTGTGATGAGATTTTTATATAAATTTGTATTACAGATTGCTCAAGATGAAGGCCAGCTTTCCATTAGTGTACTCAACTTTATTTGGTACTTGTCCGTACCTTTTAAAGTTTTCAGCACTTAGACCTCTAAATGTTTTGTTTCTCTACAGTTCTCAACTACACAATGCTTTGTAACTGTGGCTTATATTTTAGCATCAAAATTGTTGTACTAAGATCAGGAATTCTATTAGAGAATGAATAGAAAGTTGTATGTGTTATTTTTTGCTATGTATGGATAAAGTTGACATTTATCAGACTATTGAACAATAGGTAAATGAAATTATTTCAATACAGGCTCAACTAATTAAACACACTGAGATATTGGTTGGTTGGTGGGAAACAAAGAAAATACTTTGAATTGTAAGGCAAATGTCACTAAAGTTAAGTTGTATATTTAAACTATTTGACGGTGACCATTGTCAGTCAAGAGCAAGACAGAATAGTGACAAAGATAACGGTAATTGTCTGCCATTCACTTTCACTATATTTAATTTTAAAGGCTTTATTGATCAAACTTGTAATTCTGTGCTGAACATCAGGAATCTTACTGATATCAGTACTACATTTTGTTATTTCTCTTGATGTTTCAGGTTCTCCCTCTACGTCTGGCAGGTTAGGAGAACTGATAACGGACTGGCATTTTTACTGAGACAGGTAAACCACAGAACAGAACGAGTAATCCAGACACGGGCGGTCAAACTACCACGGCAGCTGGAGAACGTGAATTCAATTCATCAAACAAAAATTACCATCTGCAACGGTGATGATTGCTGTAAAAGCCCACCCGGTTCATCACCCTTTAAGGAAGGATACCTGTTGCCGTTGCTATAAGCCACTCAGTTAGATTCGGGAAGGCAGCTGATGACCAAGTTCATAGAATCCCTACAGTGTACAGTGTGGAAGCAGGCCATTCAGCCCATCAAGTCCACGCTGACCTTCCAAATAGCATTGTACCCAGACCCATCTCCCTACCTTATCCCTGTAAACTCAGCATTTTCCCATGGCTGAACCACCTGGCCTGTACATCCCTGGGCAATTTGGGCAAATTAGCATGGCCAATCCACCTAACCTCCATATCTTTGGGCTGTGGGAGGAAACCAGAGCACCCAGAGGAGGCCCACACAGATACAGGGAGAACATACAAATGTCAAACAGTCACCCAAGGGTGGAATTGAACCCAGGTCCCTGGTACCGTGAGGCAGCAGTACTAACCACTGAGCCACCGTGCCATTTTCAGAGACAACTAGGGATCAGAACCAATCACTGGCCTTTCCTGCAAAATCCACATCATGAATGGTAATTTTAAACATGCAATCACAATGGCACAACTGACTAGCTGGCAATATGTGAATGACATCAACATGGATTCATGTGGTTACTCAGTTACTTTTCATTTCACTGCCTGACTAAGGCCATGAGCTCACCGGGTAGAGAGCCTCTTTGGAACAACATGTGGTATTGAATGTTACCATAACCCCTATAAGCATTTTCTAACAAAAGCTGAACACTGCCGGTGCTGGAAATGTGAACAAAAGATAAAGCCCCTAACCCTCTTTCAACTTCCCCGACCGCACCCATGGAGAAAACACACGCAGCAGAGGGACACAATACCCAGTCCCATTAAATCTGTAAAAACCGAAAGAACTGCGGATGCTGCAAATCAGGAACAAAAACAGAAGTTGCTGGAAAAGCTCAGCAGGTCTGGCAGCATGTGTGAAGGGAAAAAACAAAATTAACGTTTCAGGTCCGGTGACCCTTCCTCAGAACCCTTCCTCCATTAACTCTGTTCCTCTCTCCACAGATTCTGCGCAGCCTCCAGATTGTTCTGGGTGTGTTGACTTCATGCCAATTCAGCTCTGGAGCTACAAAAACAAAGTGCTGGAAAAGCTCAGCAGATCTGGCAGCATCTTACTTTGTTTTTGTTCCTGATTTACAGCATCAACAGTTCTTTCAGTTCTGTAGCTACCCTGTGCACACTCTACTTCAGAAATACAAGGTGAGATGTGATTGACATTCCCCCTACCAATTTAAAAATTGACCCCTAGACCAATGATGCACAGTGGCAGCAAAGTGTCATATATAAGACACAGTGTAGCAACTCAGCAAGGGTCCTACAAAAGCACCTTCGAAATCTGAGATGTCTTCCACACAGAAGGATGAAGGCAGGAGATGCAAGGCAACATCAACATCTGCAAGTTCTCCTCTGAGTCATACACAATTCCTAGATTGGAAATATATTGTAGCTCATTCACTATCACTGGGTCAAAATCCTGGAATTCCCATCCTAAAATCAACCACTTGAATGGCAGCATTTTAAGAGGACAGTTCACCACCACATTCTTAAGGGTAATTGTTAATCATAAAAATATGTTGGCCTGGCCAATGATGTCCGCATCCCATGTCCAAAAGCAAGCATTGAACATGAACTGTAGGGAGCTGCCATTAACAAGGACCACTCGTGTGCCACACACACATCTGTACACTTGCTTCCAACTGAATAGGTGCTGAATAGAAATTAAGATCGGGAACCTTGGTTGACTTTTAGACCATAAGACCATAAGACATAGGAGCAGAAATTAGGCCGTTCGGGTCATCGAGTCTGCTCCTCCATTCAATCATGGCTGATAAGTTCCTCCCGCTTTCTCCCCGTAACCCTTGATCCCTTTGGCAATCAAGAACCTATCTATCTCAGCCTTAAATGTACTCAATGACCTGGCCTCCACATCCTTCTGTAGCAGTGAATTCCATAGATTCACTACTCTCTGGCTGAAGAAGTTTCTCCTTATCTCTATTCTAAAAGGTCTTCCCTTTATTCTAAGGCTGTGCCCTCGGGTCCTAGTCTTTCCTACCAATGGAAGCATCTTCCCTACATCCACACTGTCCAGGCCATTCAGTATTCAGTAAATTTCAATTAGATCCCCCCTTTCTCTTGTCTTTCTCCTGACTCAGAGTCAATAAGTCCAATTGTAGCATCTTTAATGAAACTTATTTGAGGTGAAAAAGCTCAACAAAGATAAACCTAAGACTTTCCTGGTTTATTTGTTTCAGCTATGTTGTTGATAAAGTCATTGAACCAACTCAAAAACCTTGCAACTTACTTTCAACAAAGATTGAAGATACTACATACACAATATCATTCAATTCTATTTTCCAAAATTCTCCCCATGGTCATGAGGAAGCCTTTGCAAGCTATTAACTGGGAGAGATGAATAGGTACTTGTCGAAGTATGGACTAATAAAGAGAGCCATAGATTTGTCCAGGGTGGATGTGGTTTGACTAACTTGTTTGTGTTTTTTGATGTGATAACAAGGGTTGTGCAGTTCATTTTCAGTTTCTGAATTCTCATGAAACATTTGATAAAGTGCTACATACTAGGCTGCTTAGTAAAACTGAAGGGTATGGGATAAAATGAGCATAGAAGAATGTAGGATAAATTGACTAAGGGACAGAAAGTAATGTCATATGGTGTAAGTGTATTATTTTCATCCTGGATGGGAGAGTTTAACAAGATTCAGTACTAGGAGCACTGAAATTTTGATATGCATTAATGAGTTGGGATTGGGAATGCACCTGCCATGAAACTTGGAATCATTGTAAACAATGAGAAAAGTAATAACAGGCTTCAAGAGGACACTGACAGGTTGGAGGAATGGACAGACACACAGTAGGTAAATTTCAACGCAGTAACATTTTAGATGTTACATTTCTGGAATAATATTGAGGAGACACAACTGAAGGTGAATTATTCAGTGTTAGAACTGGGGGAGGGGCAAGACCAAAGCTACCTAAAAGTATTTGTGCACAAATATTTAAAGGTGGCAGGTGTGATTAACGGTCTAGCCAATAAATGATATGGGATCCCAGTTTTATGTATGTATATAGAAGCTCAGAAAGTTATGCCAAACGTTTACAACTGGTATTCCACCTGCTGGAGCATTGTGTTCAATTCCAGACACCACACTTTAAGAAGAACATAAAGGTTTCAGAGAAGGTGCGTTACAAAATGATTCTGGGGATGAGAGATCACAGATCCAGGGGCAGACTTGAAAAGTTGGAGTCTTCTCCTCAGAGCAGAAAAAATCTAGGAGAAGTTTAGGTAGAAGTGCTCAAAATCATGAAATGTTTAGATACAGTAAATATATAGGAACAGCTTCCAGTGCTTGAAGAGCCAATAACCAGATGATTTAAATTTATGCTGATTGGCAGCAGAACCAAGGGTGACATGAGGAATGATATTTTTATCATTCAGATATCATTCAAACAGATTTACTCTCAACATTCAAAAGTAAAATGGATAAATAATTGAATGAGAAACAAATTGTAGGCATATTGGGAATGAATAAGGGAGTGGACTAAATAGTTTGCACTTTGGAAGAGCTGCTGTCGGGTTAGTGAGATAAATAACCTTCAGTGCTGTGTACTATTCTAGAATAAGCATTATTTTTAATATGACTGGCTAAATCTGGATTAACTTGGATTGTCTTTTGTCTCTCTTACGTAATATTACTGAATAGATCAAAACAACCCTGAGGTATTTCATATTACCTTGAGAATTTAAGCTCAGTATTGAATGGTTGAGATATAAAGATACAAATGCTTTACCCATTCACATGACATTCTGCCTGCTATTTTAATGGAGTGGCTAATTTTAAATTGGTCAAAGTTCTATTAGAAGCATGTTGTGTGAATATTCTGATGTAATTTTAACCTCTATTTTCAGTTTGTTTTAGCGTTATGCAGTAAGTTGACTGTAAATTAATACCAGTACCCAATAGACAAAACTGAAATAAACACTTGGACTGCAGTTAGCCTATGGATAGTATTCATCATTTAACTAAATTATGTAAATATCTTGGGTGTTTTCAATGTACTATTTAAACAGTAATGATGGCTCTTAGTATTTACAATTTTAATGTTTATTAACTTAATGGAAGATAAATACAAGTTCCCTACATATTTCATCACTATTCTCCACATGGTAGCCTCAGGACTAATGAGTACATGGACGTAGAGATAACACATATAATATAGCAGGTCATTTATAAACAGCAGTGAGGGAGGGGATAGCAACCATAATATCAAATATGGTCGGCTCTGCAGTGGACGGCATGATCAACACTTGGCAGGCATTAAAGTAAAGTTGAATGTCAGAAACAAATGCTAGTCCTCAGTCAAAACTTTGAGCCAAGTGAGAAGCTTTTCTTTCGTGTGGAAACATAGGAAAAAGTTTTGTTGCGGTGATAGTGGAGTGGAAGACAATGGTGCACCTTGAGTGATCCTTCTTTGCTTACTGTCGCCATGTCTTTCCCAGAACACAAGTGGAAGTAGGTAAAATGATGCCTAATGAAAACAGACTCAGCACGGCAGCCCGAACCAAACTCACCTTGACCTTGGGTAGCTCCGTAAAACTCTGCTGCTATCCGCGCTGCTTCCTTGCGGTTCCCCTTGACTATGTAGAAGTGGCTGAGGATGGCGAGGCTGATTTTCACAAATAGTTTGAAGCAGAAAAGTGAAAATATTGTCAAATAGACATGGGCTAAGTCCTGGGAAAAGCGGTAGCTTTCCACACCAGTCATTGTTTCCAGCCTGTCACTGTAACTGTTTTCATATGAATGTTAACTTGCTCCAAAAGCTCGCTCAATAGTTGGGTCCTGACAAGTTAAGTATCAGGTGGTCATGACAGTGCCTGCTTAAAATCTATTTGAGGTATATTTGTCATGGAGAGTTTTTTTGTGGTCAATGTATGGTACTAATCGTGCTCATAGGTATTGGGTTACTCATCTGATAAAACAATTTATATTGCAGACATGACTATTTTTACTGCCCTTAGTATACTATTCATAGCTACAAAATCAAGAATGAACTGAGTCATCTTCATAAGTTAAGATCTAAGAATGGTGTTAACATTATCCAAACAAATGGCTCATGGCATTGAAGTCTTCATCCAGCCACGGGGTTTTGCAACTTGTAGGTGTAAATAAGGAAAGCATTATCATTGTTCCAACATAACATGTCTATGATAGAATGTCAATATGGAAATGAACCGCAGGTATAGATCTTGTTGCAAAAGTCTCCTGATCTGACTACAAACCCATTACGTTAACATAAAGTCAATAACTATGTATTCAATTGTTAGGGCCCGACTGTTCAGGGAAGCACTTCTACACACAAAGGGTGGTAGATGTTTGGAACTCTCTTCCACGTACAGAAGATAACGCTGGATGAGTTGTTCACTTTAAATCTGAGTTAGATACATTTTTGTTGAACAAAGGATTTGGGCCAAAGGCAGATATATAACGGCTGACCCCAGATTAGCCATGATCTCATTGAATGGCAGAACAGGCTCAAGGGGCTGAATAGCCTACTCCTATTTTTAAGTTACATCATAAGACCAGAAGACATAGGAGCACAATTAGGTCATTTGGCACATTGAGTTTGCTCTGCCATTCCACCACGGCTGATATGTTTCTCACCCTAATTCTCTTGCTTTCTTCTCAGAACTCTTGATCTCCTTAGTCATCAAAAAGCTATCTATGTCTGTTTTAAGCTCTGTCAATGACCTGGCCTCCACAGCCTTCTGTAGCAATGGCTTCCACAGATTAAACACTTGTCTGAAATTCCTCCTCATCTCAGTTCTAAACAGTTGTCTCTTCACTCTGAGGCTGTGCCTTCGGATCATAATCTCCCCAATAGCGGAAAGAATTTTCTTCACATCCAATCTACACAGACCTCTCAGTATTCTGCAAGTTTCAATGGCATCCCCCCTCATCCTTCTAAATTCCAGCAAGTTCAGACCCAGACTCATCAACTGCTGCTCATATGACAAACCATTCATTCCCAGGATCATTCTTGTAAACCTCCTATGGACCCCCTCCACTGCCAGCACATCCTTCCTTCAATATGGTGCACATAACTGTTCACCATATTCCAAATGTGGTTTGATCAGAGCCTTTTACAGCCTCAGCAGGACATCTCTGCTCTTGTATTCTAGCCCTTTTGCAATGAATGCCAACATTGCATTTGCTTTCCTAACTGCCAATTGAACCTACACGCTAACCTTAAGATAATCCTGAATAATGACTCCTAAATCCCTTTGTACTTCAGATTTCCAAAGCTTTTCCCTTTTTATAAAATAGTTTATCGCCTCTATTCTTCATCAGAGTGCTTAACTTCACACTTTCCCCCATTGTATTCCATCTGCCACTTCTTTGCCCAATCTCCTACCCTGTCCAAAACCTACTGCAGCCTCCCCATCTCATCACTGCCTGATGCTCCACCTATCTTTGTGTCATCTACAAAATGTACAACAATGCAGTCAATTCCTTTGCCCAGATCATTAATGTATAATGTGGATAGTTGTGGTCCCAACACTGACCCCTGTGGAATTCTGCTAGTCATCCACTGTCATCCTGAAAAAGACCCCTTTACCCTCACACTCCACCTTCTGCCAGTCAGCCAATCCTCAATCCATGCCAGCTCCTTGCCTCTAACACCATGGGCTCTTATCTTATTTAGCAGCTTGCTGTGTGGCACCTTGTCAAAGGCCTTCTGGAAATCCAAATAAATCACATGCACTGGGTCTCCTTTGTCTAACTTGCTTGTTACCTCCTCAAAGATTCTAACAGATTTGGCAGGCATAACCTCCCTTTGACTCCGCCCTATTTTACAATGTACTCGCAAGTACTCCATAATCTCATCCTTATTAATGAACACCAGAATCCTACCAACTAAACTCCTATATATTGAGATTTTGCTGAAAGTTATGATGATGCTATATAACTCTTGATCAAGCATTGACAAAGATATAAGGCTTACAAACATCCTAAATAGTATTTTCTTCTATTTCTCCCCCAAGTGTCCTAAACTAATTATCCATTCCTCAATCAACGCCTAAAAACAAATGGCTTGGTCAGTATTACCGTGTTGTTTGCTGTATGTAGATTCTGTCGTCTAAGGCTAGAGGTTTGCATGCACATCTTGTAAGGACATATTCCCTGTGACAGCATGGTGAGGTATAATGCTTCCTAATTTTTGGGTCTCAGACCTCATTACAACCGAGCGTGCTATTCTGCTAGCAAATGTTCGAGGCAAATTGGGCTGCTGTGCAATTCATTTTCTAGGCCTTACAACTAGGTTGATAGATGAAGACTAATAAAAATGAAAAATTACGCTCATTCTGTTCTGACATGCTGAAGTAAAACTATCCTCCCAAAACTGTTCTGGATTAATATCATCCTGGCGGTTTAGATGAATAGCTCGACAATTCTTGTGTCAAGCTAATTAAGCCAGAAATAGTTCGGAAATGGAATCCAATTATATAAGAAGCAATGTTAAAACTCTGTGGAATTTTGTTCAAATACATGGATGCACATTCAGAGACCTCTCACCCTACTTGAACAGGTCTGTGTTAAAAAATATCCACCTTAATTAGTGAGCTACAAAGTACATTATTACAAGCTATGCAACAAGCTATGTTGGTGAAAGCATGCTTCCTTGGAGGTTGATTAGCTTAATTTGCTGAATGACTGTTTTGTAACGTGGTGTGAGAGTAACAGTTTAATCCCCCTACTGGCTAAAATTACCATGAAACCCCAATGATCATTCTCAATCTCATCCTTTGCCTGAGGTCTGGCAATCCTGAGATTAACCACAGGTTTTATCTCCCTGTCTAATGTGACAACAGCCTATGTTCCCTTGGGCCTATGGCTACGTTTCATAGAATCCCTACAGTATGGAAACAGGCCCTTCAGCCCAACAAGTCCACACCGACCATTGGAGCATCCCACCCAGACCCAGACCCAGACCCATCCCCCGATAACCCACTAACCTACACATCCCTGAACAGTACAGACAATTTGGCACGGCCAATCCACCTAGCCTGCACATCTTTGGATTGTAGGAGGAAACCAGAGCACCAGGAGGAAACTCACACAGACACGGGTAGAATGTGCAAACTCCACGCAGACAGTTGCCTGAGGGTAGAATTGAACCCAGGTCCCTGGCGCTGTGAGGTTGCAGTGCTAACCACTGAGCCACCATGCCACCCCTTTTAATTTACTTTTCTGATGCAATCAACAATTGTAAGCAAGCATGCATTTCTTAAAACTCACACATTTTAATATTGCAATTCTCTTAACGCTTAAAACCTTGAGGGACATTGATTGGGTTAGGAGCCAAGATCTTTTCCCCAGGGTGAGGGAGTCCAAAACGGGACAGTGTAGGTTTAAAGTGAGAGGAGAAAGATTTAAAAGGGATCTAAGGGGCAACTTTTTCATGCAGAGGATAGTGCGTCCATGGAATGAACTGTCAGAGGGGGTGGCGGAGACTGGCATAATTGTAATATTTAAAAGGCATCTGGATGGGTAAATGAATAGGAAGGGTATAGAGGGATATGGGCCAAATGCTGGCAACTGGGATTAAATTAAGTTAGGATGTCTGGCCTGCATGGATGAGTTGGACCTGCTATACATCTCTCGGACTCCATAACTGGAACATTGCCCTTCGCTTTTCATTCTATTGAAAGACGAGCTTTACTCTTTAGTATTCATTCCTTTGAGAAATGCACATCCATGCATGAAAAGATCAGACCAACAGTTTGCCTAAGAATCTACTGAGTGTTTTAAAGTCATAGGAATTGGCTGGCAATCAAAGTATTATGATGTGTCAATGGGGATCAGCCTCTCAGCACATCTTTGCTAATTGGTATGTGCACTGGTAATAAATCAAACTTCAGTCCAATTGCCTGTTGAGAACTCATTAAAATTAAAATATATTTTCCACTGCAATAAAATGATTCCAGACTAAATCAGCCAACCTAAATTTGGTCCTGCTGTCTTTAGCTTTCCTCTGACATTTTGTTAGGCAATGCAGTTTCACGTTCATATGTAATATTACAAGTTTTAAGACTTCTAAATTGTATCTGGTGTTATCTAAAATAATGCATCTTGCTGTCTATATCAATTTGCTAAAATCCAGAGGAAACACAATCTGCTCACACCAAAGATGCATTTGTGGCTGTGTGGATACTGTTGGAGTAAAGTGAAACTATCTCCCAAAACGACCAGGGTACAAATAGAGGGCCAGGTCTATGACTCACAGCAGGTTACATGCTACAGGCATTCCTTACCAAGCATGTAATGAAGGGGTTGAAGACCAGCATAATCATTAAAACACAGGAGGAAGTCATTCCACCTTCTTTCAAACAGCCCAGTCAGGCCTATTCCCCTGCTGTACCCTCAGAGCTCTGCAAAATTAATTCAAGTGTCCATTCAATTTCATTTTGAAATAATGTGTTTCCACTTCTGACATGACTCTCAGGTCATTGCCACACTTGGTAAAAATGTTAATTCCACCCTGCACCTCTTGCCTAAAAGCCTTTAACCTGTAATAAAAACAGAGACGCACAGCAGGTCTGGCAGTATCTGTGGACAGAAATCAGATTAACATTTGAGGTCCTTCCTCAGGACCCTTTAACCTGTTTTTCTTAGCAGTTGAACCATATCAGCAACCGAGATAACAAGCATGGGGCTGGATGAACACAGCACGTCAAGCAGC
>JAHRHZ010000266.1:11394559-11412033 GCA_024137785.1 Ginglymostoma cirratum
GCTGCTTGACGTGCTGTGTTCATCCAGCCCCATGCTTGTTATCTCGGATTCTCCAGCATCTGCAGTACCTTTTATCTCTGAACCATATGAGCAGTTTTCTTTAGTCAACCTTATTAAAACTGGTTACAATCGTACAGATATTTTTAATCAACCTGTTTAGATGTTTCTGGAGCAAACACAAAGTTGCTGGAAAAGCTCAGCAGGTCTGGCAGCATCTGTGAAGGAGAAAACAGAGTCAACGTTTCAGGTCCGGTGACCCTTCCTCAGAACTGTTGGTGGCTGGGAAAACATCAGTTTATATGCAGAAAATAAGGAGGTGGGTGGGGCAGGGAGTAAACGATAGGATAGAGCCCAAAGAGAGAGAAAGACAGTTGGACAAAGGAGTTGCTAACGACCAGGCTGGGAAGGTGAATAGTTGTTAATGATTAGATGTATCTGGGGCAGGTCGGACTTGAACCAGGACCTTCTGGCCCAGAAGAGCCCTCAATGTCACTAACCGCCACAGTGGAATTTGAACGCATGTCCCCAGGACAATAGGCTGGGGTTTTACATTATTGGTCCAGTGACATCACGACTATGCCACCCCACCAACAAAATATAAGCAAAATCATTGCTTCCCCTTATCTTAATCAATCTGATTCTGATGTGGCATGTCAACCTTCTGAGGATGTGCTTGGGATTTGAGCCCAGAGAGAGGGACAAAACCGCAGTGCCATAAAAAAATCTTTCATAATCATGTTTACTTTCATCAAATCTCTTCTCAGTCGATCTCTCTTTCTTTCAACACAGTCAGTCTACTGAACTGGGCAGCATGCTGGAAAGCAAGTCCTGCCATTGTAGAGTCATCACAAAGGTTTAATCTTTTATAAAAGTTTGAAAAATTCACCAATTTATCTGTCTTTTAGACCCTTTCAGGTTGACAGAAAGCATGAACTAGGTTTCTGAATTAAACAAGAATGACCATTTATTACAAATAAATAGATTGTAAAGACAGATAAACAACAACAACTTATCAACATATATTTCTAGTTGCTGAAACTCTAACCTGCTTATAAATACCCAGCTCTGAGGAAGGGTCACCAGACCTGAAATGTTAACTCTGATTTTTTCTTCACAGATTCTGCCGGACCTGCTGAGCTTTCCCAGCAACTTCTGTTTTTGGCCCATTTGATCTCTTGGTTTATCAGGACATGCCGTTCCTTAATTCTTCTTCATCATGTACTTCCACACACTTGCAGAAGGTACAGGGTGGCTGCTTCGCACTTATAAAGTCTCGGACTTGTTGTTTAAGATGTCCAGCTAATGGGAACTACTGAAGGGGAAATAAATTGGCTTTTTTCATGCCTAAGGTGTGTTTTCTTTTACAGAGGAGACGTTAAAGCTCCTGGACTTGCAGGTATCTGATGGCAAAGATCTCTCCAACAACCACACACTCAACCTGTTCAGCTGCCTGGGAGCCAATCTCATGGCAGACAGAAAGTCTTTATTATCAATAACTAGGCATCAGTTCACAGGCTACTCTGTTGCTTGCTGCCAGTTGAAACTCCATTCATACACCAGCCACTTCCCCTAACCCTGGCATTCTAGCTCATTTATAAACAGACCTACACTACTGCTTGCAAAAGTGCCTCTGTAAATTGCACTTACAATGAGTACCTGGTTACTTACAAACATACAAACAAGGAATAACAGTAGGCCATTTGGCCCTTCAGACCTGCTCTATCATTCAAAAGGCTCACGGCTGATCTGATTTTAACCTCAACCCTGCTTTCCTGCACATCCCCATTAATACTCTTGGTTGATCAAGAGCCTTTCTACCTCTGTCTTAAATATATTTAGGAATTCTGCATCCACTGTTTTCTGAGGAACATTATTCCAAAAGCGCAATCCTCTGTTGAACAACGCTCATTCCCGTAAGTACTTAAACAATACTGCACGGGTATTCAGCCCAGAGTTACAGATGCACTCTCACCAATGGCCTGTATAACCTCCTTACTCTTGCATTTAGTTCCCCTTGCAATAAAACATAACATTTCGATTAGATTTCCCGATTACATGTGATAGTTTTATATGATGCATTCATGAGGACACCCAGATCTCTCTGTGCCTTAGAGCGCTGCAGCATGTCACTGTTTAGATTCTCTTTTTGTGCTGTCTGCCAAAATGAACAATTTTAGACTTTACCGTATTCTACTCCATTTGCCAGATCTTTGTCCATACACTTAAGCTACCTATATCCTTTGTAGGCTCCTTACATCCAAATCTCAACTCACTTTCCCACCTATCTTTGTTTCAATCAGCAAATTTAGTTACCAGGCCATTGGTCCCTTCATCTAATTCGTTATAAAATGAGAAGAATTAAGGCCTCAGCACCAAACCTGTGGCATGCCACTCATGGTATCCTGCCAGCCTGAAAATGACCCATTTATTCCTGCTCTCTGCTTCCTGATAGCCAGCCAATCTTCTATTCATGCCAATATGTTACCCCCTACACCGTAACCTTCTACTTTCAGCACGGACCTTTGGTATGGCACCTTATTAAATATCTTCTGGAAATCTAAATATAATATATACTAAATATTCTATATATACAGAGTCTTAGAGTCATAAAGACATAGAGTCATAGAGTTACACAGCATGGTCCAAGTCATCCACGCCAATCAGATATCCCAATCTGACCTAGTCCGATTTGCCAGCATTTGGCCCAAAGATATGGGCCTTTCTTATTCATGTACCCATCCAGATTCCTTTTAAATGTTGTAATTGAACCCACCTCCACCGCTTCCTCAGGCAACTCATTCCATACACGACAACCTACTATGTGAAAAAGTACCCCCTCAGGGCCCTTTTAAATTTTCCCCCTCTCACTTTAAACTTATGTCCTCAATAAAATATCTTGGCTATTTAACCTATCCATCACATTCATGATTTTATAAACTTCTCTAAGGTCATCCCTCAGTCTCTGATGCTCCAGAGATAAAAGCCCCAGCCTATTCGGCCTCTACCTATAGCTTAAACCCTCCAATCCCAGCAACATCCTCATAAATCTCTTCTGAACCCTCTCCAGTTTACTAATATCCTTCCTGTAACAGGCTGACCATAACTGGACACAATACTCCAGAAAAAGCCTCACCAACCTCAACATAACATCCCAACTCCTACACTCAAAGGTCTGAGCAATGAAGGCTACCGTGCTAAATGCTTTCTTAACCACCCTATCTGTCTGTGATGCAAACTTCAAAGCATTGTGTACCTGAACCCCTATGTCTCTCTGTTCTACACCTCGACTCAAGGCCCTACTTTTAACTGTATAAGTCCTGCCCTTGTTTGTTTGACCAAAATGCAATACCTTGCATTTATCCAAATTAAACTCCATCTGCTACTCTTCAGTCCATTGACTCAATTAGAAAGATAGATAGACTTTTGAACAGTAAAAGGAATTAACGGTTATGGTGAGCAGGCTGGTAAATAGAGCTGAGTCCACAAAAAAGATCAGCCATAATCTTATTGAATGGCAGAGTAGGCGCAAGGGGCCAGATGGCTTACGTCTACTCCTATTTCTTATATTCTGATGTTCTTATAATTGATCAAGATCTCTTTGTAATTTTAGATAACCTTCTTCACCGTCCACTATATCACCATCCTTGGTATCATCCTCAAACTTACTAACCCTGCCTTCTATATTCTCATCTAGATCATTTATTTAAATGACAAACAAAAGTGGACCAGCACCAATCCCTATGAAACGTTTCTGACCGCAGGCTTCCCATCTGAAAGACGCCCTCGCTCTTTTCAGTCCACAATCAAAAATAATGAAAAATAGAAAAGACAACATATTTAATCATGCTGAACCACATCAGCTCATTATCCAACCTTCGACCTTGCTGAGTTCTCACTGTTGCTGCTTGTTTGGAACTTGCTCTCCTTCACACTTTATCGCTCGCTGGTTTTGTTCTGCTCTCACTGGACTGGCTTGCACTGCTCATCAATGCTGCCTGGCATCAAATATGACAGGCACAGGGCGAATGGATACACAGAATGCAGAACCCAACAGCAAACAAATCCTAATTATTGTCCGAAATGACTGCAATCTCTACATGCACGACGTAGTCTGGAGGGGATGCCCAGTACCATTTGAAAGTGAGTCCTAGTGCGGACTAGAGGAGAGGTTGCCACAGTCTGCTTGAAGGACTGTAACGCTGCACTTTTTATTACTTTAATTTTCTAATTTATCCCTAAGATTTTGTACCTAAGTACCTTTGTACCTAAGATGGCGCCATAAGTGGCAACTTTGTAAACTTTTCACTGTATTCTTGTGAGTACATGTGATGATAAACCAAATTCTAATTTGTCGGTAAAGATCTACACCTGGAGCATGAGTTGAGAAAATTACTCTTCACGTGGACCCAAACAACATTGTCTTTCTGGGATGTCATTACGTGATAAAGTTTCAATTCCTAGACTAAAATACTGAGAATTTATTGGGAACTTACATATTTTTCATGTTTTACATCATTCTATAGGGGCACCAATGCACCAATAAGTTTGTAATTCCTCTGAATATCATATATCTATGTGTGGATAAGGTTCAATTGCAAACAACTAAACTTTGGGAAAATGAAGTTATTAATGTTGATGACCTGACTGAGCCAAAGCTAAGTCTCATTATCTTCCATCCTCTCTGTCACAAAACTTCATCTACATGTACCTCTTCGCCAGCAGCTGACTCTGTCCCTGTCTGTGCCCATTTTCTGCTGAAACCCTCATCTGTGAAATGGTTACATCTTCACTTGGCTGTGACCATGAATACCTTGCTGGTCTCCCATTCTGCTATGCCTTTACATCGCATCTCAAACAAATTTCCATGTTTCATCCTGCACCAAATCCAGCTCAAATGTCACTCATCTCCTTGCTGTTCTGTGAAGGCTTTCAGTTCTTCAACATCTCCAATTCCATAATTCTCATCTTTATGTTTAAATCCATTATAGCATTGCCTTTCCCTTACACTATAACCTGCTCTATCCCTACAGCTCCATCCCCAACTGTAGTCTTTTGTGAATTTCTCTCCTTTGACCTCACCATTGATGACCAGACTCTCAGCATGTAAGGTCCACATCAAATCTTTTATCTCCTCATGTGAAATTCTCCTTAACAGTGAAAAGTTCTGTAACATTATTGACCTCCCTATGTTCAACAAAGATTTTTGGCAACTCTTTGTAATGGCTCAGCATGTAATGGCTTCACAATCAATCTCAATGAAGCTCTTTATAACACATTTTAAAGGTGAAAGGCACTAAATAAATAGAGGTTGTTACTTGGACATTGTTTGCAAGATTAAGTGTTAAGTGGAAATGAGGGAAAAAATGACAGGATATTAAGTCAAAGTGCAAAACCGTTATGGTCCTGAAACTCTTAGAAGGCATCAGTTATGTCTATACGTCAATAGTTTTGTCTATTGGTTGGGAAAAGTACTCATGAATAGGAACCAAACGATGATTTAGCTGAAATCTGATCACATTTTGACTGGATTTTGAGATTCCATTTGTGGTGCTTGAGGATATGTTCCATATGCATACCTTACTTCAAGAGAGAATATTGGGGTGAGTTTCCAGAGAATTCTTGCCTTAAGCCATTGAAAGTCACGCATGTGACTCACACTCCTGGCTTGCAACAATTTCCTTTTAGCCCTTTTATAGGACGCGGGCCTTATGCTGGAATAAAGGATTCAATGTAGTGAATGCCGTGAGAGCTGAAGATTTATTTTAAAAAGAAATTCGGCCCATTTGAGTTTTGGGAAGGCTTCTCTAAGACCGACCTATTCCGAAGTGCTGCAGTATTACAGTTGTCGGTGGTCTGCCAAAGTTGGAGCTCAGAAACTGAGACACAGATTAGCCTTGAAAAAGAGCAGGTACAGTTTCCATATTATCACACGCGTGCCAGAAGAATGGGCGCAGTTCCGAAGCTAGTTTACCATGAAATGAGCAGCACCAAACATTCCAAGAAATGGGTAAAATTTCTCAAAAAAAATTAGACAAAAAAATGTCAGTTTAATTTATTACGGTTTCCTTAATGACTTTTCAGAAGAGACTCTTGGTCGATTTTGCAGGTGATATTTAATGCCAAGTCAAATCTGGCATTGGTGAGTTTACTAACCATATGTTAGTCTGCTTATGACCTATTAGACTGCACATGTAATATCTCCATCTGTTCTCGAAATAACAAATCTCACAACAAATCATTAACTGTGCCAGGATACAAAACTGCATTGCTCTGCTCTGAGCTGGTTACCTTTGAAATCAATTAACTAATTGATGTTAACAAAAATGAAAAGCTTGGGTTTCTTTGAGTAGGAATGTTCATATATAGGGGAAGGCAATGGCCTACTGGTATTATTGCTGGACTGTTAATCCAGAGACTCAGATAACGTTCTGGGGACCTGAGTTCAAATCCTGCAATGGTAGATGGTGGAATTTGAATTCAATAAATATTTGGAGTTAACAATCTAATGATGACTATGAATCCATTGTCAAATGTCAGGGAAAAACCCCTCTGGTACACCAATGTCCTTTAGGGAAGGAAACTGCCATCCTTACCTGGTCTGGCCTACATGTGACTCCAAACCCACAGCAATGTGGTTGACTCCCAACTGCCCTCTGGGGAATTAGGGATGGGCAATAAATGCTGCCTGGCCAGTGACATCCTCATGCTGTGAATGAATAAAGGGAAAAAAATGCAAATGATTTGTTGAATACCCAAACAGTCAAAGCAATTTTTTAACACAAACAGAAAAATACTGGAGAGATCCTTTGAAGGGTCACTGGTCTTGAACCCTTAAGTCTGATTCTCTCTTGACAGATGCTGCCAGACCTGCTGAGTTTCTCCAGCACTTTTTGACTGTGCTTCAGATTTCCAGCATCTATGGCTCTTTGTTCTTGTTTTCAAAAGTAATCTTTTATTTAATTCTTGACCAATGGCTCATCATCAACAACCACAGCTCACACTTATGTAGCATATTTAACATAGTCAAGCAACTCTAGGCACTTCATAGGAGTATTGTGTGAAGCAAAATTAGACAATGAACTACAGAAGGAGCGGTGAAGACAATGTAACAGAAGCTTGATTTAAGAGGTGCATTTAAGGAGTGAGTGAGGGACGGAGGACGATTTGATGAAGGAATTTCAGAATTTGGAACCTAGGCTGTTGAAGATAGAGCCATCAATAGTGCAGTGAAAGAAATCAGAAATGGATTAGAGGTCAGAATTCGGGGGAAGGGGAGACAACTCAGAGAGTTGTGCACTGGTACAGATTATAGATGTAGGTAGCTGCAATGACAAAGAGAGATTTGAAAACAGGGAATAGAATTTTAATATTGAGTCAGTTCAGAAGCAAGGAAGGCTTCCTGCAGGGGCATTGGTGAGACCACACCTGGAGTATTGTGTGCAGTTTTGATCTCTTTACCTAGGAGAAGATAAACTTGCCATAGAGGGAGGGCAGCAAAAGTTCACCAGACCGATTCCTATCAAGGCAGATTTATCCTATGAGGAGAGACTGTATTCACTAGAGTTTATGACAGGGCTGGACAGGTTGGAAGAAGGGATGATAATGTTCCCCCTGTTTGAAGAGGGAAGTCACATGTCTCAGGATGCACACCAGGCCATTTTGGACTGAGATGAGGAGAAAATTTCTTCACTCAGTGGCTGGTGAACCCATGGGCTTCTCCGTCATGGAAGGCTGTGGAAGACAGGTCAGTGAATATATTTAAGAAAGAAACAGATTTCTCAAAACAAAAGATGTCAAGGGGTATGTGGAGAGCATGGTGATGAGGTGTTAGATCAACCCTGTTGAATGATAGGACAGGATTGATGGGTCAAATGGCCTAATTTTTCTTTACTCATTCACAGGATGAGGGGGTGTTGCTCGGCATGCATTTTTTGTCCATCCCAAATTGCCCAGAGTGGGGTTTAAGAGTCAACTACATTGCTGTAAGTCTGAAGTCACATGTAGGCCAGACTAGACTTTAATGAACCAGATGAGTTTTTCCCGACTATTGGAAGTGGATTCGTGGTTATCATTAGATCCCAAATTCCAGATTTTTGTTGAATTTAAATTCTACCATCTGCCATGATGGGTTTCAAACCCGGTTCCCCAGACCATTAGCTGGGTCTCTAGATTAACAGTCCAGTGATAATACCACTGGGGGCACCTCAACTTCCAACCAGGTCATCTTAGGTCATCATTTTAAACACCTTCTCTGTGATGCTGTGCAGGAATAAGTGGTCATAGTTCAGTTGGACACAGCTCCATCAAATGGTTAAATCAGGTGTTACAATATAATTCAATGCAGAATGTAGCTGCAAGGCCAGAAACCGTGCTAAGGGAAGCTGCACATGTTTGTGTTATTTGAAGTGCTATCAAATCTGCAAAATTGGTACAAAAACACACACTTTATTAATAACTAATCAGCATTCTGCAGTCGAATAAATAATGAAAAATAACTTGTATTTATACAGCATTTTTCACATCCTCAGGAAGTCTAAAAGCCCTCAATAGTCAATGGAGTACAATGGTAACATTTTGAGAAGTGAAACAAATATTTTTCATAATCTAAACGATGGTGTTATTTTACATTCAAAAAAATGTTTGCCCAATAACGTGTGGAAGGTGTAAAACAAAGGTCGCAGATATTAGTGCAATGTGAAGCTGAGAAGTTTGCAGGATGATGAAGAGCGTTAAGAGTGCAGAGTGTGATAGATATATGGAAGACAGTACAGAATCACGGCAGATGGAAATGTTGATGAGCGTACAAAGGAGGGCGCTGCAACCACACCTTACATCCTACATTCCCCAGCCCCACTCCTCCTCTCTCCATATATTTCTCAGCTCCTTTACCCCTCCCCCATTTCTGAAGAAGGGTCCCGACCCGAAACGTCAACTTTCCTGCTCCTCTGATGCTGCCTGGCCTGCTGTGTTCTTCCAGCTCCGCACTGACTCCAGCATTTACAGTTCGTGCTATTTTTACAGAGTTGCTGATTCACAAAACATCCAAGGCATTCCACAGAAGCAGAAAAGATGGCTCACAAGATTGAAAGTAATCAGGCAGGTGATCTGAAGGTGAAATTGAAAATAACCACAAAGGTGGGAACGGGGAAGAGAGATAAAGACAGAGAGGTGAGAGATATTGAAGGAAGTTACAGAGGTCTGGTAAGACAAAGGCATGAAGAGTTTGTAAGAACATGTGACATATGACTTACAGGAACAGAGTGGACCATTCTACTCCTTCCCTTAAGCCTATTCCACCATTCAATAAGATCATGGCTAATACGTTTGTGTTTTGAATTTCACGTTCCCAACTCCCCCAGTAACTCTTGATTCCTCTGCCTAACAAGAATCTATCTTAAAAGTGATGAATGTTTTTGTAATGAAAAGGAAACATCTGGCAAAGACAAATGTGGACCTGTTAAAAACAGAGTCAGGAAAATTTATCATGGAGAATCGAGAAATGGTAGAGGGACTAAGAGATTATTTTATGTTTGTCTTCACTGAGGACGATACAGGAAAGCTCCCAGAATTGGAAAGTTGAGTGACTATGGAGAATAAGAAATTGAAGGCAATTAGTTTTTGGAAGAAGATTGTACTGGAGAAATTAGTGGAACAGAAAGTTGATAAGTCATAGAACATAGAACATAGAACAGTACAGGACAGTACAGTCCCTTCGGCCGACGATGTTGTGCCGACCTAGTCTCCTCCTGAGATCAAAGTACCCTGCATACCCTACATTTTACTATCCTCCATGTGCCTATCCAAGAGTCGCTTAGAAGTCTCTAAAGTATCTGACTCCACTATCACTGCCGGCAGCGCATTCCACACGCCCACCACTCTCTGTGTAATGAATCCACCTCTGACATCTTCCCTATACCTTCCTTCAATCACCTTAAAATTATCTCAGAGATAGCAGGAACTGCCGATGCTGGAGTCTGAGATAACAAGGTGTGGACCTGGATGAACACAGCAGGCCAGGCAGCATCAGAGGATCAGGAAAGCTTACGTTTCGGGTCTGGACCCTTCTTCAGAAATGGGAGAGGGAAAGGCGGCTCTGAAATAAACAGAGAGGGGGCAGTGATAGAAGGTGGATAGAGGAGCGGACAGGGTGGGAGAGAAGACGGACAGGTCAAGGAGGCGGGGATGAAGCTAGTAAAGGTGACTGTAGGTAGGGAGTTAGGATGGAGGTTGGTCAGTGAGGAGGGAGGAACAGGTAGGTGGCAGGGAAGACAGACAGGTCAAGGAGGTGGGGGAGAGGTGAGTATGTATGAAGTGAGGGTAGGGGGTTGGTCAGTGAGGTGGGAAGAGCGGATAGGTGGGAGAAAAGACAGACAGGTCAAGGAGGCGGGGATGAGCTGGGCTGGTCGTGGGATGAAGTCACAGGTGGGGAGATTTTGAAGTTTGTAAAGTCCACATTGATACCATTGGGCTGCAGGGTTCCCAGGCTGAATATGAGGTGCTGTTCCCCCAGCCTTCGGATGGCATCGTTGTTGCACTGGAGGAGGCCCAGGATGGACATGTCGTCCAAAGAGTGGGAGGGGGAGTTGAAGTGGTTTGCTACTGGAAGGTGTTGTCGTTTGTCACAAACCGAACGTAGGTGTTCCACAAAGCGGTCTCCAAGCCTCCTCTTGGTTTCCCCGATATAGATGAGGCCACAACGGGAACAGCGGATACAGTATACCACATTAGCAGATGTGCAGGTGAACATCTGCTTGATGTGGAAAGTCTTCTTGGGACCTGGGATGGGGGTGAGGGGGGAGGTGTAGGGGCAGGTGTAGCACTTCCTGCAGTTGGAGGGAAAAGTGCCAGGTGTGGTGGGGCTGGAGGGGAGTGTGGAGCGGACAAGGAGTCACAGAGAGCATGGTCCCTCCGGAAAGCAGATAAGGGTGGGGAGGGAAAAATGTCTTTGGTATGGGGTCAGATTGCAGGTGGCGGAAGTGGCGGAGAATGATGTGTTGAATCCGGAGGTTGATGCGGTGATACATGAGGAAAACCTTCCACAGTAAACAGATGTTCACCTGCACATCTTCTCATGTGGTATATTGTATCCGCTGTTCCCAGTGTGGCCTCCTCTACATCGGGGAAACCAAGTGGAGGCTTGGAGACTGCTTTGTGGAACACCTACCCTTGGGTTGTGACAAACGACAATGCCTCCCAGTCGCGAACCACTTCAACTCCCCCTCCCACTCCTTGGACAACATGTCCATCCTGGGCCTCCTCCAGCACCACAATGATGCCACCTGAAGGCTGGAGGAACAGCACCTCATATTCCGCTTAGGAACACTGCAGCCCAAAGATCTCAATGTGGTCTTTACAGCTTCAAAATCTCCCCAACCCCAACCTTATCCCAAGACCAGCCCAGCTCGTCCCTGCCTCCTTAACCTGTCTGTCTTTTCTCCCACCTATCTGTTCCTCCCACATTACTGACCAACCACCACCCTCACTTCATAACTACTAGCCTCATCTCCGCCTCTTTGACCTGTCCGTCTTCCCTCCCACCTACCCGCCCCTCTCTCCTCACTGACTAAGCCCCATCCCAACTCCCTACCTACACTCAGCTTTATGGCTTCATCCCCGCCTCCTTGACCTGCCTGTCTTCTCTCCATCTATCTGCTCCTCTGTCCACCTTCTATCATCGCCTCCCCCCTCTCTATTTATTTCAGAGCCCCCTTCCCCTCCTGTGTTTCTGAAGAAGGATCCAGACCTGAAATGTCAGCTTTCCTGCTCCTTTGATGCTGCCTAGCCTGCTGCATTCATCCAGTTCTATACCTTGTTACCTTAAAATTATGCCCCCTCATAATAGTCATTTCTGCCCTGGGAAAAAGTCTCCGGGTATCCACTCTATCTATGCCTCTGATCATCTTGCACAACTTGATCAAGTCACCTCTCATCCTACTTTGCTCCAATGATAAAACCCTGGCTCCCTCAACCTTTCCTCATAAGACCTGCCCTCCAGTCCAGGCAGCATCCTGGTAAATCTCCTCCGCTTGCCCTCTCTAAAGCTTCCACATCCTTCCTGCAATGAGGTGATCAGAACTGAATACAATATTCCACGTGTGGACTAACCAGAGTTTTATAGAGCTGCAGCATAACCTCACGGCTCTTAAACTCAATTCCCTTGCCAATGAAAGCCAACACACCATACGCCTTCTTAACAACCCTAGCAACTTGGGTAGCAACTTTGAGGGATCTATGGACGTGGACCCCAAAATCCCTCTGTTTCTCCATACTGCCAAGAATCCTGCCATTTACCCTGTATTCTGCATTCAAATTCGACCTTCCAAAATGAATCACTTCACACTTTTCTGGATTGAATTTCATCTGCCACTCCTTTGCCCAGCTCTGCATCCTGTCAATGTCCCATTGCAACCTACAACAGCCCTCCACGCTGTCCACAACTCCACCAACCTTTGTGTCATCGGCAAGCTTACTAACCCACCCTTCCACTTCCTCATCCAAGTCATTTATAAAAATCATAAAGGGCAGAGGTCCCAGGACAGATCCCTGCGGCACATCACTGGTCACCGAGCTCCAGGTTGAATACTTTTCATTTACTGCCACCCTCTGTCTTCTATTGGACAGCCAGTTTTGTATCCAGACAGCCAAATATCCCTGAATCCCATGCTTTCTTACTTTCTGAATGAGCATACCATGTGTAACCTTATCGAATGGCTTGCTAAAATCCAGATACACCATATCCACTGTTCTGCCTATATCGATGTGTTTTGTCACATCCTCAAAGAATTCAATAAGACTTGTGAGGCATGACCTGCCCCTCACAAAGCCATGTTGACTATTTCTAATCAAACTGTGCTATTCCAAATAATCCTCAGATCTTGACGGTTTGAAGAAGGTGGCTACAGAGATAGTCGAGCATCGGAAATCATTTTGCAAAATTTCACAAGTACCGGAATGATTCCTGAATTTTGGAATTGTAAATATAACCTAAATGGTTAAAGAAAGGAGCAATGGAAAAAAAAAACACGGATCGACAGATCTGTCAGCCCTACCTCGGTAAGAGTGGAAAATACTAGAACCTATCATAAAGAACATGATAGATCGACAGGGATAAAAGTGATATGATTGGACATAGTTGGCATGGGTTCAAATGGAAAATTTGACAAATTTGGAGGTGTTTTTTGAGGATGTTATTAACAAAATTGATGAAGGGGAGTCGGTCAATGTGGTATATTTCGATTTACAGAAGGCTTTCAGAAAGATCTCAGCATTTGCCCTGGCATGCCCATTCATAATCCTGTACATTTCAATAAGATCTCCTCTAAATTCCTCAACACTCCAGGGAATATAGACCAAATAAATTCATCCTCTCATCATAGGACAACTCTGTTATCTCAGGTCTAATCTAGTGAAATTTCACTGTGTTGCCTCCAATGCAGGTATATCCTTCCTTAAACATAGATTCTAAAAGTGCATTCAATATTCCAAGGGTGGTTTCACCAAAACTCTCTACAACTGTAGCAGGACTTCCCTCTCCGTGTATTCCAATCTCTTTATAATAAAGGACGACTTGTCATTTCTCTTCCTACTGGCTTGATGCACCTATATGTTCACTTTCTGTGTTCATTGCACAAATACACTCGTGTCCCTCTGAAGGTCTTTTACAAATTTCATGCTTTAAAAAAAAAGAAACCTTTTCTTTTGTTCTTACTACTAAAGTAAATAACCACACACTTCTCCACCTTGTTGTGCACTGGCTTAGCCTCCCTGTGTCTCTTTGCAGTGTCTCTGTGTCCTCCTTACAACTTACTTTCCTGTTGAGTGTACTTCAAGGCTCAGAGGTGGAGAAAATTTCATCCAACCTCTGGGTCAGACAGGAGTGTGTTATCATTGAGGCAATGTTCACTTCTGTCTTGAATCAAAACCAGTAAATTCTTAGGAGATATTATTTGGAATCTCAAAAATGCATTTGCTCACATTGCCGGCCCCAGTGTTGTTTTTCAGCATTTCAGTTTATCATGTCTGATGTTTAGTATGTTCCTCTTCCCTTTCTTTAAAAATGAATTAATCTGCTTGTATAGACTCCAAACTTCTGCACATTTGAGCAGTACATTTTCGTTCCTGAACTCCAAATCTCGTGTAATAAAGGCCAACATGCCATTTATCTTCCTCATTCCTTGCTGGATCGTCATGCCAACTTTTCGTGTTCCTTTTATGCATCTCCAAACTTTGACAGTTACAAGATGCGCATCTTTTGTGAAAAAAAAAACACTTTTCCATTCTTATAACTAAAATAAATAAGCTCACATTTCTTCACATCATAATTCATTTGCCATATCTTGGCCCAATTAAGTAACCTGTCTCTAACATTTTGCAAACTCTTTGTGTCTTCCTAACAGCTTGCATTCTCAACTAGGTTTGTATCATCAGCAACTATAAATACATTACTCTCTTTTTGTCCAAGTCATTAATGTACATCGGATTGCAAATAGCTGAGGAGATAGAACTAATCTTTATGGTACTTCACTAGTAACAGACTACCAACTTGAAAACGCTCCATTTTTCTCTACTTTCCGCCTGCTGTCCTGGAACCAATCGTCAATTTGGGGCTGCACAATGGCCCAGTGGTTTGCACTACTGCCTCAATGCCAGGGACCTGGGTTTGATTCCAGCCTTGGGCAACTGCCTGTGTGGAGTTTGCACATTCTCCCATGTCTGCGTGAGTTTCCTCCAGGTGCTCCAGTTTCCTCCCACAGTTCAAAGGTGTGCAGATTAGGTGGATTAGGCGCAGGCTAGGTGGGTTAGCCATAGGAAATGTAGGATTACAGGGTATAGTTCCTTATTGAATGTGTTTTGGAGATGTACGTATACAATGTCTCAAGTATTGCTAAGGGAGAAACGTGCAGTCAAAGCCTTTTTCAGCAATACTCAAATTCTATACTCCCAAGTGACTATGTATATTACATCTACTAGTTCGCCTGTATCAATTCCACAAGTTACAATCTCAAAACGTTCTAACAAATTTGTTAAAGGTACTTCCCTTTCATAAATCCTTTCTGGCTATCTGATCATATATTTTTCTGAAAGCAATGTTAAACCTTCCCTAGTAAAAGATCCTAGCACTTTCTTGAAGACAAATGTCAGTCTAATAGGCCAGTGGTTTCTTCTCTACTTCCAATCTTAAAGAGTCATGAAGTCATAGAGCTTCGGTCCAATTCGTCCACGCTGAACAAGTTTCCCAAACTAAACTAGCCGTACCTGCCTGTGCTTGGCCCATATCCCTTCAAACATTTCTTATTTGTGTACTTATCTAAATGTCTTTTAAACGATGTAATTGTACTCACATCCACCTCTTCCTCTGAAAGTTCATTCCACACACGAACCACCCTCTGTGTGAAAAGTTGCCCCCAGGTCTCTTTCAGATCTTTCTGCTCTCACCTTAAAAATAAGCTCTGTAGTTTTGAACTCACCCACCCCTGAACCTCCTACACTCCAGTGAAGAAATCCCCACCCTAACCAGCCCCTACATATAACTCAAACCCTCCAGTCCGGCAACATTCTTATAGATCTCTTCTGAACCCTCTCCAATCTAATAATATCCTTCTGATCATTTGATAACTTCTATCCTATTGGGGCCACTGATAAATCCAGGGGATTTCAGAAATTGATAGTGAGAGAATTCACTATTTCTGCAGCTATGTCTTTAAGAACCATAGGTCATGAGGTCTGTTTATTTTTTAATGTTGGTCACCTTGTAACCATGTGTTGAATTTTACCATTGGGATTATACTGTTCATTGCCACTGAAGGAAAGCAGAATGAGTGAGATTCATGTCAAATCCAGGGATTGAAGTGTTAGCATAGGTAGCTGGAAATGTGGATTTGAGGTTAAAATTAGACCAGCCCTGATCTTGTTGAATGTCAGAGCAGGTTTGAAGGGCTAAATAGCATACCATTGCTCCTAATTTGTATATTCCTATGCACACCCAATTCTCATGAGCATTGCTCTCTGATCAATGTTCAGGCAGAGTCCCTAGTTAGCACAGCTGAGTATCTGTGTGTGTGTGAGGTGGGGTGGGGAGTCCTCATGAAGACAGAATTGGGGATGCATAGGAGGATTCATTGGCCTGTTAAGAACCTGATCTGGGAAGCATCCTGGTCCAGTGCAGACAGGGGTTTTGGAGGGTAATGGAAAAATCCTGATCGACAAGGGTTTCTTTTGGGTGGGGTCAGTATGGACACGCTCCTTTTGCAGGATGGGGTGGAGGGCAATATAGATTTTCTTTTGTGGGGTGGGTTGGTTTCAGATTTTGTTTTGGTGGGTGAGTCAATACAGAGAGGGTTTTTTTCTGGGAGGGAGTCAGTACATGTAGGATTTGGGAGTTTCAGTACAGAGAGGGTTTTACTTTGCAGGCTGTCAATGCAGACTGTGTCTTTTGTGGGCTGGGCAGCTACAGATAGGGTTTTATTTGGGGGGGGAGGGTCAGTACAGATTTTTTAGGGGTCTGGGGCAGAAATAATTTGGGGGGTGGGTCAGTACAGACACTTTTGGGGGTGCTGGGCAGGGTCTAGATTGGGCATGATTTGGGGGTGTGGGTATTTTGGGTGGAATTGAACAGACACCCCCTCAATTTTATTGAGGGGGGTGTCTAACATATTGAGGGGGTGTCTAACAGACAGAGCTCTTTGGGGAGGGGTCAGTTCTAACAAGTTGATGTTTTGGGAGATCTAACAGACTGGGTTCTATGGGGTGGGGGACGGGGAAGATGTCTAACAGACAGGGTATGATTTTGGGTGGGGTTATTGGGTGGTTATGGGGGTTGGTAGTACAGACGGGATTTTATTTTGGGGGCGGCGCTGACAGCAGTGTCTGAATCCCGGAACCTGTGCTCGGCTCCTTGTTTCTGTGGGGCCCCCATTAGCGGCGGGGACCCAGGACCGGAAGTGCTCCCTGTCCGGTCTCTTTCTCCTTCCCCCACGGCCGTGCTGCAGTCGGTACGGGGCCGCGGCTGTTCCGTTCTTTCTCTCGGTGTCAGTGTCCTCCTGTACCCCGCTCGGTGCCCACGATGAACACGGCGCTGTCCCGGGCTAACTCACTCTTCGCCTTCTCGCTGAGTGTGATGGCGGTGCTGACTCTCGGCTGTTTCCTCACCACAGCCTTCAAGGACCGGACTGTCCCGGTTCACATTCAGGTCTCCAAAGTCATGTTGTGAGTAACAACTCCCCCACTCCCCAAAACAAACCGGCACCGGGGCCCGGGGCCCTGATCCTTAACATCGCTTCCCTCTCTCCATTCCCCCGCCCCCTTCTCTCTCTCTCTCTCCCTCTCCATTCCCCCGCCCCCTTCTCTCTCTCTCTCTCTGTCCCCCTCCCCCAACTGTCCCCCTCCCCCAACTGTCCCCCTCCCCCAACTGTCCCCCTCCCCCAACTGTCCCCCTTTTTCTCTCTCTCTGTTCCCCTCCCCCAACTATCCCCCTT
>JAHRHZ010000266.1:11412318-11454481 GCA_024137785.1 Ginglymostoma cirratum
CCCCCTCCCCCTCCCTTTTCTCTGTCTTTCTCTCTCCCCCTCCACTATCCTCGTCCCCTTTTTGTCTCTTTCTCCTCACCCGCCTCCACTATCATTCTTTTCCTTCCTGTTTTCTTTATAATATCCTGTTCTTTGTGTTGAACGCCCTGCACATTTTTTCTCTCTACAATGTTTTCACTGGAGTGTGTGTTTTTTTTGTTCAAAACACGGAGTTTAAGCTTTTCATAGGCTCTGTACTTCCTGTATGTTTTTCTTCTAATGGAGGTTCACATTTTGTGTTTGTATGCAACTGGGCTCCGTTAAGTGTCCTTCCCTCCACCCCACCTTCATTATGTATCTCCTTCACCCGAATGTTTTCTGTGAGCTGCCGCATGTTGTTATGAGGACTGCGTAGGTAGCTGTATGCACATTGTCCCCTTAAATTTATGTATTTGTAAATGGCGCCTGCAACAATTACATCGGCATCCCCAGAGCTGATAGTACAGTATTTGCCTTTCGATTCTGCCTTATGGTAGCTTTGACCTTTCTATAATGGGCGTGCTGCCGCTGCTGGAGCTATTGAATGTTTGTATGTGTGAGTAAAGGGAGGGAGGAAGCGTAAACACCACCTGCTCACAGGATTGTGTTTGACGTGTGTTTACCAGAAATCGCTTAAATTTTCAATATGTCTATTTTTCGCCTTCAAAGGATAAATATGCGGTTTCATTTCCGTTGTAGCGACTGCCAATTGCTTTAGTCCACGTACCTACGAGACTGCTGCTGTCTGACCCACATTGGCGGTCGTTACGTACGATTGGATGAAAATCAAATGTAGCCATGCAAATATAAAATAGGAGACAGAAAACAGCAGATCAGGCAGCATCTGTGGAGTAGCATTTCATGACTTTATCAGAACTCAAATGTAGTCATACTGTTCAGTGTCTTAACGCCCACGCTTATTTTGTTCAAACTGAACACATTGGCCATAATTATCGCCCCTGTTCACAAATCGAAGTCCTAAATACATGATGCATGACGGGTTTACTTGGTGTTCTTTTTCGAATAGTCGTGCTTTGCTTTTTCACATATTGCAAATTTGAAATAAAAATAGAATTTAAAAATAAAAATAGAACGTTCTGTATAGCATGCATTGTGACCTAATTTAGGAACTAGAACGTTTGTGTCACAACTTGATCTGTGCATGAAGTAACCTGAAGGTGTTTTACCAAGGTTTGAGCTGTAGAACGGGGTGTATGAGAATACGTGATGTAAACTTCAAATAGAAGGCTATAACAGATGCTTTGTACTGTGGCTCTTGCGCTGTCATTGCTTTCAGTTGGGAAATATGAAAACTCGACATTTGTGAAGCTACTGTGTTGTGTGTGGTACAAAATCTCTTCACGTGTTAGTATGTGGAACAGTGCAGCACAAGAATAGACCCTTTGGCCCACCATGTCTGTGCCAAAAACACAAATGGGAGAATTACATGGCTATATTCAGTTCAGAAGCTTGGGTTGTCATTAGTAAACTTTGCTCATTTTGAACTTGACCTTTTAAATATTTATAAACGACTCCACTGGTATTTATGGTGCATTGTGTTTGGTTGATGCTCATTATGTAAGTTCTTAACTTGTATAGAACAAGAGTAAAATATTGCAGATGCTGAACATTTAAAACAAAAAACAAGAAGTGATAGAGAAACTCAGCAGGTCTGGTAACATCTGCGAAGAGAGAAACAGTTAATGTTTTGAGTCCAAGATGACAACTTTTCTGAACTGAAGAGATTCTGTAGAAAAAGGTGGTGTGAAGTGGAAAATAAGGCCAAGAGTCAGAGGTTAGAGATCAGAAATCAGTGGTGTCACAGAACAAAAGGTAAATAAAGTGGTAATGGTTGTAGAGAAGAGATCCGGTGTGTCTTTTATCACTACAAGGCTTGATTTCTCTGTTCTTTTTGCCAGCCTACCTTTTTCATTCTTTTATAAAATGGTCTAACCAGAATGTCAACATTTGTTTTCACTAGCCTTAAGATTTGCCCTTCTATCATCCCAGTTACGTAAAAGCTGTACTGGCTTTCCATGGCTCTCACTTCACTTTCTAATCTTCCCACAGGATCACTGCTTTCCAGAATGACCCTCTGCTGCTCTGTCACCATTTTTCTTTTTGGTCTTAACTCACTTGTTGGTTGGCCCATTGCCTTTCTCTGTTGTGTCCCATGCTTCAATCATCTTTCTTTTCACTTTGCCCTTGCTCTCAAAAGTCTCCAAAAGAACCACCACCTCAGCTCTGCTTTTATCAAGGCCTCATTACCCCTGTGCCCCAATCTGTTCAGAGTGGTGACTGCTCTCTGAATTATTAATGGTTCTGTTGTATTATAAACATGTACAGTATTTTCTTTGTCTGATATGGTTTCCCTTTGCAATGAAAAGATAGTATATATTCAGTTTTGTTGTAGTCATGCAAATGGAGTAATTGGGAGTCAAGTGGATGTAGAAAGGGCAATCAAGGAACCTTTTTTTCTGGTGTGTCGTGCAGGTTGTAAGCATCAAAGGAAGCTTCCTATTAATTAACTAGTGTTTTGGTGAACAAGTGTCAAAAAGGCTATATCCAAAAAGAAAGTGAGCTGGAGATGTGGGGCATATGAACTGAAAGAGAATTCAATTTGACACACAATCTCCAGCTTAAAACCATTAAATCTCTAAATTGCCATTTAAAGTTCATGCCACGAGTGGGGACAATCCATCTGACACATCTGTACTGATTCAGGTATCTCTGACACTGTTTCTGTGCTGTATGCTTCTGACTTGAGCATTTTGCAAGTCTGTAGTAGAGTATGCATCTGTATGGAGTGAGCATCTGTGGGCACGTAAGATTTCTTGTTGAATTTGTGGAATACATGATAGTGTTATGTGTGTAATTATTCATTGCAGTGACACAGTGGAATTTGGGTTCTTTTGGTTGGAGACTGTCATTTGAAACAAGAAGTCCAACAACTTTCCCTCAGCTTTTGTTAGCACATCATTCGCTGTGTCCCCTGATATCTTAAGGTTCACCATTTACCTGAACTGTTAATTGAACAATTCATAGGGGTACAGTGGAACCTGAAGCAGGACGAGGACTGGATGTGCTGTTTAAAAATGGCTCATTTACTGACATCTCAATATTTTTCCAACAGCTGCAGGACTCAAGTTCAGAATGTGGTCGTACACTCACCGCTTGTTTTGAATGTTTTTCCAATCGGAAAATGTGACTCCTTCTAGGACTGAGCAGACTGTTTGCTTGTGGCACTGCACTTAATACCAATTCTTATCTTCCACGTATCCTTTCAACTCTCACACTTTTTTAAATTTAACTGTCTATTCTTAGTTTGTTATTACTGTAGTTAACTTTTGGAATTACCCACCCAACACCATTGTTGTAGCATTGTCACTGAGTATTATAATAATTCAGGGAAAAATGGACTAAAAGGGTGTATTGATTATTAATGTGAATCTGTTTTCTCTGGACCTACTTTCCCATTCTGAAAAAGGGTCACTGGACTAGTTGTCTCTGATTTCTCTCCACAAATGCTACCTGACCTGCTGAGTTTTTCCAGCAATTTCTGTTTTTGTTACAATCTCTGGAATTTAGAAAAATGATGGCCCATCTCGTCGGACTGTTTAAATCCTAAAGAGTTTTGACAGAGCACTTGGAAGCAGTGTACACTGTCTGGCGTGGCTAAAACAAGGGGACATAGTCCAAATGGTTGATCCCTTATCCTGAGACTAAGATGAGGAGAAAGTTCTTCAAAGAATTATAAATCCTACAAATTCTCCATTCCAGGGGCTTAAGGATCCTGAGTCATTGAATTACATTCACTGAGATGAGCAGATGCTTGAGTGTAAAGGGAATCAAGGAATATGGGAACAGAGCAGGCAATTGGAGTTGATCTAGGCTCTCAAGCCATAGAATCACAGTGCCAATACACGAGAAATAAGAGTCCACTTATGAGCAACAGTTACCTAAATTTGATCTGTATATCTTTGGGTGTAGAAAGTTGTGCGATTGTTTTAACCCAGGTCTTAAAAAGACAAAGAATTTGAATGGGACGTAGATAAGCTGTGTTCTCCGGACAGCATCCAGAACACAGAGCATTCATCTGGAAAACTGCGCACCATTTTAAACCAAAGGGCAATTGAAATCTCCATCCCAAAAATGGAATGGATGCTGGATGAAGCAAATGTTTTCAAGAGGTAGATACATTTGTTAGTAGGAGGTCAGGGTTTTGAGGACGTGGCGCACAGGCAGGCAAGTAGGGTTGTGGTGCATACCATTTACAGAATGATTATAACCCAGAAGAAGGCTGATCAGCTTCTGTGCTGGTTCTTGACGAGCAATTCAGCTGGATCCATTACACTGCGCTTATTGAGCAACCCTGCACCTACTTTCTCTTTAGGTCTCTACCTGATTCCGTTTGAAAGCTCTGATTGTATATGTTTCTGCCACTCTCTCAGGTCATACATTCCAGATCCGAATCTCTTGTGAATTTTGTTTTTTAAAAAAAGAAAAATATTTCCCTCAAACCACTGTTGTGAGTAAATGGCGGAACCAGCTTGAGAAACACACAGGCTACAATACACCAGGTTTAAACTAAAGTTTGAAGTATATTTTGAAGTGACCTCCTTATTTTCAGCCATGGGAAGAACCTGTGCTCTGTCTCCAGTCTGCAAATATCTCCACACTGAGTTTGCAATTCCTGGCCCAATTCCATCTGGCTGAAGGCACCAAAACAGCAGTTAATTTAGGACTAAATGAAGCTTGCTGAGAACAGCTATCGAAATAGATAGTTTGGGAATTGGCAATGTTACACTAACACTGAAATTATGCTTGAGGCATGTCGAAGGACGTGTACTTCTAACCATGACCTGTTAAAAGTAAGAGTCCCTTAAATGCATGTGTTTCTGTGTCAGAGCACTTCAGTCCTCCAATGCTGTTAACATCTTTATTTAATGTAGTTTGGAAAGTGGCAGTTCTGCATTTTGACCATGCAATTTTGAAAGTTAGAAGTTTAGGCTGTCTTTCCCTGAGTGCAGATGATCTCCAGCTGCCCACAGGTCATATGCCCAACCTTTTCAAAGTACAGCATGGCTGAGAGTAGTTTTTGTTACACTATCACAGCTTCTAATGATTGGTGGAATATCTATCTGTTACATGATGCCTGAAACGCACTCATTTATTGGCTTTGATCCAGAGATCAAGGTTGTCCTGTGTATAGAATTCTTATTTCATATGGCCAGTTCTCTAGGTCATCTGAAAATGCCAGACAGGTTTGTCTTGGGAGCTGTGCTGATGGCCTTTTTATTTAAAGGTTGCAGCTGTTGCTGGTTTTGTTTTGATTCCAAGTATAAGTGGTTGAAAGTCTTTTGAGTCAGTGGAAGAAATATCAGAATATATTTTGGAAAACCTGGTACTGATCGGTGCTGTAAAGATTGCCTGTGCAGCCGGAAGTAGCATTGTCGAAAATATCAGGTACTATTTGCGTAGCTCAGCTGTTTGATCATGCTAGAGCTCAGAGTGACACAGTTTCTGGTGATGTTAAAGGCTCGATTTTAAGTCAACCAAGGGAAGTTCAAATTCTGCTGCGCTTCTGACTTATTTTGAAATGATAGCAGTGAAGTGTATAATGAGTAGGATGTAGCTGGATGTTTTGGAGAAAAGTCAACAAAAGTACCAGACAGAATCACTGTCAGCCGTGTTCATTCTGTAGGTAATAGGTACAATAGATGAAATATTGAAAGGTTTAGCTGCCTGTACCAAGTATATGGTTAACTGTGCAATGACATACACCGATCCAATAGAGCCTTCAATGAATGAATAGAATATTGCTAAAACATTAAAAACTAGGAGCAGGAAGTAGGTCATTTGACCCTTCAAGTCTGCTCTATCATTTACGATCGTGGCTGATCCTCTAACTCAATGCTACACTCTTACTTCCCCACTTTACCTTTGACCTTAAATCTAGAAATTTATCCACCTCTTTCTTGAATATATCCAGTGGTTTAGTTTTTGTTGCCTTATGTGGTAAACAATTCCACAGGTTCAGTAGCCTTTTGAGTGAAGAAACTTTTCCTCATTTCAACCCTAAATGGTCTACCCCACATCCTGAAACTCTGATCTTTGGTTCTGGCCTCCCCAATCGGGGAAAATATCATCCCTACATTTAGGCTGTATCTAGTTTGTGCCTATGGTGGCCTCTGGTGCCCTATATCCTAATAAGGAATATAGGAATAGGATAGAATAATCAGTCCCTCAAACCTGTCTGATCATTGGTTTGATCATGGCTGGTCTTAACATTGACTCCATTCGCTTTATGTGATTCGGCTCCCATCGATGTGATGTGACTGTACCTTTGAATATGGTATGTGGAATGTACAACCGTACTATTTCACAGAATAAGCAGAGTGCTGACGAAGACCATTCAGCCCATCAGGTCTACTTTGGCATCAATACTCAATCAATCACCTGCCTTTTCATCAAAACCGTGCGCATCACTGCCATTTAAAAAAATTATCCACTCCTCTTGAATACCTCCGTTGGACCTGTCTCCGCCACACTTCCAGCAGTGCCTGCTAAATTAAAAATCGTTTTCCTCCCCTGTCATTTGATTCGTTTGCAAAATACTTTAAAATAATGCCCCTGGTTTTTCATCAGTTTGAGTAGGGACAGTGTCTCCCTATCTAATCTCATGATTTTGAAAACTTGTATCAAATCTCCTCTTTGTCTTCTCTTTTCTAAGGAAAACAGATGCAACTTATCCAACCTATCTGCATAACTAAAGTTAACATGAAAGTTGGTTGTCACAATCTTAGGTGACAGCGATAGCAATCAGTTAAATAGAGCTGAAAATACCGAGAGCTGTAGCAAAATACAGGAATACATAAACTGGTTGGGAGACTGATCAGCGAGATGGAAAATAAATGGTGAAATGGTTTCTTCTTGACAAACCGTATATCCCCTAACAAGAAATTTGGGGCAGGATCATCTGCCATTGTTAAATTTAAGTTGTCTTGTGCACCCACACCTGAGCAAAGGTGAACAGTCGTCCCACATCTGCCAGAGCCTCTGGCAGTGGGAGAAGCAGGTAGGCTGAAGAGGAGTGGTACGATATAGAACCCATAACAACCTACAATCCAACTACATTACCACAATAGGAAGACAGATTTTAGACGCACTCATCGACTCTTTGATGTATAGGATCGAATGTTGTGATTCCAGTATAGATTCCTGGAGAGGTACCGCTTATTTCAGTTGGTCATTCCGTGCATGTTCCCTTTATGTTGTCTCACACTTTTTTAAAAGTAAACAATAACAGATAATATCAGAAATGCTCAGCAGGTCAGGCAGATTGTGTGGAATGAAACCAGATTCAAATTTGTTTTGTGCTCTTATTCACTTGTTTCTGGAATGCCATCAGGTTGAAAGGATGTATTTCATTATTGTGTTAAGCTAACCTGCAGCTGAGGAAAGGCTTCTCCAGTTATCCCCCATCCTCTTTAATAAGCTATCGCCTGGGCTTTTCAATGTTGCTCTCCATCAAATGTGGCCTAGTAAAGTCCAGTCACTCTCCCCATGCCCCTTGATCCATGGCTGTGAATAGTGAATGCTGACATATTCACCTCAGAGTTGTGAACCTGTGGAATTCTCTACCACAGGAAACTGTTGGGTCCAGTTCATTAGATAGCTCAGCTCAAGAGGGAGCTGGACGTGGTTCTTGCGGCTAAAGGGATCAAGGGGTATGGGGAGAGAGCGGGAATGGGATACTGAGATTGCAGGTTCAGCTATGATCATATGGAATGGTGGTGCATGCTTAAAGGGCCAAATGGCTTTCTCCTCCACCTATTTTGTATGTTTCTAGGTTATCTAATGTTTGAATGCTAATGCTGTCCAGTAGTTACAGGAATTGGGAATACACTGGTAAGTGAAAACCTGTAGTGACCTCTCTTACTAAGAAGCAGCGCAACCTAAAAGGCCAGGAATTCTTGTACTTTGGTTGTGTAATAAGCCGTGAGTCTGTAATTAGTTTGTAAAAGAAAAGTCCAACTTGTGTTTACATTGACAAGGTTAGGATTTGCACTGACCTTGTGTATTGAAAGCAGAGCTTGATCTTTTGATTGCCCACTTAGAATTGATTATTTACTGTGGCAGCCCTTGGTGAAATTCTCAAGAGTTGATTAGATTGTGCTGGTCGATTTCAAATTGTAACTTTTGGAATCACTTGGGGGTCTGGACAATTTGTATATATTTTACACTGGACACACATTGGATTCTAACATGGGCATTAAGATCAGAAAGAGAAAAATTATCAGGATTATGGGGGAAATGTCTGAGAGGTGGGAACAACTGAATGATGCTTCACAAAAGCCAGTAAATGTGTTGTGGATTGAATGGCCACCGTCAGAGCTGTAAGATTCTCTGACTTCACATATTGCATTTGCTTAATTCGGCAATGAAAGTGCTGCTCCAATTGAGAGAGTCTCACTGACATCATTTAATCCAAAATTAGTCTTTGTGATACAGTCTTGATTGCATTTGTCTTGTGTTGATGAGATTAAATGAGAAGGAGGTGCATGTATGCACAGTGGATTTGCTGAGCAAATTGCCCTGTCTTTCTGTATTATAACTACAGTGCAATGTTTGTATGTTTCCACCAGGACAGGTGTTAGAATTGTACAATTGGTGTCTCCCTAGATCTGTCCTTGGCCCTGCCTGTTTTCTACAGGCTGCATTGTGGGAACATCATCTGGCAAAAAAAAGGCACTAATTTTTACCTGCATGCTGCTGATACCCTGCTGTAGCTCACCACCACTCTCAATTCCCCCAATGTTGCTAAATCGCCAATATCCTGTACTTGATGAGCAGAAATTTTCTACGATTAAATATTGAAAAGATTGAAATTCTTTTTTTCGGCCCCCGCTTCAAACTCCATGCCCTAATTACAAACTTGTTCACTCTTAGCAATTAAGTCAGTCTGTTTGCAAATGTTTGTGTTGTATTTGGCCCTGAAATTGACCTCCAAATCAGAGATTTGCTCCATCACTAAGACCACCTATTTTCACCTCTGCAGTGACACTGAACTTCACCCCAGTCTGACCCTTCATCTGCACCATCCCTAATTCATATTTTCATTACCTCTCCACCTGACTGTTCTCCTTGCATACCTGGCTGGTATCTGTCACATAAGCTTAAGGATACCTAAAGTCTTCTGTCTGTTTAAGTCACATCAAGTCCCTCTTTACTGATTTACCTGTTTGCTTGCTGACCCACATTGCCTCTTGGTAAGGCAGCTTCTCAATTTAAAAATTCTCCTTGTCTTTGAACTCCATGCTGTTGCCTAATTCTGTAAACTCCTCCATCTCCACTACTTGTTTGAGATTTTGCACTCATCTAGTTCTCGCCTCTTGCCTATTCCTCATCAACACTGGTGCCATGACTGCATTGCCTCAGCCCTAAATTGTAGGAGTCCTTAATATTGCTTGCCCTCTCTACCTTGATTTTGGCTTTTAAGACGCTCCTTAAACTTCCCTCTTTAATTGTGATTTCGATCCTCTGACCTACCAAAGGTGTTGGCATAAAAATTGACCTTTAAAGCTTCTGAAAATCCCTCCTTAAAATGGGTTCAGCTTTTAGACCTTGTATGTAAGTGAACAGTAATTCTGAAATATCATCAACAAGTGGGGCAGAGTCAACATGTCTCAAACTGCCATACATCTTCGGAGTGGAACTTGAGCCTTGAAGAGATAGTAAGAACTGCCGATGCTGTAGTCAGAGATAACAGTGCGAAGCTGGAGGAGCACAACAGGCCAGGCAGCATCAGAGGAGCAGGAAAGTTGACGTTTCTCATCGGGCCACTTCTTCAGAAACGGGTCCCATTTCTGAAGAAGGGTCCCGACCCGAAACATCAACTTTCCTGCTCCTCTGATGCTGCCTGGACTGCTGTGCTCCTCCAGCTCCACGCTGTTATCTTGAACCTTTGAAGACTAATTTTTTACTCCATTTTAATAACTATATAAAGTACCTTGAATGTGGTTTGCGTAATAAGGACTCAAACATTTTTATTCCAGGAAAAATGTGGAAGATTTTACGGGACCCAGAGAAAGAAGTGACTTGGGATTGATCACATTTGACTTATCTGCAGATATCCTTTGAATATAATTTGCATAAAGAGAATGCTACTTGAAACATGGAACATCTCTGCCATATGATGGTGTCCAGTGAAATACCTTTACACTAATTTGGATTGAAAAGCTGCATAAATGATCTGAAAACATAGCTACATGTTGCTATATCTAAAGCCCATAAACTGAGGGGTTTGAGAATCACACCGGAAGTTTAAGTAGTGAGAAGAGCCATGGCACTGTCCAAACTGTTAAAGACTTCTTCCCTTTGTTCCCACAGACCTCGATCAGAGAATGTTAAAAACTGATACCAAAAAGAGCATTTTAATTCTGATATAATTTGGAATGTCTGCTGTCAGCTCTGTTTAAGTGCCAGTGAATAGAACTGAGAATAGGCAATCCTGTCACGTTTGAATATAAACTTTCGGCATTGTTTCTCTGTGCAAAATGTTTGATAAAACCTAGTTTTTTTTCTTTAAAAATGCATGTGAAATAATGTGATAATTCATCAGTATATCTGTCTGGATGCTTGTTTGAATGCTGATTGTTCAAAGCTGAATCTGCGTTTTAACATAAACTGAACTTGCCTTTCTGAGAATTGTTGATGCCACAAAGAAATGTATTATTGCCTTGCAGTCATGGTTGTCAGGAAGGAGCTCAAACTTTTTTTTTAATTGACAAATATCCACATTTATGATCTCTATTACCTAGAAAGGCAAGGACAACAGGAGGAAAGAGCACTTATGCTTGTATGTTCCCCTCCAGGCCATTCACCGTCTTGACTCGAAATTGTATCACCACTCCTTCACTCTCATTGGGTCAGATTCCTGAAATTGCCTTTCTGACACCACCGTGTACCACAGCAGTCCAAGAAGCCAACCACCACCACTTCGAGGGCATTTAGGATGAAGAACAAATGCAGTTATATTTACAGCCTGTGAATGAATAAATAAATACAAAATCAAACTGAAAAAACGCAGCATTATTACTGAGTATCTTTAAAGTTAGACGCATGTGTTTTTTCCCCTGTTCAATAAGACTGTTAGTAAATTTCCTGTAAAGATGCTGCTGGAGTTTCCAGGTTTGGATTACAACATATGCAGCTACAGTTCTGTATCAGGTGGGGTTGAGAACGCAGAGCCCTATGGATAAAAACGGTAGAGGTGGGACAGGCTGAAATATTTACAGTCAGTAAGAAAGGTAGGCATGGAATTTAATTTGAAGCAATCTTCAGCAAAAAAGACTAAATTGCCAAAGACAGTGAATGAGACATGGCCTTTTGTGATAAATTCTATAATCTTATTCGTCCTGGTCAAGAGAATGACAGTTTAACGTCATCTCTTTAAGTGAAAAGCAAAGAGTCAATCAAGCAGACATAAAGCATCTTGGTTAAGTGCATTTCTGCTTAATTCCTCAACTATATACCGTCCACATTAAGTTTGCCATTTTAATGTAAAAGTCCCAAATGCCAGCAACACTATATTCTTTCTGTAAAGAGGCAATGGTGTAGTGGTAATCTCACTGGTCAATAACTCAGAACCCGAGGCTGATGGTCTCGGGACATGGGTTCAAATCCCCCTTGGTGAAATATGAATTTAACAAAATTCTGCAATAAAAATCCATCTTGGTGGAAACTGCATAACCACTTGTCCATTTGTTGTGAGAATCTAATTTCCTTTAAGGTAGGAAATCTTCCATCTTTACCTAATGCAGCCTACGTATGACTCCAGATCACAGCAATGTGTTCAACTCCTTAACAATTAAAGTAAATGCTGGCCTCTCCAGCAATGTCCACATCTCATGAACTTATATTTTGTAAAATCAAAGACATTACTTTTCTTGAGGCATTTTTTTCCTTGCAGAAACAGAATTAAGTGCCCCTAATTATAGTTAGTCCACTTCAGAGCCTTGAGTTGGACTGAAGCAAGAGCAGAATCTACCAACTCACTTTGTGGTTGATGTGAATGATTGAACAGTGTGAATTTGCCACCAGTTAATCTTTTTTACTGCTTGTTCTTTTTCCTTAACTGCATTGTACATTTGAAGCCAATATTTGACTGGAACGTCAAGCAACTGTTCTTGTATTTATCAGCAGAGTACAAAACTAAGAATAATGTGAGTATGTTTTCATGAAATCCTGTTCAGTAGAAATTTAGAGAATACCTGGCTATTTGTTGTGGCAGCAACATAAGAATTTGAAGGTTGTCTTGCCCTGTCCAGTGCCAGGATTAAAGACCAGTCCTTTGCAATAGCGTAGAGATTGGAATGCAAGAGGTAGAATTCAACCTGTCATGGCCCACACAAGAAGTATCGGCTTAGGAAGAACTGGGAATGATATTCTGTTGGGCGAGTTTGAGAAGCTAAGTCACAGATGAGTGACCTCCTAGATTGTTGTCTCATCCATATTCAAATTGGCAAAAGTTCAGAAACTTAGAAGGCTAGATGTGTGGTTGAAAGATGATCTGGTTGGTGGACTTTTGATTCTTCTGAGGAAGTTGGGAACCGCTTTGCTGGAACGGACTCTACTTAAACTTGACTGAAACCAGTCCATTTGAACATTTGAATTGGGAGCAGAAGTAGGCTACTCGACCCTTCTAGGCTGCTCGGTGATCCAATAAGATCATGGCCGATCTGGTTACTTTATTTCTGTGGCCCCCATAATCTTTGAATTTTATTAATGTGAGTAGCTTTTTTTACTCCTGTGCTAATCCAACTACCCCATCTTAGAATTCTTCAAAGACTCTGCTTGCATTGCCTTTTGAGGAAGAGAGTTAAAAAGATATTCAAACCAACTGGGGGATAATAAATCCCTAGTTCTAGGCCTGGTGAATCGTGCTCTGGTGGGCTTTACATTAACGAAAGGAAATGGATGATGGTTGGATTCATGAAAGTCCCTTTTAAAGCAGCACAAGAAAAATTTAGACTTTGGAGCAGCAAAGTGATTTGTGAAAATTGCAGTAATTGACAAACTTTGATAAAGGGATTTAATGGCTAAGGTAACAGCAAGGGAAAAATAGAAAAATGGTTTGTACAAATATGAATTTTCAGCAAAATGGATGAATTGACAGAAATAAATTAATTTGATCTAGTCACTGAAGAGACGTGGTTGTGAGTGGTCAAGATTTGACATTAATGAAATGCCAGGGTACTTGGCATTTTTCTTAATAGGCAAAGTGGAAAAGAGATCGGTAGTAAAGGTGCCTGCCTGATAACAAAGGGCAGTAAAGGAAAAGGATCTTGGCTCAGCAACTCAAGATGTAGAATTGGTTTGGATAGAGCCTAAAAATAAGATTAGGTACAGGAGCATTAGTAGGAGTAATCTCTAGGTTCTCTTACATTGTAGTACTGGGCAGTGTATAAATCTGGAAATTAAGGTGCATGTAGTGGGGCCGATGTGGTAATCATAAGGGCTTTAATCTTATGAACTGAACAAAGGATCCAGTACGAGTGTGGTGTATAAGTTCATGAAATGCATTCAGGATCGTCTTTTCGATCAGTTTGTCAATGAACCATGCAGACCTGTCTATTTTAGATGACTATTTTGCAGTTGGGTGAAGTTAATTAACCCTGTAACAAGGGCTATGAGGAAGAGTGATCTACAACAAAACAAACTACTTGTACATGAATGCTGGGTCGGCCAAAATGTATTGGACAACTGAGTTACAGACTAAGCAATGGCATATTTAAAGAAATATTCATTATTGACAACAAATGCACATTCCCTTAAAGACAATGCAGTGATAAAGTGGTCTAACTGTATTTTGTAAGTGAAGCTAAAGATAATGTTAGATTAAAAGAAGAGGCTTTGAATGATGCTGAAAAGAGGAGTTAGCCTGAGAATTTTACAATTTAGCAAAGGATGTAAAAGGAATTGATGGACAAAAAGGGTTAAAAATAAGGATAAATGACAAGAGACTTTTACAACCTGTAAATGTCTATTGGTAAGAAAATATCGAAACAATCAGTAAATGTAACCATGGGCGTCATAGAGGCATAGACAGAAGAAATTACGCTGAGGAATAAGGATATTGCTAAAATATAAAGTGAATACCTTCTATCTGTCTTCACGGTAGGAAACCTAAAACCTTTCAGGAATAGTGGAATGTTAGTGGCAGAAAGAATAGAGGAGTTGAATATTATTCATGTGGACAAAGACGGCGGAAAGCTACAGAGCAGGAGGGATTTGGGAATTCTTGTGCACTTATGACAAAAATATAGCATCCAAGTCCAGCAGGTAATAGAGAAGTCACATGGAATGTTCGCCTTTATTTCAGAAGGAATTCAGTGTAAAAATAGGGAGGCTTTACTGAAGCTGTACAAGGTACTAGTCAGACCACAGGTTTGAGACCCTAACCTAAGGAAGGATATATTAGCATTGGAGGCAGTTCAGAAGCAGTTTTCTAGGCTGATACTGGTTATGGAGGGACTATTTTATGAGAAGAAGTTGAGTGGGTTGGGCCTGTACTCATTGAAATTTAGAGGAATGAGCGGTAACCTTATTGAAACATGCAAGATTCTTAGGGGACTTGACAGGATGGATGTGGAAAGGTTGTTTCCCCTTGTGGGAGAGCCTAGGACCAGAGGGCATAATTTCAGTGTAAGGGTTTGCCCATGTAAGACACAGAGAAGGAGGATCTTCTTCTGACGGCAATGAATCTGTAGAATTCTTTATTGCATAGTTCTGTCGAAGCCACTTGGAATATTCGAGGCTCGGAGAAATATTTAATCCGGAAAGGAATCAGGAGTTTAAAGGGAAAGGCAGAAATGTGGAATTGTGTTATCAGATCAGCCATGATCTTTTTGAATTGTGGAGCAGACATTTGCATCTTATGGCCTTGTTTATTGCAATGGGAATGGAACACATCAACATTCCATTTGCAGTTCTAATCAAAACACATAGTTTTAAAGGAGCTTGACAGGATTACTACTGGGAGGATGTTTCTACAGCATAGCAAGTCTTGATACAATGGTCGCACTCTGGGTTGTGAATCTCTGAAATTCTGTATGCCAAAGAGTTGTGGGTGCCCAATCGTAGAGTGTATGCTAGAGAAAAATAATCTATGTTTGGAAAGTAAAGAAATTGCGTGATAAGAGGGAATATGAAGCAGAACATGTGGTTGAATTACCTGCTCCCATTTCTTGTGTTCTTAATTTTCAGATTCTTGATGCTAATTTGGCGTAATGGATTTAAGCACCTATTACTGTAAGGGTGGACTTTAGTGTGTGTGGTCTTGACTAGGCTGAGGGGGAATGAAATATGGCATATTGAAACTATGATTAAACTCTGCAAATGAAAGAAACACTCAATAGGCTAGTCCCAGTCAATGGAGAGCAGATGGGTGAAGATGCCTCAGGTGTGTACCCTTCATTAGAACTGCCTCCATGCAGATGCAGACTGACAAGCTGACTTTTTACAGAATTCTGTTTTGTGGATTCTCAGCACCTGAGATTTTTTGGTTTCATTATGGTGTGTACTGGCACCAGTCACATGCTGTCTATACAAGCTTTTTGAATTCTGTTTGAAAATGCAGGCACTGAACCAGGTTGTTCTCTGGGACAAGATTGTTCTTCGTGGCGATAAGACAAAATTGGATCTGAAAGATGTGAAGTCAAAATATTTCTTCTTCGATGATGGAAATGGCCTCAAGTAAGACATTTCTACCCATCTATAGCTTAATTGTAGCAGTTTTTTGCCAAGCTACAGCTTTTTAAAGCAGCCGTAACTAATTGAATTAATGCATTTATCTGTGATTCACAAATGACAGCTATTTCCAAGTGAAGCTAAGCAAATGATTTACAGACGTTACAGGCAGGATGTAATGAGAAATTTCGAACTAAACGTAAGTGTGTTGGTAAAATACAGCTCTGTCAGTGTCTGAAAACAGACTGAAGCAGCAGTGGAACACTTGCCTGAAACTGTTCTGATGAACTAACCAAATTGTAGCATTATCTTGTCTTTCCAGTAGAGTGCTGGATTTGATGTATGCATAGTATTTATTCACTGAGAATAAAGGAATATATTTGCTTCCTTTACTCGATTCTCAATTATGTATGACCAAACCGTCGGCACCCTCTTACAGACTGCATTTAAGATCTTGAGTAAATTCACGTGTCACAAACTAATTCTGTGAGTCTGCATTGAGCTAAATTTACGTCATTTTGCAGGTGGTGGTGGTGCAGCAGTGGTTGGGTGAGTTGGGGTGGAGAAAGACTCTGTTCTCTTGCACAATTTTCCGAAGGCTGTGAATCAACCAAAGAAAGCATCGACACTGTGCTACCCTTTCTCTGGACTTCCCATGTGTGAAGCAGAACAGAGATAAACTAATTGTTTGCATAAATTAGCATTGACTTCTGGGTTGTTGGAAATGGGAGTTGCAGCTGGGCTTTCTCAAAATTCCTTCTGTCTCATGCTCGCACTCAACTCTCTCTTTCAAACACACATGCATGCTCGATCTTGCTCTCCCTCCCTCCCTCCCTGGGTGTTTGCCGTGTTCGCTGTCGCTGTCTCTTGCCGTTCGCAACCCCCCCCTCACGCTCTCATTTACATCCGAAGCTTTGAGATTAAAGTGGAATTCCAAAATGATCAACAACCTTAGCTATTTTTCATCTGCCCAGTGTGCGATTTAGTAGCGAAGACAGTGAGACCAACAAGAACCTTTTGACCTATTGCCTGGTCATTAGATTTATTAAGGTTTATTGTTTCATTTAAAAATCTGTTTAAATGCCATCACCTAAGAATTTGAAATGGACAAATATTAGAAAATATACTGAGGTGGAGAAGTGAGAGAAAAAGAAAGAAGGAAATGTGTTTCAGCATCAATACTTATGAAACAGAGGGAAGAGAAGGAGAAGGATGAAAGGTAGATGTAGAGAGTTGGGTCAAGGTTTTGGTTCATTAATCAATACCTCCTGAGCAAGATTCAGGGGATAAGTACATTTGAGCAGCATTACAGTCCAATGTGGGTTTGACTGCTACCAAAACATTGCCAAGTTACCTGTTTTATCCTAGTTACCTTCCAGCTTTAAAACATTTTTCAGCCTAGCCATTAAGGACATGGATTATTCACATCAGTGAATCAGAAATGGATACATGAGAACACAGTGTACATAACTGCAGCAGTGGTTGGCTATAATACTTCTACTCTTATGATCAGTTGCAATAAATTATTCATTTAGACAATGAAGTAATCTGCCCCTCGAATGATTAATGTAATCATCACAATACTGTGACTGTGTTGTTAGAGTGAGAAGTGTTCAGGAAGGTCATTTTTGTAGAGTTTGGGATGCAAAAATACCGTCAAGAAAATAACCAATCTTTTAATGAGCTGTAATGGTATAGTTGAGAGAGGTTGAAAAAGGTTTGGTGTTTTGTTGGAAATTTGATATCAGGAAGATGGTATATGTATTCATTTGCCCTTCACATCCAGGGTTTAGATTGGGTGTAGTGAAATCTGCGTGTCTGTTACAGTTGTAAGGGCCTTCAGTTATTACAGCTAATGTCTATTGTTGTAATTTTAGATTCCTTCTAAAATTGGGTGAAATTGGTTAGCTGTTGGTAGCATTGTCAAAGCCTTAATACAGGATTTCCCAAAGTTGAGGGGGAGGGGAGTTTGGAATAAGAGGGGTTGGGTCAAGTGGGGTCATGAGCAGATATTTTGGGGTCCTGAGCTCTGAGGCGGCTACTGAGTTATAACAGCTGTGCTCCTGTGCTTGCAGTTCTCACTTGGGCCGTGATATTTTTCAAACTTCAGTATGTTAGGATTTGGGATTTTGATGTTCTGTTCTACTATTGTTATAATTATCTTACTCAGTTTAATAATCAGATATGTGAACTGAACAGGTGATAAACTCTTGAAGTATATATATATAAAAAAGAAAACTCCCTGTACAAGTTTTTAGCCGATGTGTTTTTTTATGTTTAAGCAGCCTGTGATATGGTTAAATCCCCAACAAAATGCACGCTGCCACTGCTAGTTTGTATCCCTTTGTCTACTTTGTTGCTGTTGGCCAGGAATATGGTACTGAACCTGAACTCTGATCTAGGGAAAGTCAGGCAGAGGCTAAAGCAGCAAGAATTCACATTTGATCCAGTGATTCATTTTGGGAAAGTGAATGTGTGAATGAGATTTGATGGTCCACATTGCTCCACCCTAAATAACTGACCTTTGCGGTGTTAACCAACGACATGGTGAAATATCAGTGCCGTTTCCCATCAGTGCAAGTACATGCCTGGGTGAGTCTTTACAGGGAGAAGGTAGGCAATGGTGATAGATCAAATGTTCAGTCATTAAGGCTTATGTGCCATCAAGGACCTGTGGCAGTGACATTGTAGTATTTAAAATTTCCAAAAGTTCTTACTTATATCTACCAATACTGTTGATTCTTGATTTTATGTATAAAATTGTTAATTTTTGAAATGTATAAATGCATGTGTACGACTAGTTCTAGAACTGGCAACGAGTGAAACATTTCATGACTGTTTGAAAGTGATTCAATATGGGTACACCACAGTGCAGGAAAAAGTTTTGTGTTCATTGAAATTCTTTTTAAGAGGAAGCAAGACCAGCATCTGAGGGAGAAAGGAATAAAGGGTTACAATGGGTTTAGATGAGGCAAAAGGAGAGAAGGCTCAATTGGAACATTAACACCATATGGAAATAGTAGGTAGAATGCCCTGTTTATGTTGTTTATCCTATGTAAATATATTTTATGTAAATAATACCATTCAAGATCAGTGGCTCAGCGGTTAGCACTGCTGCCTCACGGCCAGGGATCCAGGTTTGATTCCAGCCTCGGGCATCTGTCTGTGAAGTTTGCACATTCTCCCTGTGTCTTTGTGGGTTTCCTCCCTCAGTCCAAAGATGTGCAGATTAGGTGGATTAAGCCATGGGAAATGCATGGTTACAGAGATAGGGTAGGGAGGTGGGTTTGGGTGGGATGCTCTTTGGGAGGTCATTGTGGACTCAATGGGCAGAATGGCCTGCTTCCACACCATTGGGATTCTATGAGAACCTGAACCTCTCTGCCTCTGTCTACTCCATTCAGAAGTTCCTTAAAACTTATTTTCAGAGGAGATTCAGGATTTGTCTTATGAAGAAAGATTGCGGAGGTCATGGTTCTAAAATGAGAGGTACGGATGTAAAATGGAGATGAGGAGAAATTATTTCTGTCAAAGGATCTTGAATCTGTGGACTTCATAATCCCAAAGTGTGATTAATGCTGGGACATTGAATGAATTTAAGGAGGAGATAGATTTTTAATTAATAACAATTGAAGGGCTGCAGAGAGCAGACAGGAAAATGTAATTGAAGCGGAGATGGTAAGAGCCATGTTCATATTAAATAGTGGAGGGTGTGCTTCCCTCCACTTCACTTGATGAAGGAGCAGAGCTCCAAAAGCTTGTGATTTCAAATAAGCCTGAAGGGCTATAAGCTGGTGTCATGTGACTTCTGACTTTGTCCACCCCAGTGTAATACTGGCACCTCCATGTCATGGCTACTTTGACCAAGTTTCAGTTATCTGCCCTAATATTTGTTTGCAGCTCAGTGTCAAATTTTGTTTTTATTATTCTGTGAAGTGCCATGGGTGGTGTGTTACTCTGAAGGTGTTTAGAAATACTTGTTGTAAAGGCTGTTCAAAGTGAAAACAATTTTCTGCTTTCAACCTAATTGCTTGCTCTTTCTTGTCAAGTGCTCCTAAAGCTCGCTAGTCTTTTCAATTTACAATAACACCAAATTACATTTGTGTGGCACAACATGCTAAAGTGCTTAACAGGAGTGTAATCGGATAAAATAGTCCAAGAGGTGGCTTTAAGGACTGATTTTTAAAGGAAGCATTAGCAGATATTAAGAACAGGATTTCAGATTTGGGGCAGAGATGCCTGAAGGCATACTGCCATTTGCAGGGGACGAGAGTCGCACATGCTCAAGTGGCCAGAATTGGTAGGAACAAAAACAGAAGTTGTTGGAAAAGCTCAGTGGGTCTGGCAGCATCTGTGCAGAGAAATCAGTTAAGTTTTCCGGTCTGGAAGGGTCACCGGACCCAAAATGTTAACTCTGATTTTCTTTTTTTTCTTCACAGGTGCTGCCAGACCTCCTGAGCTTTTCCAGCAACTTCTGTTTTTGTTCCTGATTTACAACATCTGAAGTTCTCTTTTTTTTTCTAGAATTGGTAGGACTCTGTTCTAAAGGGTGATACAGCTGCACTTGGGGAAGGACAAGAATGTGGAGAATGAGAAGTTGGGTAGAAACTTTTTGATGTGTATATATGTAAATGATTGTGTTGTCCCATTGAAACATAACTTGTACACTTGGCATTTTCTTTTGACAGGGGTAATGAAAACATCACTTTAACTCTGTCCTGGAATGTGGTTCCAAATGCTGGGATTCTGCCTCTTGTAACGGGTACAGGTCACAGTTCTGCCGCCTTTCCAGATTCCTATGAGATGACAAAGAACTATTGAACTTTTGACTAATTTCCTTTTGTTATATTACCTTCTATTGTTGTAATTTGAAGCTCATAACTTGGAACATATTTTTATATCCAAATATCATGTCTGTGTGGCTGGGGTGAAAATAAATCTGAAAATTCACCCAAGTGAAAAGAAAATGGGTGATGGTTTTGTATCTTTTGTAACAGGCGCACAAGAAATCCTTTTGCATTGTAATGTTTGTGTCCAGATTCGATTCCCATTGTAAAACTAAGCAGGGGGAGATGTTGGAGACATTTACTTCAGTGCACTATGTTCTTAGTTCCTCCAATCTCCCACTCTCCCAAGTCTGGAAAACACTTACTCCCTCTAGTGTTCAATTGTGCACAACAGACATTGGCAGTGCACTGTTTACAACATGAATTTCAAACAGTTTCTTTTCCAAAGCCAAAACTCATGTTACTACTTTGCCAGCCATTCAGTGTACTGAAAAGGGAGGGAACGCAGTCTCAACTGTGCTTTCTTTGCTTCCCCAGCCCTAACTGAAATAAAAGGCCACTTTGACTCATTTTGCATCCTTGAAGAAAATGACTGCCTTCCTAATAATTATGATACTTCGTAATTCCTCCTCTAACTTCTCAAACTCTAGTCTAAAGCTGTAAGAAGTCTCTGTTTATTCAACAGGGTAAGGATTTTCTTTTTACAATAAAACAAAATTGAATCCTATTCCTCAGATATAGATGGGCTGTTTTTATTTCGGGACTGTTCATGTTTTTCTTTGCATATTAAAAACACACAGTAAATTGAAGCATGAGTATTTATATCGAGTGATCTGAAGACGGTTGTGGAATCCAAAATTTGCTTGTATCCTACAGCACAACAGCTTTTATATTGTATAATTACTGTGAATTGCAACAAATACAGCAATGTACATATTCTGTGGAACAGAATTTATTAATCCTGTTTGTGCTGTGTTTTTTTGATGATTAGTCATACTGTACGTGGACGGCTATCAATTTAGAAACCTGAGCCTGAGAGAGATTTTTAAACTGATTAAGGTTAGGGTGACTGTACTAGAGAAGAAAATATGTATTTGAATAAAGGGGTTTGTTTTCGTTTTGCCTGTGAGCGGTTAAGTGGTCGTGACTTTTTTTTTATCTTACTGCCCGCTCCCTCACCGATAAATGTATAAATTAAAGGAACCCAGATATAGACCATGCTGTCTGCTGTTCTACCTAATGGCTTTGCAATTTGGACTGAATGTAGACATTGAGACTGCATGTGTGTTCATGGTGCATCTTTTTTTTTCTGCAGTAACATTGGAAATCAGAGGCAATATACTATATCGTGTGCAATTTGCTGCTCCCCGTGCACATGCCAATTTGTTTTTCTGGGTTTCTATGGGGATATGATGAGGTGTTCTAAAATTAATTGCAACCTAATGCAATTAAATGCTTTCCACATTTCTCCAAAATAAATTTTATGATTAGAATCCCTATTGTGAATATTATGTACTCTAAAGTTTGACTAGTAGACAGCAGATTATGATAGTGGCTTGATGTAGCTTGTAGATATTGACAACAACTTGTGATGGAATTCCAGTGGTGTTCTATCTTGTCCTGTTGGCAAGGTGCTTTATCACCTGAGCATGCTTGTTCAAGATAAGCAATTTAGCATTTGATGGAAGCTCGCGTATCATTATCTGAGGCTGGGAGTTGAGCCAGGGTCTTCAAGCCGTTCATATCTATTACACAGTGTTGCTGTGCATTATCTTGATCATCTTAGTTTATTCCTACCTGAAATCTTGAAGCATATGCAAGCAAAATTTGCAAGGGAACACTGGATTCTGACTTGAGAGCAGATTCACATTTGGTATGGTTTACACAGCTTTTCTATAGTAATAACCTTTTGAGGACTGGGCTTTTGTTGGATTACACACCATTCTTATGCTGTAGTGTTCCTTCAGGACATTTCCTCCAGGAAGAAAAATTCCTCATGTTAGCAATGTTCTATAAAAATGTTAGCCAAAAAAGATGAGGGTTTTTTATTGCAATCTGCTATAAAGAAGATTGCACAGCAGTTTGAAAGACATCTGCTATTTTTCATCTGAATATTAAAAGCATTTAAACCAAAGGAGCATTCAAGTAATTATTCTTCAGAAAGTGGGGTGCAGGAAGATGCATTGAAACAGTCGTGAAAATTTGTATGGCTGTCATACATGCAATTTCAGAATCTTTGGAGAAGAAAGGAGTTGGCCCCAGGAGTTTTCAGTCTGATGTTTTCTGAGAGAAAGTTCTGCCATTTTCGTTTGAGGTACATGTCCAGATTCTGTCTTGATGCCAAAAGAGAAAAGCATTGCTGCAAACTGCATAGGGGCAATATTTGATGGAACCTAGTCAACTAATCTTTATAACCCTGTTACTGATTACAAGTATTTGATGTTTGGGGATAGGGAAGGAACTTTTATTTTGCAGATGGTGGAGAAGTAGGATAATGGGGAGACAATTTGAATTGCTGAAATGCTTTACTGATATCGTGTGACTAGCAGACCTGTCAAAGGTGCCTTTTTGAATAAGGGATGTGAGCATGGAATGTGCTGCTGTGTCTCAAAACTTCAGATGTGTTTTACAATAAGCTGTGTTTGATGGTAATAGCTTTGGCTTTCTGACCACCACCTTTCATCCCATTTAAACATCAATCAAACTGTAATTGCTTTTTTTGGGTTAGGTTGTTTGTATTCCTTTATAAATCAAACCAGAGAAATAGGTTTGTAAGTAACTGGTCAACCATTGCTGGGGTATGAACAGCATTTTGAGATTGAACTACTTTTTTTGACATAGGTTTTACTACGTTACAATATTTGCCTTCTCTATTTGCAAGGCTGGCTTAAAAGTGAATGTCAACCATTAAATTAACTCATGTACATGCACGTCTTCACCATAAGATGTCAGTCTATCCCCTTTCCTATCATTTATTTCTGGTTAATTTAAAATGCTGACTTGGAGTATAAATTAATTTAATATGCAATGTTCTGGCAAAAATGTTCTCTATTAACAGATTACTTGTTTCTGAACCTGTAGCTTTGTACGTTATATGCTAAGAAGGAAATGTTTTGACTTTATTCATTGCTTCAGTGCTCTAGCAATGCAATAATTGCACGTACTAAATTTCCTACAAATGTCTTTTTTTCATCATGAATATATTAAAGAGTCGGTTGTGGTTTAATTATTGCTGTTGGGTACAACGTTTTTGAGGTGGTATTGAAGGTACCAGTGCCAAAAGTAACAAACTTTGTAAATGTTTCAGCAGAAAACCAAAGTCACACAATACTACTGGGCTTGTTGGTCATATGCAACTTTGGAAATACTCTGAAATGTGCATTTAAAACCTTTGTTTTCTTCTGTTTTATTGTCTGATCCATTTGTGTCAGTTTGTATGCATAATGTTTTTCCTTCTTAAGATCTGCACTTTGAACTGTGCCGTATCAACTTCAACTGAACTCAATTGTCTTTGGCATAGGTTAAATACAGGTGATTGTTGCAGGCTGTTGTTCAGCAGGATGTCCTTGTCCTGGGCCAAGAGGAAGGGTCCTCCACATAACTGGATTTTTTTCCTTCCACTTCCCTAGTCAAATAGGTGTGCCATTTCGTGCTGCATGCTCAAACTGACACAAACAGCGTTGATAACCTAAAGTACTATATCATGAATGTAATGTGCCTGATATATAGCCAGCTGGCTTTGATTTGAATAAGTCCCAAAGCTAATGAGGTGAATGGCATTAGTTACAACAACAACTTTTATCTTTCTTGCTTTCTGTTCCTGCTCTTGTTGATTAAAAGTTGCGTTTGATATTTGCCTTACCAAAATCTAGAGAATATGGCAATGCCAAAACCAATACCTCAACTACTTCACTTCTAAGACTTGGATGAAGGAACCAAAGGTTTAGTTGCCAAATTTGCTAAGGGCACAAAGATAGGAAAGTAAGTAGTGAGGGGGGCATAGGGTGATTACAAAAGGTAAGTGGGCAATAATCTGACAAATGGGTATGAATGAAAATTGTGAAATTGCCCATTTTGGCAGGAAGAATCAAAAATAAATCTTAATAGTCTGTACAACAGTGTGAAATGGTTCAGTGATATTCTCTGATTTTGATGCAGTGTCAGAGAATTGTTAATTTTGTCGAGAATTTTCAAAATTGAGACATTGTATTTGATATTGCTCTAGTTCACATTCAGCAAGAATCATTACAAAAGCTGCAATTGGATACAAAGTGTCCAGCAGAAACTGTTGAAACTCTGTGTGCAGTATATGTTATTTGTCTGCCTGACACTGGACTCCTGAAGCAACTGTTTTATCTACTCTGACCTCAGATGTGGCAGGATCCTCCCCAGGAGGGGAATGGGGATGGTTAGAGATGTCCTCAAAGCATGCCTGAAAAGGTCAAATGTTCCTATCAACTTGTAAGGGAATATCTGGTTTGGGACCCAACCAAAATAGAGAGAATTTGTTTGAGAAAGTGTCAACAGACCACAGTCAATACATTGGGAAGTTCCTTCACTTTCCATCAAGTCATTTATCTGACCCTGCAACCACTGCATGTGGTGGTGTCTGTATCTCCTGCTAACTTAGAATGGAGGCAATTCATCCTTCATCTTGAAGCACTGTGCAATACCATTTCAGTTGAAAGCAGAACATACACAGTGCATGTAAATGTACTTTATGTATATCAATGTAAGCAGTACCTTCTATCATTCAAGCCAAGTACGCACAATGATTACAATCACTTGTTTACTGTGTATTGTCGTCATTTTACCATCAAATGCACCAAAATATGATATCAGTACTGAGATTACTTTCAGATGTCCAACATGTCAAGAATGGTTGCTGGCTGTTACTGGTATGCAGTATAATTTAGAGGATGCTTTGCAGCATAATTACAAAAGTTGTGAGATTCATTAAATACTTAACTAAGGTAGGGATTCTACCTTAATTGCACTATGTAGTTTTAGCAGCCAAGCTACAGTAAGAGATGATTGACATCACAGCTATATATTTCCCCTGTGCGTTCATATAATCTTTCATCATAAGAAGTGCTATTTTTGTACTTGTTGGTGTCTTGTCATCCTTTTGTTCCTAGGTCTAATTCATTAAATTGCTGGTCAGAGATATGTACTGACGTTATACCGATTTAATGAAGACTTTCCCTCATCTGTGATGTTGTGAAGTCTGGGTGTTGCCTGCATCCTGCAGTACCTATGAAGGATGTCCCAAAAGGGAAAGGGATACGTGAGATTTCTGATGTTGATTTAAACTAAAAGTTTGAACTGTGGGACTATAACAAGAAACTGGTATCTCTTAATACTACCTGTTCCTTATAAGAAAATTATCCTTTTAATTATGCAGTTAAATTTGTTGGCAAGTACTGAAACTATACATGTGCTTCCAACAGATGTTACCGATGTTTGATTTAGTATTCAAATCATTGCACCAATAATTTGCATTTATGTTGTACCTTTTGGCATTAGGCATTCTTTTAAAAAAATGACAATGAGCATAAGGTTGATGTTAGAAGACGTGATTGTAAAGCAATCTGTCATCCTGGAGCTATTTTCCTTGCTGGTGTTTTTTGCCAGTAGCTGAGTCCGCTCTGTCCATTGTGACCATCACCTAAAGAAGCTGCTTTTTTAATGAAGGTGGTTTCCCTGTGGCATTCTGGAGATTCTTCAAATCCAGAGACTCCCAAACTGCTGACCCACCAAAGCCTCACCACCTTCCCCCCCAAACCTCCCGGCCAAGAAGGGGATGATCCAAAATCTGTGGGTCTGACAGCTTCACCTGCAAAGCAATTAATTTATTTTTCCACCTCCTCTGGGTACCTTCATTCAGAGCTCAAAAGATACCAGTTTGGAATATCATTGTACCTGCCTTCCTGCCAACCAATGCTGTTCGGGTAATCAATTCCCACCCTATGGCTTGTATGGTCAAAATTGTGTGCATATGAAGAGGTGTGGGTGGTTTGAAATTGTAGTGTATATAAAGAGTTCAGATAACAAGAAACCTGCGTATGTACTGCTGAGACAACAACATTTTCGTCATGTCCCTGGGCTAGTAGTCCAAAGGTAGGAACAAAACTTTGGTAAGTGTCAGCAGAGAGAAACAGGGTTATTTTTTCAGGTCAGTCACCTTGGTGCAATAGACTAGGTATTGAGACCTGACACTCACTGACTCTGGGATAACATACAAACAAGAGTAGGCGACTTGACCCTTCGAGCCTGCTGAACCATTTAGCAGGATCGTGGCTAATCTAATTTTTTCATATTCAGTTCTTATTTTCTACATATCCGTCATAATCTTTCATCTTTTGATTGTCAAGAATCCATCTACCTCTACTTTTAAAAATGTAAAGATTCTGAATCACTGTGTTAGGGAATTCCAAAGAGATACAGCCTTCAGAATTTGTTTTTCTAACTGACTTAAATGGGAGCACCCTTATTTTTAAACCATGATCCTAAGTTATAGATTCTTCCACAAGAGAAAACATTATTTCCATATTCAACAAGTCAAGTACCCCCATCTTTCAATTAGGTCACCTCTAACTCGTCCAGATTCCACAGGACGCAGGCCTAGCCTACGTAGCCTATCTTTGTAAGGCAATCCACTCATTCCAGGCATTAGCCTAGTAAACCTTGTCTGAACTGCTTTCAGTGTATTAACATTCCTCTGTAAGTACGGTGACCAGTACGGTACACAGTCCTGCAGATGCAGTATCACCAGTGCCCTATATAACTGAAGCACAACCTGCCTACTCTTGCAGTCATTTCCCATCAAAGGTAAAATATAACATTCTATTTGCTTTTGTAACTATTTACTGAAAAGGGATTTGTCATCAGCCAGCAGCTGTTGATAGATCCTCTGACAGTTTCCCAGCAAGAAGTGGGTGAGGGTGGTGGGTGCCTTGCAGGAACTGGACCTGTGACTGCACGTAGACACCTGGAGACCCCACAAATTTCAAGTTCCCCAGTATATGCTTCTGTTTGCTCACCTTCTGCAGGGCAGGGTCCCAGGTGGCTTGACTGAGAAGTGTCTCCAATTTGAGCATCTCCTCCTTGATCTTGGATTTCTGTTTGTTTGCCAACACCTTTGCATACTGCTTAAAGAAGACATGGATGTGAACGTTACCCCATGTTGAGGTTGTAATGATCACTTGCTTGAGTTTAGAGTCTACCTAGTTATTAGTGGTGCAGGATGGGCCAGTAGAAAACCTTAAGAGGCACTTGTCTTACATAACCAAGTGTATGATGACAGTAGGTGCCAGTTGCATTAACTACTTAGGCATAATTACAAAACCTGTCAGGAGCTGGAGATGACTTGCCGATGGGAAATTGTATGAAATGTCTTCATCTAAAGTCTGTGCAGCATTTAGAGTGGATGGAGCTCAATGCAGCTACAACATTAACTCTTTCAGACTGTTGCCTTAAACAGCACCATTCTAGCCATCTGATATCAGGGTGAAGTTAGCTAAGTTGACTGGCTACTCTACAATGTAGAGTGATACCAATAACATGGGTTCAATTCCCACAATGGCTGATGTCACCATGAAGATGCTGCTTTCCTGACTTCAGCTAAGGTGTGGTGCCCCCCCCCGCCCCCGCCTCGGGTTAATCAACCATCAGTTTCCTCTCTAATGAGGGAGCAGCCCTATGATGGAAGAGGGGGGATTATTCTGGATGGGTGAGCTGATGACACAGAGTCAAAACTGCAGATGCTGTAAATTATAAACAAAAACAGAACCTGCTGGAAAAGCTCAGCAGGTCTGGCCAAACGTTCACTCTGATTTCTCTCCACAAACGCTGCCTGACCTGCTGAGCTTTTCTGCAATTTCTATTTCTTTTTTGAGTTAAATTAGTGTCCTGACACATGGGGCACCCTAATTTGTAAAATTTCATAAGAATTCCAGATTTAGCCCTGAAATGTAGTCAGAAATTCTCCCCCGTGGTTGTCAGTGCTGGTGCAGTGGTTGACAAAGTATCAGTCTTGCACCATGTTGTTCCACCATGGACATGCAGCATGATGCAGAGGTTTCATGCTGGCAATGTTGATAGTATTTAACAGGGCTCAGTTCATTATCACTGTCAAATCTTTTGCCTTAAAGTGACTATTTCAAATCTTCCTTAATCTAGAAACAACATTAATCTTCATTGTTTTGCCTAAGGACTTGAAAATTCCCCTGAAGATGTAAACACAAAAAAACAGCATATTTGCCAACAAGTCACGACTGCCCTCAGCACAACCAATGCATTGTATTTTTGAACAGGAAGCACAAACTTGCTTGAGGTATGTTGAACATATTAATAGAAAACAGTCATTTATCTGTCAGCTTTATAAATCGATCTTTCATCATTATAAGTTAATTAGTTAGCATAAATTTGCTGCATGCTGAAAATTGCAAAGGAATGCCTGAGAGTGTTTATTGATTTTAAAGTATTGAGTTAGGCACTTTTTTCACTTTTTTTTTATCCTCTGTGTTAACTGAAGCTGACTTCTGTGTCATGAAATTTTGTGAATTGTTTTGGAATTGACGGCCTTCAAAACGTCAGATTCCTGCCTCACTGCTGTATTTCAGTGACTGATTTGATCTGTGTACCTGACAGTGCGGTACAGAACTGATGCAATACCATGTACATTACAACTCCTGCCTCTGAGACAGAAGCTCCAGGTTCAAGTTCGACTGTAGGATTTGATGGTGAAGGAAGTTGCATTTGTAATACAGCCAAACGGGTTGAATGCAAACATGCATTTCCTTCCAATGTGAGCCAAAGATGCAGGAGAGTTACCAGGTCAGCCATGTGATGGAAAGAATGTGGTAGTCTCTACCATTACTGTCGCTGGTTCCGGACAACACAATACTTTTTACCACAGCAACTGATGTTCCCTGAGTGAACTTTAACATCCAGTTCAGTTTTTTGGACAGCTTATGGCTTTTCAGACTGCTACAACTAACCAGCAGAGAAGGAGATAGTTTACTCCATTGTGCTGACTCTCTCAAAGAGACCAATTTGTCAGAAACCCCTGTTCTTTCTCTATAGTCCTACAAATTTATCAATTTTTAAGTATTGTTATGATGACTGATCAGAACCCCAAAGTACGATGGATGCTTTTCACTTTTAATTCCAAAATATCTTTTGTGAGGAGAGCTCCTACATACAAAAAGAGTGCCGATTCAGTGCTGTTTGATAACTGTGTGGGGCCCACGAAACATTGCCCATAGAGTGTGTCAGGAAAACAGAGAAAGAGGAAGAAGTAGGAAAAGGAGTTGACTATGTCCACCGTCTCATCAGAAAGCCACTTCTTTCAGGCACCTTTTTTCTCTTTCACCCTTCGAGGAACATACAAAATGGGAGTTACAAACCGATTGCAAACCTGGTCTGTGTTTCTTTGCTAGAATGATGTGAACTGAGGCACTGGTCTGTCTTAGCCTGGGTTTGGATGTTAGTGTGCAGTGAAGGTCACACTTGAAAATCACTCATTAGTGACTCCTTCACTGCAGATAAGAGGATTCTTAAACTTTGAGTGCTAGAGGCCAGCTAGCTAATAAGACAGTCTAAAGGAAACGGAGCAGGACTCTGCCACTATGAGTGGTGCCAACAAAATAGCATCAACTTAGGTGAAAGGCTTTCAGCTAGCTTGCAAAACCTAAGAATCCTGAGATCAACAGTTCAGATATCAGTGTTTTACTGTTTATTCCTCATGAACAAACCAGACAGACTGATCCATATATCTTTTAAGTTTTGTCTTTTTTGAACTCCCTTCTCAATCTGTGTGTGTATCTATTGCATTATTAGTTTTTATTTGCACTTATTATCAAATAAACTCACTCTCTTGTTAACTCAAAAATACTTGGTTAAATTCACTCCTTTTTAAAATATAAATTTGTTTGGTCTAGGATAAAGGTATCCAAACAAAGGAGGGATCCTTTTATGAAGACCTTGTTGTGACCAACTGAGGGTGGCGAGTGAATGAAGACGGGGAGCTAGTTATTCCCTCCTTACCTGGAAGCTTAACAATTTAGTTTATGCCTCTGCAACTATAATAATGTGGAGGGACCATGCTTGGGATCTGGTCTATCTATATATGATATATATCTACACTTCTAACACTTTCCTGAAGATGATATTCCATCTGCTTGAAATCACCATTTAGGAATGTATGTGTAGTCATAACACCTCATTGTCCAAAATAAATTCCGTTCATATCTTCCCTTTTTTTGCCCATGATCTTTTTTATATCTATGTTCTCAGGTTACTGAATCTCCTGCCAGTGGACATTTCTCTCTACATCCACTATCTCATAACTAGTAACATTTATTGTATGCTGTATGCAATATAACACATTTTTTTTTTCTTCCTCCTCTTTAACTGCAGCATGAAAAGTTCCTGATTTGTTAGAAGTTCCAGAAAATGTCTGGCGATTGCTGCACATTACCTTTGGTCTCTTCCCCCTTCGACAGGCATTCTCAGGGCAAGGGAGAGAGATGTTTTGCCTACTGTTCCATTGGCTGTGTTGAACACGGGGTTTATTTTGTTGTAGGGTTTATAGCCTCTACTAGTGCATTGTGTTACAATTAAATTTGATACTCCCTCATTTTGCTGTTCCTCTCAAAATACATCAGCTCACATTTTTAAGGTTAAATGCCATTTGTCACTGTTAGGACATGGCTAAGCAGATAGGTCTATTGTCTGAGGTTATTTACAACACCACCAGTTCCATGTCATCTGTGAGCTTACTGATCATGCATCCTATGTTCATCTCGCGATCATTAGTGTAATTATAGACAAATTGCCTTTTTTTTTAGGATCATGCTATGCACATGTTTCAATGTTCATATCAGAAAGTTTAGTGACCAAAGTTGTCTTTGACAAGTGACAATGCCCCTTTAATTTCCTTTCCTCTAAGAAAGAGAAACCACTCCACAAACACAGGCACTTCTAGATATTTATAACAGCTCTTTACTATTTTTGATTAATTCAGGCATTTGGGGAGGCCCATTGCTGTCTGGCAGCTGGTTTTCACATTGTTTAACCTTTCAAGGTCCAAAAGGCACATTCCCTAGATGACCTGCTAAAAATACGCCAGCAACTTTTGTTTAGTGTTTGTCATTCACACAACAGATGGTGTGGGTACAGTTTCAATAATAGCATGTTCAGCCTTTGACTGCTATGTCGTCATGAGACTGATAAAAGTACATGTTGTGATAGTAAAATGAGTTTGAAGGAGAACATTGACTGCAGCTTTACCAGGGTAATTTGTTGTTCCCAAGTTTGTTCACTAAATTAAAATACTCCCCTCTGTAAGACGCAGTGCTCTGACTCAAAGTCCCACTATTCACTGTGTCATAAAGGAGTATTTTGAGATTTGCCTACACTAGCTTATTGTGCAGCAGTTCGTTGTTGGAAACCTGGACAAGATCACTCCCAGCTGGGTATGTTGCTGGAGCATTGTTCCAAGGGAACCCTCTTTCAATTCCCAAATCACCATTTAAATCAAACCCAGATCATGGTAGTTCCTCTCAGATCCATTTTGAGGTTGAGAGGATTGGATCAAAAAGCATCAATGAACTCATCACTTTGCTGTTTTCAGTCATCAACAAAGATCCACAATGAATTTCCACTTGAATTGACACTGTTTTCTAGTAAGAAGCTAACAAGGTAAATTTGAGGAATTTAATGCACTACAGTGATGGAGTGAGAGGCAATCCTGGAGTCTGGCATTGTCACTATTTTAAATTATTTCACCTTTGCAAGCTGCCAAAGTTGTATTAGCTTCTCTATTGCCTAATAATGACCAATTCATAAAGACCGACTGATCCTTTAACAATCCCAGCCATTTCCGTGCGAGTGCAACTGGGAAAAGATATACAATTTATTCATGAACTGGAACTGGAATCTTACTACCTTAGCCCGCAGTTTGAGTACTTTCAAGATTATAACTCAGTTCTGTGTACAACATTCAGACATTTGAATGAAGTGTTAGTGTAGTCCGATGGCTCCTTGAGCCTGCTGTGCCATTGGATAAGATCATGGTTGATCTAGTTGTAACCTGAACTCTACTTTGCTGCTTAACTTCCAACACCTTTTCAGTCTGTTATCAATCAAGAATCTTTCCACCTCAGCCATAAAGATGCTCAATGACCTTGCCTTCACTGTTCTCGGAGTTCCATAGAAACAAAAATCCCCCACTCTGTTAAATAGGTGTCCCCTCATTTTTAAACTGTGTCCCCTAGTTCTAGTAGAGGAGGTAACAATTGTTGTATATCAGTCTAAAACGGTTAATGCTGAGGAGTGCCAGAAGCTGCACCCTCTACAAGGATATCAGGCATATTTGTTTGCAGAGCAGCTTAGAAAAGAGAGACCTAATTTATTCTCCTCAAAATCTCTGCAACAATGCCTATCATATCAATGTAATCTGTAACTAGTTGCTAGTATGCACTAAACTATATCTGCTGACTACAAGAGATTCTTCTAGTTAGACCCAAAAGTAGTTTTCCTGTCGCATACTTGGTCATGCAGGCTCCTACACTTACAAAGGATGGTGGCAGCTACCTCTATCACGAGCACAGTGAACTGGCACGTCCTTGTAACATCTATTACTGAGACTAGCTTTCAATTCCATACCAATTGAATCTAAGTCCTACCATCTGCACTTGGTGGGATCCCAGAATATTAGACTGAGTCTCTTGGTTTTTAGTCCTGTGACATATCCTCCACACCACTATCTTCCCAGTGGTTGCCCTTTAGCTCTGAGCCTCCTGACCAGTCAGGGAGGGAGGGTGGACAGGATGAAGTTGCCATTTTGTGTAGGATAAGAGATTATGATTAAAAAGATGCAGGCATCTTCCACAAAAGCTTAGAATTTTCATGCTTCAGCTACCATAGAAAGAGACTTTGTAAAGCCAATGTTTTCAAAAAATATTCATTCATAGGATAGTTAAGTTAGTATTTATGTCTATCTCTAATTGCTCCTTGAGAAACTGGAGGTGGCATGTCCCTCACAGCTACTTTATGGTAACACAGGACCTGAGATCTATAGTACAATGAACTTCTGTAAAGGATTCTACAGAGGAAGAGGGCAACCTCTTCATCCATGGTTTGAAATGGATGAGGAGGTCAGCTGCTGGAGTGTGTTCCTGTCAACTTAGAGACACTGAACAAAGGGGAGTGGATACATCAGGGTGGCCAGTGGCATCACACATTCACATACTGATCCCCATGTAGGCGTGATTAATATACAGTGCTGTGAGCGAGCAGCAGCAGGTTTTACTGAATATCAGTTTGTATCAAGGATCGTAAGAAAGGACATCTTACCTGGAGCCCCAGAGACCTCTTGGCTCTTAAATATTAACTCTGTTTCTCTCTGCATGGATGCTACCAGATTTGCTGAATTTCTCCAACACGTTCTCGGTTTGTCTGTGTGTTTGGAGTTAACAGTTTTTCTTGATGTTCTTCAAGTCTGATGTTAATGAACTTTAGTTCTTTTGTTCACACAAAGACCGCAACATTGTGTGCTTATGTTTATGTAAACAATCACATAAGTAACAACAAAGAAAAGGCTAAAATCTTGATCTATCTAGCTGGCTTTGTGTCCAGGATCTAAATTGTCTGGTACTAACATCAACAAGGCATTGCTCCCACAACAAATGGGGCCACTAGATTATAATATAACTTCATGGAACAGTTCAGTGGTTAGCACTGCTGCTTCACAGCGCCAGGAGCCTGGGTTCGATTCCACCCTCAGGCAACTGTGTGGAGTTTGCACATTCTTCCTGTGTCTGCGTGGGTTCTCTTCAGGTGCTCCAGTTTCCTCTCACAGTCCAAAGATGTGCAGGCTAGGTGGATTGGCCATGCTAAATTGCCTGTAGTGTTCGGGGATTTGTGGATTAGGTGGGCTATAGGGAGATGGGTCTGGGTGGGATGCAATGAGGCTCGGTGTGTTCTTGTTGGGCTGAAGCGCCTGTTTCTGCACTGTGAGGATTCTATGATCTTCATTGAAATATTCTAGCCAGCATCCACCTCCTTTGAAAAGGTTTGCATTCAGTTTGCAGTGCAACTACTTTGAGGAATATTTTACGAAGATCTAGAAACAGTGGGAGAAAGTCTGATTTGATACAGTCGGTGTAAAATGGGCAATAGCAAATTTCACCCCTCATTTGACTCCCATTTCAATTAAATTCATTGAAAATAAAAAAGACCAGTGGCTCACGATCACACAAAGTCACGATTCACTCCACTGCTCTGGTTTATGGTGCTGACAAGTGATACAATACTTTTTGATGAACTTCAGTTTGATAGCTTACTTTGGTAACCAAGAGCACTAAAGATTTCTCAAGTGGTTTCGCCCATCAATCATCAGACAGTGGCAGAACATGCAAAAGTGATACCAGTTGCCTTGTCTCCACTTTCAATTTTAGTAGAGCTAAGCAGACATCAGCACTTATGTGTCAGCCTGATAAGTGAATTGAAATTGAAAACCTAAAGCTTTATCCATGTGTGCTGACCATATTTATTTTTCTTCAATCATTTACGGTCACTTTAATATGAACCTTTTTTCTCTAAGGAGACACGTTTCATAATATGTACAGCCCACCACGCACAAATGTTTGGATAATGCTCCTGCACCTTTCATTTTATCAACCTGAATTTCAAGAGGTGTTGATACGATTGTTTAAAGGAGTTTGTTTCAGGACAGCTTGCATCACAGGTGAATATACTTTACAGAGTACAATATTACAAGTAATCTATAGCACAGAAACTGACCATTCTGCCCAATTGCAACTTGTCCTCTCAACACATCCTTCTTTCTGGACCTGAGAGTAGGTAGCAAAGTGCGAATATATGTTTAAAAATCATAGGATGTTGGTGACCCTAAATTACTTTGAACTAAGTTGCTTGCTTGGCCATTTCAGAGGACAGTTAAAAGTCAACCCACATCACAGTGTTGCAAAGACCAGACTGGGTAAGGATGGTCAAATTCCTTCCCCAGAGAACATTAGAGATGATTAGTAATGGTGGGTTTTATGAAAATCAGATACTTTCATAATCATCATAACTGAAACTGAATCTTATGCTTTTTTGGCTAAGCTCAAGTTGTGTCAAGTTTTTTTGGAAAGTTTCTCGCGTGTAAAGTCTAGCAAGATTTCTTACCAAACTCGCTTCCTTAACTCCTTACCCTATCCCTATGGCATTGCTTTTGTCTGATTCTAACTCCATCTTACCACGTGCCAGTCGGACATGAGACCATTCAGCGGTCTTCTGCCCCTCCTTGTCAGATCCTCAGAGACAAATACAACAAGCAGCCAGTTTGTATGTCTGTGATAATAAACACATCGATACAGTAATATCTTTGTTATGGCTGAAGTGCCAACACAATGACAGGCAAAGTAAGGTGAGGCAAGGCAAGGCATGAAAGCCGTGAGCTTGCAGGTAGGTGCAAAATGAGCAAGCACAAAAAGACACTGTTTGGTGCTGAGCAACATGGAGGTCCCTCATTACCAGTGGTGACTTGAACTCGCCAAGTATCCACTCTGACTTACAGGTGAGAGTTTTCACTGTCTACCTCGCCAGAGGCAAGTTGACCCTCCTTAACTCGGATTTCCAAGCATTGGAAGTGGTGGGAGCAGGTGGAAGTGGAGGACCTGGCCATCTCTATGGTATTTTGAGTGGGCAGCGGAGAGGAGCTTGTGTGTTGATCTACCTCTGGCTGGATGCTCCCTGGCATTGCACTGTCTTCTTGTGAGGAAGGCACGCTTGGCCTGACATCAAGGTCTCCTCCCATCTCCCCCACCCAACCCTTCATCATGTCTTCAGTCCTGAGGACCAATGGATGGGGTAATGGAATGTAGGGAGTGTGCCTGTCCAGTAGCCCCTGAGGGTGCTGGGCCTAATATTCTATGGCAGCCACCAACTTGTCCCTTGGAGGCAATGGCATGGCTTGCTGCTCTGTTGCAGCTTTTGGGCAATCAGGGCCTTTGCATCCTGCTGCTCTGACCCCATGTATTTTTAGGAAGTCCTTGATAGTTGACAATACAGGGGCTTTTCCTGCCTGGGGCTGTGCAGATGCCTAACTTCCAGCAGCCCCCTTAGTGCCAGTAGCCTGGCTGCCTCTTCCTTAACCATGGGTGGAGCTCTGGCATTGAGGTGCTCACTGGTTCACACTCCATATTGTTGATTCCCATCAAGGTTTCAGTATCTAGGCTGGGGGGTTTGCAGGAGGCAGCCTTGTGGATGCTCCCTCTGAGGCCTCAATCCTGACATCCTCAGAGGTCCAGGAGGGAGGTCACTCTTCCACATCATTGGAAGCTTTGTAGAACCTGCAGCAGAAACAAGAGAGAAGGTTTCATGGCCAGTGGCTTGAAGTGATGTGCATTGATGGAGGGTGATGATAGGATTAATGGGAGAGTGGCAGATGCATGCCACTTTTGGTGGGGCACAGATATTTGGCATCCTCACAGGAATGCCTTTGGTTTTCCCCCATGAGGGCAAGATTCTCTCCTCAGTATTGGGGGCGGGGAGCGTGCACATGGATGTCAGGTAACCCCCTCCCCACCCCCAATTCTGTAGGGGCTCCCTCTGCCTGGATATGGGCTGTCTCTCCCTGTAATGAGAAAAGGGTGGGAATAAGATGATAGTGATGAAGTGACAGTGGGTAGCTTGGCTATTATGTGGGGCAAAGATGGTGAGGTGTACTGAAGGAGTAAAGAGCCAGCGCAGGGGGCAAGTTAGTGGGTGGGAGAGGCTGAGGGGGAAGAGCAGGTAACAGTATGTGGGCAGGCAACAGTGAGGGTGGTGGGGTATGAGCCTTGGTGGGAAATGTGTGTAGCTGCACTGGTACAATAAGCGTAAAGTAGTAGAGACAAGTGTGTGGCATTTACCCTAGCAGAGAGGAGCATGTCATTAGCATGAATTGGGCAGCACATTGGCTCAATGGTTCACCTCACAGGGCCGGGGACCTTGGTTCAATTCAATAAAATCAGGGATTGAAAGCTAGGCCTTATTAATGTTGTGTAAAACCCCACCTGATTCAACCATGTCCTTTTAGGGAAGGAAATCTGCCATTCTTACCTGGTCGAGCCCAACTGTGATTTGGACCTGCATCAACATGGTTAACTGCTGTTTGGAATATTGTAAAAGCACTCCGTTCAAGGTCATTCAGGATAAACAATGAACCTGGCCTTGCCACTGAAGTCCACATCCCAACAATAGAATAAATTGTGTGACCTCAACCAAGTTTTAATAATCCCCGCTCTTATACTTTAAACTCATTGCCAAGAAGGCTGATACACCATTTGGCTTCCTAATTGCTTGCTGTACCTGCATGGCAACTTTCTCTCATTCAAGTACAAGGACAGCCAAATCCCTCTGAATCCTAACCTTGTGCCTCAGCCAGCTGGAAAGGAACTATCCAGTCTAATCCAACATTTAAGCTTTTGGCTTGGGGCCCTGTACCACCAGCACTTCAAGTGCATATCTGAGTTTATTTCTAAATGTGCTGAGCGTTTCTGTCTCCACCTCACTTGCAGACAGTGGTTCACAGACCCCCCAGGTCCTCTGGGTGAAAATATTATTTATCAACTCCTCTCTGATCCTTTTACCAATTATTTTAAATGTACGGCATCTGTTATTGATCTCTCTTTCAACAGAAATAGAGACCATTTCTATCAACCCCATGTAGAACCCTCAGTGTTTTGTACCTCAATTAAATTTGCCCTTAGACATTCCAAAGAAACCAACCCTGAATTGTAGAGAAGAAAAGTGGGAGTAGGCCATTCATTCCTTCAAGCCTGCTTCACCGTTCAACTTGATCATGACTGATTATCCAATTAACAGTCTGTTCCTGCTTTCTTTCTTGTTCCCTTTAGTCCCAAGGGTTATTTCTAACTCCTTGCTCAATGAAGAAAATTTCTCGTGTTGTTTTAAGTTTATTTTCTGACAGTGAAATATTAAACCTGCTTCCCTAACCTCACTGTTATGAGTTAGTGATAGAGTCACGCAGCATGGAAACAGCCCTTTCAGTCCTTGCCCACCAAGTTTCCAAAACTAAACTAGTCCCACTTGCCTGTGTTTGGCCTATTATCCCTGTAAACCTTTCCTCTTCGAATATCAGTCCAAATGTCTTTCAAATGTTGTAACTATATCTGCATCTATCACTTCCTCTGGCAGTTCAATCCACATATGAACCACCCTCTGTGTGAAAAAGTTGCTCTTCAGGTGCCTTTTAAATCTTTCTCCTCTCACCTTAAAATTATGCCCTCTACCTTACAGAAAAGACCTTTGATCTTCATCTTATCTATGCCCCTCATGATTTTATAAACCTCCATAAAGTTACCCCTCAACTTCCTATGCTCCAGTGAAAAACAGTCCCAGTCTATCCAGCCTCTCCTTATAACTCAAACCCTCCAATCCTGGTAACATCTTCTTCAAAACTTTCAATGTTTTGGTCTCAGCTTTTGAGTACAGGAACAAGGGTGTCTTGTGATTGTACAGGGTCTTGTTGAGACCACACCTGGAGTACTGTGTGTGGTTTTGGTCTCCTTATCTGAGGAAGGATGTTCTGGCTATGGATGGATGGCAAGACTGTTGTACGAAGAGAGATTGGATTGGTTAAGACTATATTCACCGGAGTTTAGAAGAACGAGGGGAGATCTCATAGAAACCTGTAAAATTCAAACAAGATAAACATGTGAAGGATCTTCCAATGACCAGAGGACATACTTTAGGGATTCAGGGTAGGCTGGTTAGAACTGAGATGAGGAGAAATTTCTTTACCCAGAGAGTGGTGAGCCTATGGAATTCTCTGCCACAAAAAGCGGTTGAGGCCAAAACATTGAATGTTGGGGAGTTAGATATAGTTCTTAGGGTTTGAGGAATCAAAAGGTATAGAGAAAAAGTAGGAACAAGGTACTGAGTTGAATTATCAACCATGATCATATTGAATGGTGCAGCAGGCTTGAAGGGCCAAATGACCTATTTCTGCTCCTATTTTCTATGTTTCTGTGTAACAGCTTTCTGCCGCAGAGAATTCCACAAACTCCAGTTTCTGGGTGGAGAAATGCCTCTATCCAGTGCTTGTAGTTAAAACTGTTAATCCTGTACACCATCCTCATTAATTTCAGTGCCTTCTCTATTGTGATCATATACTTCCCATAAAGTGCTGACCAGAAATATTTTCAGTCTCAAGTTTTGGCCCTAATTATGGTTCTATACAGTTCCAGCCTAAACTCTCTGCTTTTATATTCAATACCTTAGCTAATAAAGGACAGTAGTATACATATGCCTTCTAACCATTTTATCCACTTGTAACCATTAATTTCAAAGTCTCACTGTTTGTCGACACTTAGAATCATAGAGTCCCTACAGCGTGGAAGCAGGCCATTCAGCCCATCAAGTCCACACTAACCCTCTCAAGAGTATCCCATCCAGACCCAGCCCCTCTACCCTTTTCTTGTAAACGTGCATGCATGGCTAACCTACCTACCTATACATCAAAGAGATTGAAGCAAAACTCGAACCTGCAATTTTCTGATAGTATCTGAATTGACACCAAGATAAGATGATGCATTACCCATTAGGCCATGTGACTGTACTTCCCAATATCTTATGATTTAATGTGTATTCTCTTGCCTTTTTGTGTGTTGGATTCCATTTCCTCCTTTTCTTCCCATCAGACTAGTCCATTGATTGCAGTCTACAGTTTTCCTTCTCACTATCAATGATTTTTTCCTGATTTTTATGTCTTCTGCAAGCTTCATAATCACACAAACACCAATCGATCCTTATTTCTTACCTTCTGCCATTGAGCCAATTTGGGATACAACTTCTCTCTTTTCCATTGATCCAGTGACTTCTTACTTATCTGTTGAGTCAACCATGTGGGACCCTGTAAAAAGACTTGCTAAAATTCACGTAGACTATAGATAGTAAGTTGATGCGTTGATAAATTCCGATAGTCAATCCACTAAATAGCTCAAGTCTACATCTTTGATCAAGATCATTCACACTTTTATAACCTTACCTTGAGTAGAATTATTCAACTGCATTCTTTCACTGGAATACAGGTGATAGCTCATGAAATGTTGAATCAATGTGAACCCCCTTTTGTCTCTGGAGTATCTGTTACCATTTCAATCTTCAGTTCCAACTGAAGGCACTTCTTACATGCAAGTGCTGAAATCTGAACACTCACCTCTCTCTGATCTTAGGCACTTTCTAAAGCATTTCTTGGCTCAGACACCTTCACAATCCAACTTAGTATTTTATTCCTTTCATGAATACACTGTACCTACTGAGGTACTCTTCTAAGTGATGTAATAGGGAAATTGCTACTTCTATAAAAACTGAGAGAGAAAAAAAGAAACAGCTTTCTCTCTTAATTTGGAAATAGATCATTACAAACAAGCTCATTAATACTGACTACTATTTATCAAACAGATATCCAACATGAGGGGTGCAGTACCCTCTATTTTATTTTTTCAAAGAGAGGTCTCCCAATAACTAGCTTAACACTAGTGTTAGAAGTGTTCAATTATCATGGCCCTGCCATCCCCTGTCATGTTATTGTAAAGTTGAGAGGGCTTGACTGTCCCCCAGCAAGTCAGACTTTGTGTCTATGATTTTATGACTGTCCTTACTGATCGTGCCTTCCTCAAGAATTTCTTAATGCGCCCAAATAGGACGAGGTGATATGTCTATACTTCATCAAGTCTTGCCTAAGTGATTTGAGTTATCGATAATGACTTCTCATTCTACTATAGGATGCCTATAGTACAAACACAAATCTTCCTGATGTAATTAACCTAGAGGTTTTATGACTTCAATTAGTTTATGGCCTTTAGCTTAGAAGATTTTATGGCCAAATTATCTGGAAAACACCATGGAAATGGTGATGGCCTTGATGATAAGTCAGCTTCACTTGTGTTAACTAAAAGTATTTTCCTAAAATTCAGTTCAATAACTGAACTCCATTCTCTGTGGCCAGATATAACTTTGTGTGATCAATATCTTTGACAGAACAAGAGGAGTGGGGTTGTGCTTCAATCATCATCAGTCAGCGAGATAGCTCTCCAAATATTACCCAAAATAACTGATGTTATCTCAAACTCCCACCTGTACTGACATTAAAAAATGCATTCACAGTTCTTTTGAAAAGTGGGTTCATCCCATAGTTCCACAGCAACAGTTGCTGGTTGTAGTGAAAGATTATCATTTGCCAGTTGGCCAATGGAACACGAGACAGCCAGGCTCAAAAGGAAGGAAGCATGGTGCATGATGCACGTACCTTTTCATTTATTTCTTAGTAAGTAGTCAAATCCCTGTTTGAGACTAAATAAAAACCGAAAGAACTGCAGATGCTGTAAATCGGGAACAAAAACAGAAATAACAAGCATGGGGCTGGATGAACACAGCAGGTCAAGCAGCATCATAGGAGCAGGAAAACTTGACGTTTCGGGCCTAAACCCTTCATCAGAAATGGGGGAGGGGAAGAGGGTTCTGAAATAAATAGGGAGCGAGGGGGAGGCGGATAGAGGATGGATAGAGGAGAGGATAGGTGGAGA
>JAHRHZ010000266.1:11464481-11499154 GCA_024137785.1 Ginglymostoma cirratum
ACCCTTCATCAGAAATGGCCCGAAACGTCAAGTTTTCCTGCTCCTATGATGCTGCTTGACCTGCTGTGTTCATCCAGCCCCATGCTTGTTATCTCGGATTCTCCAGCATCTGCAGTACCTTTTTATCTCTGATATAAGTCTAACCTGGTTCCTTTCTTACATTTCTGAACCGTTGTCTATATGCTTCTGGTACCAACTCATAGGCACTTAGGATAGCCTGTTTTACTTCTTCATATTCTCCTGACACCTTGTCTGACAGCACTGCAAACACCTCACTAGCCCTGTCTACCAACTTGGTCTGAATTAACATTACCCACACAGTCTCTGGCCAGTTCATCTGTTTAGCCAATTTCTCAAAGGAAATGTGAAAGGCTTCTACTACTTTTTCATTGAATTTTGGTAATCTTTTGACATATTTGTATATATCCCTACCAGGCCTTTGGCTACAATGGATTTGCTCATCCTCTATCCTCCTCACTAAGCCTACCTTCTACCTTCACCTCCATCCTGTTATGTCGACTTTCCTGTCTAATTGCCCACTTCTGACGTTCAAACTCTCTCTCTTTCTCCTCTGTTTTTTACCACAATTCAAACTGTTTCATTTCCTTTGCTTTCCCTTCAGCTTGGGCAATTCTTTCCTTTTTATCCTGCTAGAGATCTTCTTTCCCTTTCTTTATGCTCTAATTCTGGCCTTTTAAGTTCATTTTCTCGTTCCTTGTCTTCATTTTCCAATTCCAATTGTCTCATTTGCAATTTAATTCTTTCTAATTCCATTGCACTTGAGTGTTTCTCTGATTTACATAATGCTTGGCTATCACCATTACAATTTCAGCTTTCTTATTAACCCTAGTTAAACCCAACTTTAGCCTGTTTGCTAATTCTACAAGTGTCACCTTTTTCTATCTTTCTAAACTTTCTTTGCAGATTTGGGAAGCACCTTCGACCCCCAGAACCTCTTTAGCAATAAGACCATCAGACCATAAGACATAGGAGTGGAAGTAAGGCCATTCGGCCCATCGAGTCCACTCCGCTATTTAGTCATGGCTGATGGCATTTCAACTCCACTTACCCGCACTCTCCCCGTAGCTCTTGATTCCTTGCGAGATCAAGAATTTATCAATCTCTGCCTTGAAGACATTCAACGTCCCGGCCTCCACTGCGCTCCGTGGCAATGAATTCCACAGGCCCACCACTCTCTGGCTGAAGAAGTGTCTCCTCATTTCGGTTCTAAATCGATCCCCTCTAATTCTAAGGCTGTGCCCACGGGTCCTAGTATCCCCACCTAACGGAAACAATTTCCCAGCGTCCACCCTTTCTAAGCCATGCATTATCTTGTAAGTTTCTATTAGATCTCCCCTCAACCTTCTAAACTCTAATGAATACAATCCCAGGATCCTCAGCCGTTCATCGTATGTTAGGCCTACCATTCCAGGGATCATCCGTGTGAATCTCCGCTGGACACGCTCCAGTGCCAGTATGTCCTTCCTGAGGTGTGGGGCCCAAAATTGGACACGGTATTCTAAATGGGGCCTAACTCGAGCTTTATAAAGTCTCAGAAGCACATTGCTGCTTTTATATTAATGTTAAGAGCCATTTCCCTACTTTTGACTTAACCAACAACAAGCAATCAGAATTAAACAGACTTTCCACTTCTCACTTAAGTTTTATTTAAGTATCTAGGACACTAGTCCTCAAGTCTGTTTAAATCTGCTGGGACCTTTGGTACCCTATATCTGTTCAAATGTGTCCAGATGCCCAACATGAGCCCCCAGTCTGTTATAAAGTGGAGGTTGATCCCCCTGTGAGAACTAAAAGTGAAACTTCCATCGAGGAGCACCTTACCCTATAACCTGAAAAAAAGAGCGTGGAAAATTGTGTAACCTGCTTTTCAGCAACTTCTAGTTGTTAAATAAAATAAATCCCTAACACTCACTTAAAAATCAACAGGTAACAATTTATTTATTTAACTTTAACGGTGAACAAATGAACTAAGCTATTAACAAACCAAACAAACCCCTTCTAAGTATTAACTGTTCCCAAATAAAGCAAAGTTCTAATGGTATGCTGTTCCAATAAATATAAGTCCCACTTATATAAAAAAGTATAGAATTTAGGCTCTGGAAAATACTGCTAGGTTGCATGTCTTCTGGAATGTCCTGCGCCTTCTTCATCGGTTCTTCTGCCAGGAACATTACCTAGTTTTGCCATCAGGACCAATGTTATTTAGATGGTGCTTTCTCTAAGGCATAGAGGAGACTGTGTGAGCCAGTGATTCTCTCTTGAGAGCTGAGGACTTTTAGCTCTGGTGGATGGAAGTTAACTTTGTGCTGTACGTTCAACTGCCCCCTTCTTTTATACTCTTGATGACATATCAATTTCTTATGGTAAGATTGGTCCTATGTTGTCAAAACCATCTGATTTAAATTTAATTGGTTTTTGGTATCTAAGTGCCTGGTTCAAAACCGTTGGCTAAATTCAAAACTTTTTCATCTTAGTTACAGAACAAAACTGCTACTTAGCCTGCTAATTGCATGGCACTTCAATACAAATGTTTCAATTTCAGGTACTCTCTGTGTACTTGCAAAGCTTCATGCTGCTCACAGACATTCATATTACATCCCTAAGCATAGAAAAAACATGTAATCTTTTAAAGGGACCATGCATTGCCTCATCCCCTTGGCATTTTGCAAACACCAAATGCTAACTTCCTGCCGTCCAATCCATAAATTCTCTTCCCGACTTTGCAACAGTTTCAAATAAACCAGTTGGACTATAACCTGGTGTCTTGTGACCTCTGACTTTGTCCACCCTAGTCCGACACTTCTATATAATAATTTTATAACTTCAGTCAATTGTATGGGGAAATCAGACATTTGTTGATCTTTCGCAGAACAGTTTATGCTGTGTGCCAAATTAAAACCCAATGCTAAAGAAACAAAGTACAAAGTAAATATTTTGATCATGTAACATTAACCAGCTTTCAAGTGTTGGACGATTTTAGTGTTGAATTCTCCTTGTACCAAACATGAAATGAACTATTGTCTCTAAACTGTTTTAACATCTCCCATCTGTTAGTGACAGCTAAAAATAATAGACAACTTTATATTTAGTGCTACTAAACCCAAGAGGTCAAATTTGGAATGCAATTCAAAAGAGCTACCTGGAGCACTGCCTGCTTTCAAATCAGTGCAAAATACAGGCAGCGAAGCAAATCACTTTGACAGAGGTATCTTTATTTTCGGAGAGAGAGCTGGCTCTTTTATAGATCTTTGCATCAAGCTCAGTTTTAAGCTTCAGTTGTATCACAACCCTTACTGGATTAGAGCATTTCTTTGTTTAGTAATGTGCTTACTTTGGGTAGTAGCAGTCACCCACAGCCCCAGAGGACCACAGTGCTGCTGTCACACGAGAGAGAGAGAGAGAGAGAGAGGTGGGGGTGGGGTGGTGGAGGGTTAGCCATAGTAAGTGCAGGGTTATAGGGGTAGCATAGAGGGTCGGTTTAGGTGGGGTGCTGTTCCGAGGGTGAGTATGGATTGATGGGCAAAGTAGGGATTCAATAAACCGGTGGTCACTGCAGCTCAGGTGAGGAGCAAGGTCAAGGTTGACAAGGTAAGACAAACCCTTTGTGTTAACTTCAGCCAGTGTGGGATTTGAGCCCATGCTGTTGGCATCACTTGTGCATTGTGAACCAGCCAGACAATTGAGCTGACTGACTCCCCAGTAATTTAGGCATCACTAGCACGACAAGCATTTATTATCACTAGCTACCTCAGGAATGTGGTGCTTCTGACTGAACCAGTCTGAGTGTCTGAATGGCAATTGAATCAACATGATTAGTGTCACAAAGATTGACTAAATGTGGGAAGTTTCATTCCAAAAATGGTATTCGTGAATGAGTTATTTATTTTTATGAGAATCTAACAGCTTCATAGCTACCAATTTCATAAATTGATCCTATATACATACAGACTTTTTAAAGAAATTCAAAAGCCTAAGTATGGTGAGATTTGAACTCATAGGAGTAGGGGTGGGCTCATTTAGTTCCTTAAGCCTAGCCTAATGTTTTAGGAGATCATAACCTGATTTGTGGCCTAACTACATGGGCACAGTATTAACTGTACCATTTCTAACATTGTACCCAACATTTTGTGCCATTTTCTACTCCCTTGCTTTTTCCCATGTGATTCTAAAAGAAAATCTAAGTGCCAGCAGCATGCACAGAAAACACGACTCTGCTGTAGGCAACAATTTCATTGATGAAACCCACCAGTGAGTGACAATGTTGCAGTTACTAGAGGGCTGTATAAGAAAGGCTGGACAAAAAGTGAAGCTGCGGCACCACAAGGATACGACTTTGCAGCCAAAAGCTTGTGGCAGTCTTTTACGATGCATTCCCTACCTCTGCTTCAGGGCATGAGAGCTTTTGTTGTTGACTGGCAACAACCTTCCTTTGACGCATTCTTGCCTCCTGCTCCCGAGGCCAATATTGGCTGCATGATAACCATTGGTATCCCAGCAACTGCGCTGTGTGAAGAATTATGAGAACGTTTAGGCCTATGGATTTCACCCTAGAACTGAGGAGTAGTGAGATTTTCAACTCCCTCATTGTCTGCAATGAAACGTACACCCAGCATACTGAAGGCACAGGGCAATTCTCTCTCCCACTCCGTAGTGCCCTCCAGCCCACTTCACAAGTGCCCCACTTCTCTGACTCATTCTTGAATGAATGAATTTTTTTTATTGTCTTGTGGATTTTACAGTGAGAAAAACAGTAAAAATGAATGAAAAGTATTTCCACTGTCACCACCTTTCGGGGCCATTTTGAATTGCTTTGAGAATAAGAAGGAAATAGAAAGAGAGTCCATCAGTCCTGAGCCAGCTCATCATCAATGACATCTGCACTGCCACCCCTCCTCCTCCACCTCACCACTGCCAGTGCTGGATCCGACCAACATTGAAGTCATCACTCTTCAGATGACTTCATCTTGCACTTCTGGGCCGATTCTCCTCAGCCGTCGCATCACTGCCCACCTGCGTTGGACCCACCAATGTCAGATTCGCATCTCTCACCATTGGGCCCACCTCGCCATTGCTACCATGATGGCCTTTCACTACTGCTTCGCTGCAACTAGCACTGGATTCAGCCAACAATGAAGTTACCATCTCTCGTTGCTGGGCCTACCTACCTCATCGACATCACCTCTGTCGACGCAGCAGCTGCCAATTCTGATGCCAGGTCCCTTGCTCTGAAAGTATGTAGGGACCCACTCAATGCTGCCACAGAGTCTGCACTGGGCTCACTCAAATTTGCACTGGGATTCCTCACCACCACACAGAGGTTGCTAAGCATTTGGAATGAGCTGCCAAAGGAAGTGATAGGAATGGGTACAATTACAATATTTAAAAGACATCTGGACAGGTACATAGATAGAAAAGGTTTAGAGAGATATGGGCTGAATACAAGCAATGGGACTAGTTCAGTTTAGGAAACCTTGTTAGCATGGACGAGTGAGCTGAACGGCCTGTTTCTATACTGTGTGACTCTATGACTCCATGTATGGCACGCACCAGAATCAGATTGCCCCAAAGCTTCCAGTTTGCAATCAACCAGGCTTAAGTTTCCATCAAAATGAGCTTAACTGAGATCCAGCTTAAATGTTATTCACCTTCACTGGGGCTCCTTCCTCCTCCACTTAACCATTTAAATATGCGCTCACCTCTTCCTGTGCCATGCTGCTGATGATTCCGCACAATGTGAGCCAGGAAACTGTTCTGGGGTCAATACCACATGAAACTCACCCAACACTATCTGGCCAGCATTGCAAATGTTAGTTGATTGGAATACAACCCTATGCAATAAGTGGCCTTGGAATTACATTGTGGAAATATGAGTTGTTATTATTGGGTCAATGTCTGCATCAAAATAGCAGGGAAAAGAGCAGCCTGAGTGAATTGCTAATATTTGCACAGTGTTATTTCAAGGTCAGTGCCTTCAGAAGTCTGAGTGCTTTATGAACGTAGTTAAGTTGAACAAATAATCGCTTAAACTTCTAGGGAACAGCAGTGCTGAACATTTCCCATAAATATTTTAAGTAAGGATTTGCGCATCAGAATCTAGATAAGGTCATCACAAAGGAGAGCTCCCAAAGGCTTATTGAAACCTTGTCAATTTGGAACGCTTCAAATTCGAGAAATTGTCCATGAAAGGACATAATTGTATCCAATAAAAATGAACATCTTGTTTGGGATTCTAAAAAGTCACCATTTGTTCAGCGTTGAGTGTAACTTACCTCAGAGAATAGCCATTTCCAATCATGCCAGATTATTCAAATTGGATGCGGATGTGGTCCATTCTGTCCTTTTCAGCTACTCCTCAATAGGTTACACTCACTCTTAGTAAGATAAGTTATGGGTTCAAGGGTATCTCCAGAGTCTCGAGAACAAACTTCTAGACTGACAATTTACCGCAGTATAGAAGGAGTGCTGCACTGTTGGAGGCATTGACTTTTAAAAGAGACGTTGAATTATACCCAGATGACAAGGTGTAGAGCTGGATGAACACAGCAGGCCAAGCAGCATCATAGGAGCTGCTTAGCCTGCAGTGTTCATCCAGCTCTACACCTTGTTATCTTAGATTCTCCAGCATCGGCAGTTCCTACTATCTTTGAATTAGACCCAAACAATTTTATACTGTTAAAAATATTTGAAATTTCTTGCATGTATCAAAAATAGAAATCCATCTCTTAGCATCAACCTTATAGATACTGAAACTTCAGTAAAATTCCTTGTCTAGTGGCCATGGTTATACTTAGGTTCTGACTCTCAAAATTCTGTATTGACTTGATGCTATCTTCTTTTATTCATACTGTGTAAGCAAATTGTTAATTCATGCATTCAATGGCCTCGTGGTGAAGGATATCTACCTCTCCAATGCCTTAAAGCTTTCTGTTTTTGGATCGTATCTCTTGCTAACTTCCAAACCAATCAGTATTTTATTTTGAGACATTTTGAGATAGTAAGAACTGCAGGTGCTGGAATCAGAGATAACATAGTGTGGAGCTGGAGGATCATCGCAGACCAGGCAGCATCAGCGGAGCAGGAAAGTTGACGTTTGGGTCAGGACCGAAAAAACGTATTTTATTTTATTTCTTCTGCCATAACTATTTAGGCACTGCTGATGTTTCAGGCTTTTTATCTTTGAATTACCATCTTCTTTCCCTGAAAGAAACCTGCCCATTGACTAATATCTGGATGGTCTTTCTAAAGGAACATGTACCTGCTGAGGATACCTTTCTTCTACTTTTTCTTTCTAAAACACTTAATCATTCACCAAAAAAAATGCCTCTTCCAAATGCATATAAACGCATTTCTGGTTAAATCAAACTAAAACTGTATCTCCCGCTCTTAATCCCCACAATACAGAAATGCAACTCAAACATATTGGTATACTGTGCATGGTTCTGTCCATGTTAGACCCAAGACTCCAAACAAAAGAACATGGCATGCATCTCCATCACAGTATGGATACAGTTCAGTGATGTCTTTCCTAGTACAGGACATTGTGCAGTAAATGGCAGAAACCTTACACAGTCAATGGAAGAACCTTAAAAACATTAACACACAGAGTGATCTTAGGAGTACAGCTCCACAGTTCCCTGAAAACGGCAATGCAAGTGAATGAGGTGGTCAAGAAGGCATATGGCATGCTTGCCTTTATCAGTATAAAAGTTGGCAAGTAATTTAACAGCCTTACAGAACTTTAGTTAGGCCACATTTGGAATATTGTGTACAGTTCTGATCATCACACTACCAGAAGGATGTGGAGGCTTTGGAGAGAGTGCAAAAACAGGTTTTCAGGATGTTGCCTAGTTTAATGGGTATTAGCTATGAGGAGAGATTGGACAAACTCGGTTTGTTTTCATTTGAACTTCAAAGGCTGAGGGGTGACTTCATTAGAAGTTTGCAAAATTATGAGAAACACAGATAGAATGGATAGACGGAGTCTTTTACCCAGGTTAGAAATGTCAATTACTAGACAACATAGGTTTAAGGTAAAAGGGTGTAAGATTAATGGAGATGTGAGAGGCAAGTTTTTTCGACAGAGGGTGGTTAGTGCCTGGAATGTGCTGCCAGAGAACGTGGTGGAGGGGAATACAGCAGCAACGTTTAAGAGGCATTTTGACAGATACATGAATAGGCAGGGAATAGTGAGATATGGACTACAAAGGTATTTAGTTTAGAAAAGCATCATGAGTCAGTGCAGTCTTAGTGAGCTGAAGGGCCTGTTCCAGTGTTGTACTATTCTTTCTCCTTTATTCTGATGCATTTTCCTTCTCAATTTAGAGGCCTTTATTCTAAACTTAATACTTTTATGCAGTTAGGGACTATAGTAACCTACAATCTGCTGTGTACCAAAGGAGTGCTGCAGTGTTGGAGATGCCACCTTTTTGGACGTTACATTAAACTGAGGTCTTTGTCACCGTGCTTAACTGAATGCCACAGATCCCGTGACACCATAATATCATTCAAAACAGATGACTCGTTCATTATCTCATGAAGATTTTGGGAAGACTGAGGGGGGTTGCTATAAGCATTTTGGTTGCCATATTTCTTGCAATTCTACAGTGACAATACTTCAAAAGTACCACATTGATTACAAGTGGCATGGGACGTCCCAAAGTCATAAAAGATGCAATATAAATGCTAATCTTTATTTTTCTTTCTTTTCCCAATTCACAGTAGACATGTTAGCATAGACATCAGTTTGACTTCCAAATCCATTCCAGTACTCTTTCTTAAAATGCAGGCTAATGTTACATTGCAGCATTGTTCTTCTAAGTTACAGACCTACATTATTAGGAAACTGAATGTACTTTTGTAATCAAACAGAATATCCCCCAATGAACATAAGTTCTGGTTTGATCCACATAATTTACAGCTACACCTGCCCCTATCAAACACAGTTCTTGAGCACCATGTGTCATAAGCATGAATGTGTGGAATGAACAACTAGCATTTGAACATTTCAGATCGCAATTTATTTCTACCTTATTTATTAACCTTTTACTCCAGAGAATTCCTGTCAAGTTGTAAAAATTTCTTGAAATATTGACAAATGCAGAACTTCCTCTGGGACCTACTTAACCAGGTAAAACTTTCTCCTCTGACATTTAAAGGTTTTTTTCTTGTTGTTGCTCATTTAGTTTCAGTGGAGCCAAGTTCTGCAAGAACCTTTATAAACAACATTCCTGACTGTCATGACAAGGTGTAGAGCTGGATGAACACAGCAGGCCAAGCAGCATCATAGGAGCAGGAAAGCTTGACGCTTCGGGCCTAGACCCTTCTTCAGAAATGGGGGAGGGAAAGGTGGTTCTGAAATAAATAGAGAGAGAGGGGGAGGCGGATAGAAGATGGATAGAGGAGAAAATAGGTGGAGAGGAGGCAGACAAGTCAAAGAGGCGGGGATGGAGCCAGTAAAGGTGAGTGTAGGTGGAGAGTTAGGTAGGGGGTAGGTCAGTCCAGGGAGGATGGACAGGTCAAGGGGGCGGGATGAGGTTAGTAGGTAGGAGATGGGGGTGGGGCTTGAGGTGGGAGGAGGGGATAGGTGGGAGGAAGGACAGGTTAGGGAGGCGGGGACGAGCTGGGCTGGTTTTGGGATGCGGTTGGGGGAGGGGAGATTTTGAAGCTTGTGAAGTCCACATTGATACCATTGGGCTGCAGAGTTCCCAAGCGGAATATGAGTTGCTGTTCCTGCAACCTTTGGGTGGCATCGTTGTGGCAATGCAGGAGGCCCAGGATGGACATGTTGTCTGAGGAATGGGAGGGGGAGTTGAAATGGTTCGCGACTGGGAGGTGCAGTTGTTTAGTGCGAACCGAGCGTAGGTGTTCTGCAAAGCGGTCCCCAAGCCTCCGCTTGGTTTCCTCACGTTCTCCAGCATCTGCAGTTCGTACTATCCCTGACTGTCAAATGCTTTCACATCACATCAAATCTGCTGGGAGAAACAAAAAAGAGTCGACTTAGAACATAGAACAGAGAACATGGAACAGTAATGCACAGTACAGGTCCTTCAGCTCACGAGGTTGACCTCGTACTAGATCTTTCTTATTTTAAATAATGTGGATAAAAGAGCAGCTTAGGTAGCAAAACTTAACTCTGCTAATGCAGCCACACTCCTCTATATCCAATTTATGCTTCTGTGATAAACTTATGAGAATGAGTCACTCACTGATTACACAGCCCGAAGAGATGCTACCTGCTGATACAAGCATCCTTGCTGAGGGAATGATGTTCTTCATTTAATACATCTTTGACATCTTCACATTAAAGGAAAAGTGGAGAACAGAGAGATGTAAGATCGCTCTGCGTGATATCACTTTGTGAATACTTAACATTGTCATGCTGAAACTCTCTCCCCTGTTTTGACAAAGGCATGTTTGAAAGAGGCTAATGACTTAATTAGAAACAGTGGAGGGAAATGTCTAAAATGAATGTGCTGCCTGTTCTTGTTTTACCACAGGAAATTTCAGGTGAAATTTTTGGCTGTATAGTCTATTCTGTGACTAACTATAAATTCAACAGGTAATAGGCAAGGCAAATAGATTTGGCCTTTGCTTCAGAGGTAGATATTTGGAAATGTAAGGGCTAATTAAGGATAGACTACCTGGCTTTGTCCATGGGAAATCGTCTCTCACTAACTTGATTGAGTTTTTTGAAGAGGTAACGAAGAGGATTGATGTGGTCAGAGTAGTGGATGTGACCTATATAGAGACAGTAAAAACTGCAGATGCTGGAAGCCAGAATCAATAGATGTGAGGCTGGAATAGCGCAGCAGATCAGACAGCATCTGAGGAGCTGGAAAGTCAATGTTTCAGGCCAAAAAAACCCTTCATCAGGACTCATCAGAATCTATATGGACTTTAGTAAGGCGCTTGACAAGGTTTCTCATGGTAGACTGGTTAGACTGGATCACATGGCATATAGGGAGAACTAGCCATTTGGATACAGAACTGGCTCAAAGGTAGAAGGCGGAGGGTGGGTGGTGGAGGGTTCCTTTTCAGACTACAGGCATGTGACCAGCATTGTGCCATGAGGATCGATGCTGGGTTCACTGCTTTTTGTCATTTATATAAATGATTTGGATGTGAACATGGGAGATATAGTTAGTAATTTTGCAAATGACACCAAAATTGGAGGTGTAGTGGATTCCAAAGAAGGTTACCTCAGAGTACAACAGGATCTTGACCGGATGGGCCAATGAAGCGAGGAGTGGCAGATGGAGTTTAATTTAGATAAAAATGAAGTGCTGAATTTTGGAAAGGCAAATCAGGGTAGGACTTATACACTCAATGGTAAGTTTCTAGGGAATGTTGCTGAACAAACAGACCTTGAAGTGCAGGTTTATAGTTCATTGAAAGTGGAGTCGCGGGTAGACAGGATGGTGAAGAAGTTGTTTGATATGCTTGCCTTTATTGGTCAGAGCATTGAGTATAGGAGCTGGGAGTTCATGCTGCAGCTGTACAAGACATTGGTTAGGCCACTTTTGGAACACTACTTGCAATTCTGGCCTCCCTGCTATAGGAAGGATGTTGTGAAACTTGTGTTGAGAAAGTGTTGAGAAAAGATTTACAAGGATGTTTCCAGGGTTGGAAGGTTTGAACTGTAGGGACAGGCTAAATAGACTGGAGTGTCAGAGGCTGAGGGCTGACATTATGGAGGTTTATAAAATCATGAGGGCCGTGGATAGAGTAAATAGGGAAGGTCTTTTCCCCAGTGTGGGTGAGTCCAAAACCAGAGGGCATAAGTTTAAAATGAGAGGGGAAAGATACAAAAGGGCCCTATGGGGCGATTTTTTTCACACAGAGGGTAGGGCATGTATGGAATGAACTGCCAGAGGTAGTGTTGGAGGCTGGGATGATTACGATACTTAAAAGGCATCTGGGGATGGGTATATGAATAGGAAGGGTTAAGAGGGATATGGGCCAAAATCTGGCAAATGGGAATAGATTTATATTGGATACTTGGTTGGCATGAATGAATTGGATTGAAGGGTTTGTTTCCATGCTGTATATCTCTAAGTCATAGCATAACTTTAAAGGAGGACAACCATCCTAAGGGACAGAGTTAATCAGTCCACTTTGACTCTTGAGTCAATAAGTGTGGAGCTGGAAAAACACAGCTGGTCAGACCGCATCTGAGGAGCATGGCCCGAAGCGTTGACCTTCTCTGCTCCTCAGATGCGGTCTGGCCGGCTGTGCTTTTCCTGCTCCACATTTATTGACCCTAGCTTCCAGCAGCTGCAATGCTTACTGTCTCCAATCCACTGTGACTCTTCTTCAAAACAGTTCTGTTGGACTTGAAAAATTAACTTTGCTTCTCTTTCCACAGATGTGCCAGACCTGCTGAGTTTCGCCAGCACTTCCAGTGTTTATTTCAGATTTCCAGCATCGCAGTATTTCGCTTTTACTCAGGAATGATACTGAGGCCTCTGAAGGGATAGATTGTACAGGTTCACCGGAATGATGCCTGGGCAACTTTGCATAGGTGCTTGAGTTTCCTGGATTTTAGAAACTTGAGGGCTGGGGTCACTGAGATATTTAAAATGGTTTGACACTTTGATATAGGAGAGACAGAGGGAGGATCGTCTCTGGTGGAGGAAACTAAACAAAAGAAGGATGAAATTAAAAATGAAATTGGGAAGCACATACATGGCAAGTTATGGTAGAAACTTGAAACTGATTCCCAGATTAGATTGTAGGTACCGAGTGTGGGGAGAAACAATGGAATTGGCAAGGGTTTCAACAAAAATGAAACAATGGTGGGTTAAGGAATTGAACTCCAAGTCAACCATGAGACTGAATGGGGAAGCATCTTTAGAAGCTGAATGATCTTCTTCTGTAGCTACGTTCCTACAAACAATCTGGGGACCAGTCGAATGCTTGTCTTTGTCGATAATGCCGTTGATTGAGGGAGGGGATGTTAGCTGCAATGATGTCTCGTTCTTTATCAACACTGTCTCTTGAGGTGTTTTTCATTAATGACAGGCAGGCAACAATTTTGAGCTTCAAGCAATGAACAGTGCCTCTGAAAACGGAGCACCACATCAGTACTGCAATGCAATATCACATTGAAAACAAGGTGATGGATATAGGTTGCTCGATCAATAGCTACCAGTTCTACGCTCAATGCCGAAAGTGAGAATTACTCTAATGACTCATGGCCACTGATGTGAAAAAAGAACCAAACTTGCAGGTGTTGATTTATTCATTCTTGTAAGACCACACACACACGCACAATGCCTGCTACAGTAAACTATTGACAAATATAGAACGAATTGATAGCAAACTATATAATTACAAAGGAATTTTGTTTCACTGGATGACATAGCTCATTAGATATTTACCATTCTAACAATATGTCTGTTCTGAAGGACCACACCCAGACATCAACTGTTCACAATGCCACACAAGACACTTTTGGCACAGAAATATTTCTTAAAGAGCTTTGCCACTTGCAAACATCCCTAAAAGAAATATTAAGATGGATTGTCTTCTGTCAACCTCCAGAGTTTCATAAAACCAGGCAATTTAAAATAGGGCAGCTTGGGATCTTCCTTCACAATTTGCTTGTTTTCACACTTGAAGAGAAATTTGGTGTGAAATTATTTGGCTTGAAGTTTGCAAGGTATTACTGAATCTGACGCATGCACTCCCACCACTGATGCTCAGCAGCAGCAGTGTGGACTAGCTACAAGATACACTGCAGAAATTCACCAAAGATCCACATACAGCATCTTCCAAACCCACGACCACTTCCATCTAGAAGGACAAGGGCATCAGACATATGGGAACACCACCACCTCCAGGTTCCCCTCCAAGTCACTCACAATCCTTACTTGGAAATATATCGCCGTTTCTTCACTGTTGCTGGGTCAAAAGCCTGGAATTCCCTCCCTAACGGCATTGTGGGTCAACCCACAGCAGGAGGTCTGCAGCAGTTCAAGAAGGCAGCTCACCACCACCTTTTCAAGGGGAACTAGGGATGGGCAAAAAAGGCTGGTCAGCCAGTGATACCCACATCCCACAAACAAGTAAAAAAAATTGGGATATAATAACGGTTGATCAGCCGGGAGTTGTCCTGTTCATAACTTGGTGCTTGAGATTCATAAACTAATGAATGGATACAGACTGTGCCAGTGGATTGTTTGAATTAAGTAGATTAGAGGGAATGAGGGCACTTGGGTATCCAATCCTAAAGTAGGTTGGACACCAGGAGGTTTTTCTTTCACAAAGGGTCACTGATTTTAGGAACAAATTCATGTCATTCACAGTGAAGGCAGACTTTCTGCCATGTTCAAACAAGAGATGGAATGGGGTTTTGTCTTAGGCTGGTGTCACTGCACTGCTGGTGGTAAGTGGAAGTTGCAGATAGCGCACAGATTGGCTTCTGCATAAATGAGATACGGTAACCACAGGTAGGATGAAGTATAAGGGAGGACATAATGGGAGCTTGTGAGGCATAATTACAAGGGATTTTAATCTAGATATAGACTGGAAAGATCAGATAGACAAAGGAAGCCTAGGTAAGGAGCTCATAGAATATTTTTTGAGAAAATTTATTGGAGAGCAAAGGAGAGGAAGACACCATGACAGGCATTTTGAAAGAAAGAGTGAACATTGACATCACAGAAGGAGCACAGAACAGGGAGGAGGAAAAACACAGAAGGTGGAATCTTACTAGGCTCAGAGTGATCTGGGACTATGATATGATGAGCTTTAGAATCAGTGAGATGTTCAGCTCCATGTAGGGATCGTCTCACTACAACATCTTCCTGCACTCCCCTTTACTCAGTGGCAGGGTGAGTCTCTCAACAACTTTTAGGTTCAGGGAAAGAAATGTAGGAAGAATGTGAGAAAGAACTTTGTTTTCTCTTCTGTATGCAGCAAACAGCAGTGACTTGGAACTCACTACCCAACAGGATAATGGCAACAGAGAAATCAAACAAACACACGTACGAACATACTCAGTGCCATGACTATTCTCAGCTATTCAATAAAATTATGGCATAACTGATCACGCCACTTGATTCATACGTAACTGCTTGCTTGTCAAGAATCCAGCTACCTATGCCTTAAAAGTATTCAAGATATCTGCTTCTATTTCCTTTGAGAAAGCATTCCAACGATTTACTTCTCTCTGGTACAAAATATTTTTCGTCATCTCTATTCTAAATAGGCAACACTAGTTTGAAATGGTGACTCCTAATTCTAGATTTTCACACAAGAGGAAATATCCTTTCCAGATCGAACCTGTCATGACAGCAGATCAGAATCCCAGATACTTATGGCAATATTAAACATTTAATTCCAACATGTAGATAGCAAAAACTGCAGATGCTGGAGTCAGAGACAACACAGCGTGTGGAGCTGGAGGAACACAGCAGGCCAGAAGCATCAGAGGAGCAGGAGAGTTGTCGTTTCGGGTTGGGACCTTTCTTCAGAACTGGGGAGGGGCTAGGTAGTTGGGAAATAAATAGAGAGAGGAGGGGTGGGGCTGGGGGAAGGTATGTGGGATGGTAATAGGTGGAGGCAGGTAGGGAGTGATGGGGTTTTGTCAGTGGGATGAGTGGGGCAGATAAGTGGGAGAGAAGATGGACAGGTTGTGTCAGGTCGAGGAGGTGAGAGAAAGGATGGGTGGGGCCGGGAAAAGGTAGGTGGATGGTGATAGGTAGATGCAGGCAGACGATAGTGGGGATTGGTTAGTGGGAAGGGTGGAGTGGATAGGTGGAGAAGAAGATGGACAGGTTGTGGCAGGTCAAGGATGTGGAGATGACAGGGAGGGTTGGACATGGGATGAGGCCTGGGTGGGCAGAATTTAAAACTAGTGAATTCTATGGTCCGGCTATTGGGCTGTAGGTTCCCGAGGCAGAATATGAGGTAATGCTCCTCCAGCTTGCGTGTGGTGTCATTGTGGCACTGGAGGAGGTCCAGGATGGACACGGGAGTGGGAGGAGGAGTTAAATGGTTGGTGACCGGTGAGACCAAACGCAGACTTTTGTGGATTATCTGCAGTCTGTACACGTCTACCACTTCCTACAAACTAAGGGGGTGGCTATGGGCACCTGCATGGGTCCGAGCTATGCCTGCCTCTTCATAAGATACGTGGAACAGTCCCTTTTCCACTGTTAGACCGGCACCATCCTTCACCTCTTCCTCCACTACATTGATGACTGTATTGGTGCTGCCTCGTGCTCCCACGCAGAGCTTGAACAGTTCATCAACTTTTCTATAATCTTTCACCCTGCCCTCAAATTCACCTGGACCATCTCCACTACCTCCTTCCCCTTCTTGGACCTCTCCGTCTCCATCTCTGGTGACAACCTCAACACCGACAATCTATTTCAAGCCCACCGACTCCCACATCTACCTGGACTACACCTCCTCTCACCCACTCTCCTGCAAGAAAGTGATCCCTTACTTCCAATTTCTCCACCTCTGCCGCATCTGCTCCCAAGATGGCACGTTCCACTTCTGGACATTCCAGATATCCTCCTATTTCAAGGACCATAACTTTCCCCCTCTGGTGATCAAAAATGCCCTCAACTGCATCTTTTGCATTTCCCGCATCTCTGCCCTCAAACCCTGCACCCCCAACAAAAACAAAGACAGAATCCCCCTTGTCCTCACATATCACCCCACCAACCTCCATATCCAAAGTATCATTCTCTGCCACTTCCGCCACCTACAATCCGACCCCACAACCAAAGATATATTCCCCTCCCCACCCCATCTGCCTTTTGTAGGGACCACTCTCAATGCAACTCGCTCGCCTGCTCCATACTCCCCACTAGCCCCACCACACCTGGCCCCTTTCCCTGGAATCGCAGGAAGTGCTACACCTGCTCCTACACCTCCCCCCTCACCCCCATTCAAGGTCCAAAGCAAAGTTTCCATATCTGACAGTGATTCACCTGTACATTCTCCAACCTGGTCGACTGTATCAGTTGCTCCTGATGTGGCTTCATCTACATCGGTGTGACCAAACTCAGACTCAGGGATCGTTTCGTGGAGCATCTGAGCTCTGTACGCAATAATCAACAACACCTTCTGGTCGCCAAATATTTTAATTACCCCTCCCAATCCATGGGTGTAATGTCCATCCTGGGCCTCCTCTAGTGCCACAATGACATCAAACGTAAACTGGAGGAGCAACACCTCATATTCCGCCTCAGGAGCCTACAGCCTGATGGCCTAAACATAGAATTCACTAACTTTAAAATCTCTCCACCTCCAGCTTCATCCCACATCCAAACCTCCCTCTTGTCCCTGGCTCCTTGACCTGACACATCCTTTCCATCTTCTCTCCCACCTGTCCACCTCTCCCACCTCACTGACCAATGCCCACCACTCCCTACCCACACTCACCTATCACCATCCCACCTACCTTTCCCCAGCCCCACCCTTCCTCCTTCCATTTATTTCCCAGTTTCCATCCCCTTCCCCATTTCTGAAGAACGGTCCCCACCCAAAACGTCAACTTACCTGCTCCTCTGATGCTGCCTGGCCTGCCGTGTCTGTCCAGCTCCACACTGTGTTATCTCTAATTCCAACTTGTGATTTTCAAAGGAGGACCGCTTGAATCAAAAGATGACTGTGATTGGGAATTCAGTGACTGCATGGTAGAATCCAGTGGACCCATTGACTATAACATTGTAGACAGTTAGGTAAACACCAAAGAGAAAGAACGAAAAATGTAGAGATAATGAGGAGCCAGTTTTTTGCTCATCTCCTCTCAGCAGAAAGCCATCTCCTGCAGACACATTTGCAAGATTTTATCTTTCCAGGGTGTGACAATGCTGTGGCTTTAAGAGGTGTGTTTGTCCTGGTTTCCTTTCGACAGAGCTTGGGGGATAAGTATTGAGCAGTCAGTGAGAAGATAGAGAACTTTTCTGAGGCCTTGGTTGTTTTCCATTGGAGTAACAGAAACAGCATAGAGCAGAATCTGCTGTGGAAATCCAGAATTTTTTTAGCCCAGTTTACTTTCACATACTTGCTATGGGTAATGGTGTCACACTGTATTTGCATTTAACTGCACTATTAGAGAAGCTAAACTAGTGAAAACTGTTCCCAAGATTTTATTTGAAAATTTTAAAAGATTATGGGTGGGGAGCGTTGCACCGTCTAAGTTGTGTGGGGGTATGGTCGAGCTCTCACAGATCCAGATTTTTAGACAGTTTACAGCAGTTGCTGTTGGGGTCTTGAAGAAGTGGAAGGTAATTTTCCCTCTCTCAATTACAATCCAAAAGCTGGGGTCTCTCTTTCTAGGCTGCTGGGTTGCATGTGAGACAAAATCTGTTTTCTGAATTTGCCTTTTTCTTAAAGGTGTGTTTATATGATGTTACTATATTTGAACAGTTAATTCGTAAAAGTTACTGTATCCATTATTTTGTTCAGTTTTCCAATAGAGCTAAGTTATTCTAAGTTCTTCTTTCTTTAGTTGTATTTTAACTATAACGTTTGAATAAATTGTAATTTGCTTAACGTCGAATAGTTTGGAACTCAGCGCTGGACATTTACCTTTAAAATAAGAAACAGTTAGCTAGGCTACCTTCTTAATATATTTTGAATGGGTCTAATCTGCTCCATAACAAGGGATACATATTATATATATGTTTTTTTTTCAGAAAAGGGCTTAAAAGCTAATTGCTGCTGATGGTCTGTGTGTATTAGAAGCACGAATGACTATTGTGTAAACTAGTGTCCTGTGAAGATCATAGTTTGGAATCAGCCATTAAACACCCCCACACAACTTAGAGGGTGCATTGCTCCCCACTCTTAAATTTTTTAAAATTTCAAATAAAATCTTGGGAACAGTTTTCACCAGTTCAGCTACTCTAATAGTGCAGTTAAGTACAAATACAGTGTGACACCATTACCCACAGCAAGTATGTGAAAGTAAACTGGGCTAAAAATTCCTGGATTTCCACAGCAGATTCTGCTGTGTGCTGACTTCTCTGTCTGACATTAATAGATGAAATGGCCTTTGTGGTGTAAAAATGCAGAAATCCTGAAATTGGCTCTGGATGACCGATTTCAGGTGCTGTTTGCATTAGCAAGCTAATGTGATAGAGTTAGTGAGAGTACTTGTGTAGATGGATGATGAGTGAGGAGATATAATGGGGATTAAGTCTATGTGGATATCATATAACATCCCATTCTGGTATTCATCCAAGTGGGATTAAAGTATGGACAAATGGTGGAAACTATTCTCTGATAACAGGATATTTTGAGGAATTATTCACTTTCAATGTCTCCAGTTCTTTCAAATGAGACTAGTTTTCTCTCTCAGTTATATGTTGAGGAGCCGCATTGTGGTGGATTCTTTACTGCACCCTGTAGGGAATCAGGCTGAAATGCCAGAGAGTTGATCGTTTGGAGTCTCTGATCCAAACATCCTACCACCCCACACAAAGTGAGGACAGCCTTGGTTCCACAAATTGAATGTATCAGTGGATGTAGGGAATGGGAGGAGGGATTCCCTACCTGTTCAATGATAGTCCCTTGAGTTTCAATGCATTTGAAGCCTAATTTAATTCAAAGTAAATTCGGGAAGGATGTATAACAACTAGTGATTCTTTTTTCATTCATTCAAGTGATGTGGCCAGGCAAGAATTTATTGCCCATCCCTAATTGCCCAAAGGAAAGTTAAAAGTCAGTCATATTGCCATGAGTCTAGAGTCACACGAAGGCCTGATCAGATAAGATGGTAGATTTCTTTCGTTAACAGATATTAGTGAATCATGTGGGTTTTTCAAAACAATCTCTTCATGGCCATCACCAGACTGTTAGTTACAGTCTTTTCTTGAATTCAAATTGCACCATCTGCCCTGGAAGGATTCGAAACCAGGTCCCCACAACATTAAAATGAAATGAAGAACTGCAGATGCTGGAGAACTCTAAGTCCTGAAGAAGGGGCACTGACGCCAAAATATTAACTCTGCTCTCTCTCCATGGATGCTGCTGGATCTGCTGACTTTCTCGAGCAACCTCTTTTTTTTTGTTACCCTAGAACACTACCTCACTCCATGGATTAGTGTACGCTGATTATACCACTAAGCTATTGCCTCTACTCTATGGTATGTGCTTAGTTTTATCAGCTGAGGTCAGAATTATCAACAATTTCTTCATTTCTGCTCTATGTTTCATATGATGCATCACAGTGTGGTTTGACAACTGCTCTTCCCAAGACCACAAGAAACTACAGAGTCATGAACACAGTCCAGTCCAGTCCATCACACAAACCTTCGTTTACACTCCCCACTGTATCACCAAAGCAACCAACATAATCAAAAACCACTCCATCCCTGGTTAAACTCTCTTCCGTCTTCTTCCGTCAGGCAGAAGATAGAATAGTTTGTATACATGTATGAACAGATTCAAGAACAGCTTCTTCCCTGCTGTTATCAGACTTTTGAATGGACCCCATTAATGTTGGTTTTGACTTATTTGGCTGCATAACATAAAACAGGCCATTTGGCCCCTTAACTCAGTTCTGGTGTTACTGTATCCCACAATCCTCCAGCCACCTTTGCATTACCTTAGCCTTTCTTCTTCATATATATTTATCTTGTTTCTCCGCAGTTTATAATTCGCCTTGGGCAATGTATAGTTTCCCGTAGATAGTTAATGCCAAAGTATTTTTTGTCGCTCTCAATGTACAATATTGAATTGTTTCTATTGTTATTTAATGTCATTGTGATAATAATGGCCAAAGTGTTTGATTGACTCAACTGTGCTACTTTTACTCATTTTCCAGTTTGCAGAAACCATACTGAGACTGAGTGGTGCAGTTGCACATAATTTTGACAGAGGTCACTCCTTGACTTGCTTGGCACTCAGTCGGCATTTGTTTGGGAAATGGACCCCACCTCCCCAGTTTCTTTAATTGGGTCTCCAAGGAATCATTTTGCTGCAGTTGTACCTGTTCAATTAATTTTAAAAAGAAGAAAATTTGCAGGGCCTGTAAATAATTTGTCACAAAGCACATGGGTCATGGGCAACATTTCATGATTTATTTGTCACACATGTGTCTATTTCTTTCTCTGTTTTTCACTTGACCAAAGGAGGCTTATCCTATTAATGGTGGCTATAAAACAAGCATTCAGTTGTTCTCAGAACATGGTGCCCCTCTGCAGGAATTGGTTTTCATTAAGCTGGTCTACAGCAATCTCAGAAAACAAGCAACACTGAATTGGCCATTCCCAAGAAGTATTCTTATTCATTGAAGTCAAGTTGAACGTTTGATATATTTAAATTGTTTGTACCTTTTTTGCTTTCAAAGATCCCCTTCTGGGTTATAAAAACCCCATGGACCACAATTTCTTTCAAAATAGCCCATGTCATGTAAAAAAATACCAAGATGTTTGTACACAGTAAGACCCCATAATGGAAATCAGATGGTTCACCACATTACAAAGCACATGTTCACTTCAAGTGCAGTTTCCTCTATTGAAAAGGCCAACTGCTTACGGTCCACACCTCAAATGATTGATGCTCTTGAGGCTTGAAGCTGGGATTTGGGGCTCCCAGTGGAAATGCACCGTTTGATTAGCTGACTATGCTGTTTTTGGCTCTGTAAATAACTGTCTTGGGTAAACACTGATCAGATGAAGTAAGATTTGACCAAACACCAGTGCACATTGTTAACTCTCAGGCCATGCGCCAGACAAAACTCTATTGACCTCTCGCTCCAATTATCAGATTTGAAAATGGCAGCTGGATAGCCTGTCAGGAAAAGAACCCACTGTAAAGTGCAGATCTGAAGGAAAGGAGGTAGAGTCTCCTTTTTAAAACAATACACTAGTTTTGAATTTGACAGGCCATTTTACAGCTTCTCATGGTCCCCTTGGCACTAGCAGGCTCTGGCCGAGAGGCCTGAGTCCGATGAAACCTTCCCAATAAACCTTGCTAAATGAATGAGTCATCAAACAGCTAATTCTGTCAGATAGTCAACCACATGTTCTGCCACCGTTGTTTTCTGCTCTTCTCATTTTGCTTGCTCCACATTCAGCAGGGCAATATAGAACTGGAGGCAGTGGGTAGCAACAGTTTTTGGAAACCCTAACTGGTCTGTCCTCTCACCTTGCCTCAATCGGTTCAATCTTCAGCGTTGCTGTTCATTTCTGGTCTCCCTGCTATAGGAAAGAGGTTGTCAAACTTGAAGGGATTCCAAACAGCTGTTGGTGGTATTGAAGGGCATGAGCTGTGAGGAGAGGCTGAATAGGCTGGGCTATTTTCCTCCGAGTGTTGGAGGCTGATGGGTAGCCTTGTGGACATTTATAAAATCATGAGGGATAAGGTGAATAGCCAAGGTCTTTTCTCCTGGGTCAGGGAGTCTAAAACTAGAGGGCTAGGTTTAAGGTGAGAGGGGAAAGATTTAAGAGAGACCTTAGTGGCAAGTTTTCATGCAGAGGGTGCTGTGTGTATGGAATGAGCTGCCAGAGGAAGTGGTGGAGGCTGGTACAATTACAATATTTAAAGGGCATCTAGATAGGTATATAAATTGGAAGGGTTTAGAGGGATATGGGCCAAATTAGCGTACAAATGTGAGGTTATCCACTTTGGTGGCAAGAACAGGAAGGCAGATTACTACCTAAATGGAGTCAAGTTAGGTAAAGTGGAAGTACAACGAGATCTAGGTGTTCTTGTACATCAGTCTATGAAAGCAAGCATGCAGGTACAGCAGGCAGTGAAGAAAGCTAATGGCATGCTGGCCTTCATAACGAGAGGAATTGAGTATAGGAGCAAAGAGGTCCTTCTGCAGCTGTACAGGGCCCTGGTGAGACCATACCTGGAGTATTGTGTGCAGTTTTGGTCTCCAAATTTGAGGAAGGACATTCTTGCTATTGAAGGAGTGCAGCGTAGGTTCACAAGGTTAATTCCCGGAATGGCGGGACTATCATATGTTGAAAGATTGGAGCGACTGGGCTTGTATACACTTGAGTTTAGAAGGATGAGAGGGGATTTGATTGAGATGTATAAGATTATTAAGGGATTGGACACTCTGGAGGCAGGGAGCATGTTTCCGCTGATGGGTGAGTCCAGAACCAGAGGACGCAGTTTAAAAATAAGGGGTAGGCCATTTAGAACAGAGTTGAGGAAAAACTTCTTCACCCAGAGAGTGGTAGATATATGGAATGCTCTCCCCCAGAAGGCAGTGGAGGCCAAGTCTCTGGATACTTTCAAGAAAGAGATGGATGGAGCTCTTATAGATAATGGAATCAAGGGTTATGGGGATAAGGCAGGAACAGGATACTGATTGTGGATGATCAGCCATGATCATAATGAATGGTTGTGCTGGCTCGAAGGGCCAAATGGCCTACTCCTGCACCTCTGGTCTATTGAAATCTATCTATTCTATTGAAATGCTGGCAATAGGACTAGATTAAGTTATGAAATCTGGTTGGCATGGATGTGTTGGATCGAAGGGTCTGTTTCCATGCTGTGTCACTCTATCCTGCTTCAGAATGATGAGGATGTGTATCTCTACAGCCATGCTAACATCTTGAGAGATATTGTATCTCTCCTCCAATCTTCTCCTTCAGTGGTGCAGTGAAACATGATTGCAGCATTCATCCATGAGGACCAGCTAAAGCTGATACAGTTTGACTGCCAAAGAATGAGAAATTTGTTGGAGCTGCTGGCATAACATGCATTCATGTGCATAATTGCTATTGCTCCATGTGTATGAAGTGGTGGCCTTTTCTGGGTGATAAGTGGGATTACATTGGAGGAAGGGACAAAGCAACAGTCAATAACATACAAACGTAAAAATGCTGGAGAAACTCAGCTGGCTTTGCAGCATCTGTGGAAATCAAAGCACAGTTAACATTCAGTCCAATACTCTGTCCTGAAATAAAAGACTAAAGGAGACAGTAGAATGGAAGAACCATATCTATTTATTTTCCTGCATTTTTGACTCTGGACTGAAATGGACAAAGGACTGTTTTAAAATGAAGGGTTGTGGAGAGGATTGCTGCTCTTTTGAAAAGCAAGTTACCTGACCATCATTGTAAGTACCGTTTACATGACTTTTTGTTTAAACAGTGGGCATGGTTTCTACAGATCAGCTGAAGTCAAGGTGTGTCTAAGAAGGGAGATTTAATCGGAAACAAGTAGCTGATTGGCCTGACAAGTGATGACTGTGTGTTGATACAATGTCCTTCTGCCTGCCAACAACGATATGATTGGCTCACGAGTAGCTTGCGGGTGTGAATATTTCAGAAGAAGCCATCAGGGGTCTGAAAAGGAAGAAGCTTTCATTTTCTCTGCAGTAAAAACATCTCAAGTCTGTCACAAGCTCTGAGTGTTCCAAATATGCCTAGACTGTAATTACTGGCAAGTTGCTCAGTTCCATAGAGTCAAGTACCATGGTACCAGGCTGGAGTTCAATAACAGTATTTCGGTTGATTGTGTGTGATTATCAAAGAGTTTTTGCTGTGAAATGATAACAGGGAGAAGTCTTTCCCCGTATGAAGGAAAGACGATTATAGCGAAAAATATAGAGAAGCTTATATTATGAAGCCAAATTGATGATAATAATCTTCTGCACAGTTCTCTACTATTTTTTGAATTATAAACTTGCTGTATAAAGTACACAGGCCCTGTTTTGTTCTATGTAGTGGTACCACAGTGGTCTGTTACTGAGGAGTAACATTAACTTGGCACGCAGTGGTAATACTAATCTTTTTTGTCAGCGTTTTCTTTTTTTAAAAATTATATTCTTACAATATAGAAGCAAAGAAGGGATAGAACAACAAGTTCCCATGAAGGAATTAAACTAAAGGAATGATTTACCTCCTAGAACAGTATTAAAAACAAATGATTATGTAATTATAGAACGTTTCAACATTGATGAAGGACATTCAGTCCATTATACCAGCACTGGCTCTTTTAGGCCCTATTAAATTAGTTTCACTCCACTTCTCTTTCCCCATTGCCCTGTAAACCTTCACCAGTGTTCACTTCATTCACTTTTATAAGTTGCTGATGAGTTTCCTTCCACTGCCATTTCAGCAGTTCATTCCAGATTATAACCACTCAGTTCTTTAAAAAAAAACACTTTCCATCCACCCCATCTCCTCAGATGAAGACTTCCTGTGTTCAAGAGCTAGTCAGCAAGTGCCAATCTTCAAAGACGATCTGCATTCCAAGACTGCTGCTCTATAAATGCTGCTTGAAGTTCATGTCAAAGGTTAACTAATGTAATTTTGAATTTGGAAAAGTTCAGTCCATTATTAATTAAAAACTTACTTTCCTTTATTCATTCATGGGACATGGGCGCTGCTGGCTGGCCAACATTTATTGCCCATCTCTAGTCAGTATTGAGAAGGTGATGGCGAGCTGCCTTCATGAACTACTGATGGTCTTGTGTTATAGGTAGACTCACAATGCCTTTGCAGAGGGAATTCCAAGATTTTGACCTAAACACTGAAGAAGCAACGATATATTTTAAAGTCAGGATTGTGAATGGCATGGATGGGAATTTGCAGGGGGCAGTGTTCCCACATAACCTGCTGCTGTTGTCCTTTTAGACAGCAATGATCATGGGTTTGGAAAGTGCTGTCGAAAGAGCTTTGGTGAATTTCTGTAGTTCATCTTGTAGGTAGTACACATTGCGGCTACTGAGCATCAGTGGTGGAGGGAGTGGATACTTGTTGATGTGGTTCCAATCAAGTGCGTGTTTTGTCCTGAATGGTGTCCAGCTTCTTGAGTGTTTTTGGAACTGCACTCGTACAGAAAAGTGGGGAGTATTCCATCATAGCCCTGACTTTGCTTGTAAATATTGGACAAGGTTTGGGGAGTATGGAGATGAGTAACCCACTGCAGGATTTCTAGCCTCTGACCTGCTGTTGGGGCTACAATACTATATAACTACTCCAGACCGGTTTTTAGTTCATGGTGATCCCTATGAAGTTGTTAGTGAGGTCCCAGTGATGATAATGCCATTGAATGTTAATGTGTGATGGTGAAACTATCTCTTATTGGAGATGATCATTACCTGGTACTTGTGTGGCGTGAATATCAATAACCTCTTGTCAGCCCAAACTTAAATCTTGTCTAAATTTTGCAGTATTTGGAATTTCTGATCCTTCTTTCCAAAAGAAAACCCTTCACACAAGCATCCAACACCACCTGCTTCAATTTTAATATCCGTTCATCAAAGAATTCAAGAATTGGATATTTGTGTGCCATCGGAACTCAGGAGGAATATCTCGGAGTCAGTAAATGCAGTTAAGTGTTGGAGTTCGGACTCAGGAAAAGCCCTGAAAGCTGTGAGGAGCTTGGAAGAAGTGAGAGGGGGAAGGGAGCTCAGAAATAAATGGAGAGAAGAGGATATTTATTTCTGAGCTCTCTTCCCCCTCCCCATTTCTGAAGAAGGGCCCTGACCCGAAACATCAACTTTCCTGCTTCTCTATGCTGCCTGGCCTGCTGTGTTCCCCCAGCTCTACGCTGTGTTATCTCTGACTACAGCATCAGGAGTCCTTGTTATCTCATTTTTACTTATGCCTGGTGCTGTCCCTGACATGCCCTCCTGCACTATCTTTTGAGCCAGGACTGATATCCCAGCTTGACAGTAATAATAGATTGGAAACTTTGAGGTTGTAAAAGTGTGAGGTGATTCATTTTGGAAGGACAAACTTGAAAGCAGAATACAGGGTTAATGGGAAGATTCTTGGCAGTGTGGAGGAGCAGAGGGATCTTGGGGTTCATGTCCACAGTTCCCTGAAAGCTGCCACCCAGGTGGATAGAGTTGTTAAGAAAGCGTATGGTGTGTTAGCTTTCATTAATAGAGGGATTGAGTTCAAGAGCCGTGAAGTTATGGCCCAGCTATGCAAAACCCTGGTTTGGCCACACCTGGAGTATTGTGTCCAGTTCTGGTCGCCTCATTACAGGAAAGATGTGGAAGCGTTGGAAAAGGTGCAGAGGAGATTTACCAGGATGTTGCCTGGAATGGAGGGAAGGTCTTACAAGGAAAGGTTGAGAGAGCTAGGGCGTTTCTCTTTAGAATGAAGAAGGATGAGAGGTGACTTGATAGAGGCGTACAAAATGTTCAGAGATATAGATAGAGTGGACAGCCAGAGACTTTTTCCTAGGGTGGAGGTAATTATTACAAGGGGGCATAGATTTAAAGTGAGGGGAAGTAGATATGGGGAGACGTCAGAGGTAGGTTCTTTACTCAGACAGTGGTAGGGGCATGAAACGCATTGCCGGAGAGGATAGTAGAGTTGGCCTCATTAGGGGCATTTAAGCAGCTATTAGATAGGCATATGGATGATAGTATAACGTAGGGGAGGAGATTAGATAGACCTTAGGTTTCGGGTAAAAGTTCGGCACATCATAGTGGGCCAAAGGGCCTGTACTGTGCTGTACTGTTCTATGTTCTATGTCCATTGCAGCTGAATGAACTTCTGCTGCTGGTAGCTGAGTGACTAATGGATGCCAAGTTTTCAGTTGCTGGACCTGTTTTGAGTCTGTCCTATACAGCACTGATAGTACAATAATGCAGGATGTCCTCAGTGTAAAAACAAATCTTAGTCTTCACAAGGACTGTGTGTTGGTCACTGCTAGCAGTTTGCGGTCATGGGCAGGACTAGCAGTTAGATTAGTCAGGACAAGGTCACACATGTTTTTTCTCTCATTGGTTCTGTAAGCACTTCTCACAAGTCCAAATCTGTCTCAGGTCTGAACTGCAGAAGGGTCACCAGACCCAAAACGTTAACTCTGATTTCTCTTCACAGATGCTGTCAGACCTGCTGAGCTTTACTAGCAACTTCTGTTTTTGTTTCAGGTTTACAGCATCCACAGTTCTTTTGCTCCATATTCCTCTATTCCCTGCCTGTTCATGTTTCTGTCCAAATGTCTCTTAAACATTGATAACGTATTTGCTTCTACCACCTCCCTTGGCAACAGGTTCCAGGCACCTACCACCATCTGTGTAAAAAAAACTTCCTTCCCATGTCTCCTTTAAACCTTCCCCATCAACTTAACACTATGTTTCCCTAGCATTTGACATGTCCACCCTTGGGAGAAGGACTCTGACTATTCACCCTACCCATGCCTCTCATAACTTTATATACTTGTATCAGGTCACCCCCTCAGCCCTAGATGCTCTAACAAAATCCAAGTTTGTCCGTTCTCTCCTTGAAGTCACAATCCAGGCAACATCTGGTAAATCTCTTTTGCACCCTCTCTAAAGCGTCCACATCCTTCCTGTAGTGTGGCAACCAGAACTGCACCTAATACTCCAAATGTAGCCTAACTAAAGTCTTATACAGCTACAGAGATTTATGGAGTATGGAGTCAACACAATGAAGTCTCAGAGTCATTCCCTCCTGACCATTTACTGTAGTTCTGGTGAGCTTGTTTTGTTGTTGAGACAGAATTTACCAGGGATGGTGATGATGGTGTCTGGGACTTGATTGTAAGGAATGATTCTGTGAGTAAGACTGTCAGCCTATTGATGGACTAGTCTGATGGATGTCTATCTGATTTTGCTGCAAGTGAGATGTCTTTGTGAGGAGGACTTTGGAAAGATATTGGCTGTGCCATTGTCATCTCTGATGCCCAGATCAGCACAAGGCGGTCCATCAGACTTTATTCTCATTTAGCTTTTCAATAGCAGTTTTCTACAGCCTAGTGGTCATTTCAGAAGTCATTTAAGATTTAGTTACATTTCTGTGGTTCCAGAACCACATAATCAGTAAATGCACTTTTTGGTGTGAATACAGAATAATTGCTATTTAATTATCCTTAAAGTACAAACTCATGATAGGAACAGTTATGCATGATGTATTGTCTCTTTTTGATTTACTTTCTCAAACTCCAAAAACCCACAAGCAACATCTCTTCAGCTGTATCTTTGCATACAATCTAATGTAATAGGCTCTATAAATGGAGAAAATGATAGGTTTTGAATCAGCCACACTTTGCATGTCAGTCACAAGCTCTGCCCTCCCATAACCCGAATTTCCCAGAGGACAGCTTAACAAATCCCACAACACTTTTAAACAAAATGCTTTGGGCTCTCCCATTACTTCACAGTTTATTGACAGGGATTCTATTTCTTGTTGATAATCCTATCCCCTATTTTAAGTGCCGTACTGAGAGAAGTAGTCAGTCCATAGGATCCATTACGGCTCCCAGCCAATTCACTCTGAAATGCCACATGCTTGTGGTTACCTGGTCTTTAATCAATAAAGACTGAGTGAAGGCTGACTCCAGTTAATTGGTATTCCCTATGTGCTCATTTCGAATTATTTACTGTGAGTAAATAACAGTAGCTACCACAAACAATAATCCAGGAAGTGGAAGCGACACAAACTCACTGCTTAATCAATGTTACAATCAAGTCAGGGATGTACTGACTCCTCTCCTCCACTGGTCAAAGTAAAATTTGCATTTTAAATGGGAGGTGATATTGCCAATTATATAACTTTTTCAACAAGGGTATCAAAGGTTATTGGGATGGATTGGAATCTGGATTGGCCTTGCTCATATTGAACGACAGGGCAGGCTCAAAAGAGCTGAGTGGCATAATTCTATTCCTATTTCATATGTTTGCATACATTAGACTGCATATAGATCAGTGAACAAATCCTTTAGAAACAAATAAAGAATTAGCTTATGGAAACAAAACTTACTAAAGCAAAGATGTGATACTATTGACAAAATGTTTAAACTATGCATATATATGCAACATAGAAAGATAGACAATAGCTGCAGGAGTAGGCCGAAAGAACTGTGGATGCTGGAAATCAGGAACAAAAACAGAAGTTGCTGGAAAAACTCAGCAGGTCTGGAAGCATCCGTGAAGAAAAAAATCAGAGTTAAAGTTTCGGCTCTGGTGACCCTTCCTCAGAGCCCGAAATATTAACTCTGACCTTTTTCTTCACAGATGCTGTCAGACCAGCTGAGCTTTTCCAGCAACTTCTGTTTTTGTGCAAGGGTAGGCCATTCGGCCCTTAGAGTCTGCACAACTATTCAACATGATCATGGCTGATCATGCAATCTGAGCATCCCATTCCCGCTCTCTCCCCATACCCCTTGATCCCTTTAGCAGCAAGGGCCATATCAAACTCCCCCTTCAATATATCTAATGAACTGGCCCCAACAGCTTCCTGTGAAAGGGACTTCCACAGATTCGCATCTCTCTGAGTGAAGAAACCTTTCCTCATCTCAGTCCTGAATGGTTTACTCCCTATTCTTAGTCTTCGACTTAGACTGTGACCCCTAGTTCTGGGCTTCCCCAACATCAGGAACATTCTTCCCACAATTAGCCTATCCAGTTCCATCAGGATTTTATGTGCTACAATGAGATCCCCCCTTCTTGAGAAATAAGGCACACACAAAAAACCTCCAAGTTTCTAGAAAAAAATATAAAGTCTACAAAGTGCTAATCAAAGTACTTTGGCTATATAATTGTAAAATTCAGAAAAGAAGAATTATTCACAGATTATGTTAAGCCAAATGATGGTAGACAGATTGTAGGTGAGATTTAATCTGGGTAATTGTCAATTTATGTAATTTAGAGAAACAACATGGAAAGGCAAAACAGACTAAGGAGGGATTGTGAGAGCAGCGGGAATTGAAAGTATATATTCACAAGTATTCACAAAAGTACATTTCTGTTAGACTGCATTGGTAGCAGGTGGCGAGGGAGGCAACAAGAGGGAAAACCCTACTTCACCTCATCCTTTCTAACCTGTTTACCACAGATATATCTATCCATAACAGTGTCAGTAAGAGTGACCGCTGTACAGTATTATGGAGACAAAGTGCCATCTTCACATTGAGAATATCCTCTATTGTGCTGTGTGGCACTATCACCGTGTCATACTTGCCCATTCAACGTCTCCCTCTTCACTGTCCAGGGCCCTAAACACACCTTTCAGGTGAAGCACAAGAAGAAGTATCCCTCACATCTACCTGGACAAGTCTCCTCAGGAGCTTCGATGTTTCAATCAAGTCACCTCTGACTTCCCAAAATTTGAACGGCGTTTAGACCACTAACAGCATCAAAACCATAATTTTCCAGCTCCTTTCAGACCTCAAGGAGAGTCACATCTTGCTAGATGCTACCAGATCCACCGAATTTCAGCAACACTTTTTGTTTTTGTTTCAGATTACCAGCATTCTCAGTGCTTTGCTTCATTAAAATCAACAATTGGCGTGAAACTTGTCATTTAGCATGAACAAAGAAATCTGGATGGGCTGTGCAAGTGATGGCCCACGGTGGCATTACCCCCAAAAAATGAAAATGTGCCTTTCTCAGCCCCCGCTTACATGATCAATACTATATTGCTCTTAGTGGGAACCTGTGGCATGCATATTGAATGTATGTTTCCACATTATAAGGTGATTTATTGGCTGTAAAGTGCCTTGATCTGACAGTGAAGACATTACATGAATAACTCCCGGAACGGGATGAAAAAATATAACTCCCATAATCGTACAGAATGTGATCACAGGAGCCATTACTTCAAGATGTACAAGAACATATCAGAACTGACAACAAAACTCCTAAGACCACTAGGAATCATGGTGGCCCACAGCCACTCTACAACACATACTCATGAGGATTAAAGACCCCATTCCCACAACATGCAGAATGAACGTGGTTTACAAAATACCATGCTATGACTGCCACAAACATTACATCAGATAGACAGGAAGGAAAGTAGCCATCAAAATACACGAACATCAGCTAGCAGCAAAATGGCATGATGAACTCTCCTTAATTTTGGTACTCTCAGACAATGAAGGAAATCAGTTTAACTGGGACAAGGTAACCATAGTAGCCCAAGTCAAACATAGACACGCACGGGAATTGCTAGAGGCATGGTTCTTCACCCCTAATGCAATCAACAAACGCATAGAATTGGACCCCTTATACAAGCCTGTACAGAAGGGTCTGGGTGGGATGGTCTTCAGAGGGGCACTGTGGACCTGTTGGGCCGAATGGTCTGTTTCCACATTGTAGGGATTTTGTGATTCTATGAAAACCGGAATGAAAGTACTCACCATAATGGACCAGACAGTATAAATTCCAAGCGGAGTAGAATAACATCACTTCATCGGAGGCCTCACTGATGATGTCACCAAGCATGGTGACGAAACATCTGCACAAGAACAAGCCAGCTCGGCGAGCAAGTCTACAACCTCACCCACAACCTGAGCTACAGATCTTTGCTAACCCTTAGTCTTTTCTACCTGACTGCCTTGTCCAAAGAGCTGCAGTGAAGTGTTTCTTACAGCATTCTTCTCCTTGTTGAGCAGCTAAGGAACTTTTGCAGAGAGTGCTGAGGGGAGGAAGACATTGGCTTTATACATGAAACATCTTAATGTGGCTTCATCTTGTCACGAGGCTGCAAAGGAGAGGAAGGTGATCATCACCATCGCTGAATCCCCACTATCAACATTCAGGGTTTCCATTGATCCATTCAGGTTTGGCAGGAAGAATAAATGAGATGAATACGATTTAAGTGGAGACAAACTGCAGAAAACTACAGAAGGGAGACCGTCATGAGAGAAGGCAACTGAATCATTGGATTATATTTCAAAGGGAAGAGTGATACAAAGCACAAGGTTTTGCTAGAACTATATCAGACATGATCAAACCACAGATGAATTACTGTGGAAAGTTTTGGTCACCCTGTCTTTTTCTTTACTTTCATTCCCAGGATATAGGATTCAGCTGCCAGGCCAGCATTTATTGCCCATCCCCAGTTGTTCTAGCAGGCAGTTCAGAAGCTAGTTGGAAGCTATTGCTGTGGGTCTGGAGTCACTTGTAGGTCGCACCAGGTAAGGCTGACAGATTTCCTTCCCTGAAGACCAATAGTGAACTAGACTTTTTTTAATGACAATCCACAATGGTTTTTCACAATCACCATTAGAATAACTTTTAATTCTCAGTTTTTAATGATTTCAAATTACACCTACATCTTATGGTCTTATAAGACGTTACAAGACATTTTTCTGCATTCACAGGAGAAAGCTGAAAACTACAGTTTCCATCATCTATTTCCTGCAATATCCATATACTCAGCAGCTGGGCATTATCAGCAGAGAAAAAAAATCCTGTTGAAATGTTTAACTCAAACACCAGTCCCCAGATAGTAAGGAAGGCTGATATGAAAATGATTTCTTGCAGACCTTTCAAATATTAATGGCTCTGTTTTATAGTGACCTGTAGTGAGCTTTGATACAGGAATGTATTATTTTATGGATTGGTTATGCCATTAAACCTTTAAACTGCATAAACTAACTAGGGTGGAAAAGAGAAATTGCTATCCAAAGCAATTATTTATGTAGTTTTCTTTCTTTTAAATTGTTTTCTTTGGTTCTTCAATGTTCGATTTCAAAGATAAACTGAGGAATTTCATTTCTTAGTGGTTTTCTAATTATTAATTCTTAATTTACTTTGGTCATTTTTAATTTGTTTGTGTTCAGGCAATTAAGGGACAGTGCAAGGAGGCATGCCAAATGTAGTACCAGCATTCCTGAAAATGAGGTGTCAACCTAGTGGAGCAGAAAACAGGACTATCTGCATGCTAAACAGAATAAACAACAAGTGATAGACAGAGCTAAGCAATGCCACAACCAACGGATCAGATCTACGCTCTGCAGTCCTGCCACATCCAGTCATGAATGGTGGTGGATGATCAGAAACTCACTGGAGGTGAAGGATCTACAAATATCCCTATCAATAATGGAAGGGCATGGCACATAAGTGCAAAAGACAAGACTGAAGATTCTGCAACATTCTACAGTCAGAAGTGCTGAGTGGATGATCAATCTCAGCCTCTTCCAAACATCACAGATACCAGTCTTCAGCCAATTTGATTCTTTCAAGGCATTGGATAAGATAAAGGCTATGGGCTCTGACAACATTCTGGCAATAGTACTGAAGACTTGTGCTCTAGAACTTGTCACATCCCTCACTAAACTGTTTCTGTAAAACTGCAACTCTGGCATTTACCAGACAATGTGGAAAATTACCCAGGTATGTCCTGTACATAAGAAGTAGGACAACTTTATCCCAGCCAGTTACCACCCCATCAGCCTACTTTCAACCATCAGCAAAGTGATGGAAGGTGTCAGTAACAGTGCTATCAAGCAGCACCTGCTCAGCAATAACCTGCTCAGTGACGCCTAGTTTGGGTTCCGTCAGGGCCACTGAGCTGTTGACCTCATTGCAGCCTTGATTCAAACACAGACTAAAGAGCTGCATTCCAGAGGTGAGGTGAGAATGATGTAAAGGCTGCATTTGACCAAATTGTGGCATTAAGGAGCACTAGCAAAACTGGAATCAGTAGAAATCAAGGGAATAAGTCTCCATTGATTGGAGTCATACGTAGCACAAAGGAAGATGATTTGGGCCATTGGTAATCAGCCAACTTAACTCCAGGACACTTCTGCAGGAGTTCCTCGGGTTAGTGTCCTAGGCCTAATCATTTTCAGCTGCTACATCAATGACAAATGATTGCACCATTTACCATTTAGGACCATTCACAACTGCTCAGATACTGAAACAGTCCATGCCCAAATGCAGCATGATCTGAGTAATAAGGTGTGGAGCTGGATGAACACAGCAGGCCAAGCAGCATCATAGGAGC
>JAHRHZ010000266.1:11504154-11537632 GCA_024137785.1 Ginglymostoma cirratum
CCTGCTGTGTTCATCCAGCCCCATGCTTGTTATCTCGCCATCCTTACTCAGTCTGGCCTACATGTGACTCCAGACCCACTGCAATGTGGTTGACTTTTAACTGCCCTCTGGGTAATTTGGGATGGGCAATTAATACTGCCTAGCCAGCGATGCCCTCATCCCGTGAATGAATTTAAAAAAAAAACCTTTATTCAATTCAAATTCCACCTTCTGCCATGGCAGGATTCAAACTCAGGTCCCCAGAACACCACTTAGGTTTCTGGATGAACAGTTTAGTGTTATTGTCACAGGACTATAGCCTTGCCATCTATTTATAAGGCTATAAAATCACAAACTTAATGTTTCGGGTCTGAGGAAGGGTCATTAGACCTGAAACGTGAACTCTGATTTTTCTCCGCAATGCTGCCAGACCTGCTGAGCTTTTCCAGCAATACCTATTTTTTATTTCTGATTTACAGCAATTGCAGTTCTTTTGGTTTTTATTTAGTATAAAATCACAGAGTTGCAGACAGCCTGCATTCTGTGCTTACTGACATTACTGGGTTTTAAGAATCCAACCTTTTAAGGGCACGGTGGCTCAGTGGTTAGCACTGCTACCTCACTGTGCCAGGAACCTGGGTTTGATTCCAGCCTTGGGTGTCTGTCTGTATGGAATTTGGACATTCTCTCCATATTTGTGCGGGTTTCCCCCCACAGTCCAAAGATGTGCAGGCTAGGTGGATTGACCATAATAAATGCAGGGTTACAGGGATAGGGTAAGGGGCTGAGTCTTAGTGGCATGCTCATTGGAGGGTTTGTGTGGGCTGAATGGCCTGCTTCCACACTGTAAGGAATCTATGAACTCAGTGTCTCTGCTGACTCAATTACACAGACAGAATAATTGAACACGAGGTTGGTACTTTCATACCAGAACACCACATGTTGTCTTGTCATGTAACTGTCTTAAAGGGACAGGCCTGTTTAGTCTGTACTCTCTGCCATAACCATAATCAGGGGTTTACTATAAAACTTAACTATAGTTAATAACTTCTGACTTTCCAGTGTGAATGAGAGCTTAGAAAATATTAACAATTGTCTACACATCACTATATGCTTTGCCAAGTTTTGGAAGCTTGTTGCTTCTGATCAGAACTGAGTTTACACAAGAATTGTTGCCAAAACATACACCATTAATCTAAAACTGCCTCTTTTGACATCAAAGGCACATGAAATCCCTTGGCTTTCACACTTCCTCAATAAATTGTGCCCTCTTGTTTTAAAGGGTTCAAGATCTCAGTGTATTGCTTTAAGATGAACAATTAATAACATTCACATGGAAACTCAAGAGCTATATAGAAAACACTGTCACCATTTTATGTTGTAATCACCTACTAAATTCTACCAGCATGTAAATTTAAGCTCCTCAAGTTAACAGGTAATTTGCACTAAATCTGTGCAAAGACTCAAAGACGTCTCTATCATCTAGTCATCTGTGTACAGTTCTTCCTTTGTTCCATTTTACATCAGTCATAAGCTCCTATCCATAGCCTAGAAGCCATGGTGCATTTGTTTATTGCCTCAATACACTCTGCGTATGTTTCTTCTCTCCTCCCTTCTAATTTATCAAGGATTTCCTCCTGCCCAATGCATGTTGTGAACGTCTGATATGCCTTGGGTGGATACACTGTCATCAATCCTTATTTATGTTTTTCTCTGATACCAAGTGGGGAAGAATGTCCACATGAAATTTTCAACATAGTCCCAGAGGGCACGTTTCATTTTAAGTTTCCACTCCATTTCCAGTCCGATTTTGCTAACCTTGGACACCAACATGGTTTCAATGAAGCTCATCCTAAGTTGGAGGAACAGAACCTCGTCATCTTACAGTATTCCGGACTCAACATTGAGTTAAGACCATGAGTTGACCATTCAGCCCCTTGGCTGATCCAATAGTCCTCATGTCAAATTTCCCCATAACCCTTGATTACCCTACTGATCAACAATTTATCTAGATCAGCCTTAAATATATACAAGAACACTATCCCCACAGCTGTCTGTGGTAAGGAGTTCCAAAGATTCTCAACACTCTAAGATGAGAAATTCCTCCTCATCTCAGTCTTAAACCGGCATTCCTTTATTGTGAGACTTTGCCTCTGGTTTTAGGCTCTCATGAGGGGAAATATCCTCTCAACATTTACTCTGTCAAGTCCCTTAACAATCTTATATGTTTCAACAAGATCACCTCTCATTTTTCTGAATTTGAGTGGGGGACTCAATTACTAAGGGTCATGAGTTCAAAGTGAGAGGAGGAAAGTTTACGGGAGATATGTGTGGAAAGTTCTTTACGCAGAAGGTGGTGGGGGCCTGGAACACGTTGCCAGCGGAGGTGGTAGACGCAGACATGTTAGTGTCTTTTAAGATGTATCTGGACAGGTACATGGATGGACAGGGAGCAAAGGGATACAAACCCTTAGAAAATAGATGACAGGTTTAGACAGAGGATCTTGATCGGCGCAGGCTTGGAGGGCCAAAGGGCCTGTTCCTGTGCTGTAATTTTCTTTGTTCTTTGTTCTTTGTTCAATGAGAAGAGGCCCAACCCTTTTAAGCTTTTTAAGCTTCCCTCTTGTTTTCAGCAGTGCGTGTGTGGAGGGAACACGAGCCAGGAAGAAACAGATAAATTCGGGCATTGGTTAAACCCAAAACACTACACGTGTAGTGTCTCCCACCCGTCCTCCTCCTCTAACCAAAAAAGACTGTGTGGAAGTTCGGTAAGGTAAGGCTTTTTTTTAATTCTTCTGGAAATCTAGAGTAGAGGGAATGGAAGCTAGGGCAGTTGCATGCTCCTCTTGCAGGATGTGGGAGGTAAGGGTCACTGCTGGTGTCCCCTCTGACTTCACCTGCAAGAAGTGCACCCAACTCCAGCTCCTCAAAAACCATGTGAGGGAACTGGAGCCGGAGCTGGATGAACTCTGGATCATTCGGGAGGCTGAGGGGGTGATAGAGAGGAGTTACAGGGAGGTGGTCACACCCAAGGTACAGGAAAAAGGTAGCTGGGTGACTGTCAGGACGGGGAAAAGGAATAGGCAGACAGTGCAGGGATCCCCTGTGGCCGGTCGCCTTAATAATAAGTATACTGTTTTGGATACTGTTGGGGGGGATGACCTACCTGGGAAGGCCATAGCAGACAGTTCTCTGGCACTGAGCCTGACCCTGTGGCAAAGAAGAGAAGGGGGGGGAATAGGAGAGCAATTGTAGTGGGGGCTCGATAGTAAGAGGTACAGACAGGAGGTTCTGGTAGATTAACTAATGTTAATTCAATCGACGGGCAGGGACAGCAGTGTGTGACTGCGAGTGAGGCAGGTAGAGGGACCCTGCAGACAGGAACGCAGGAGCCGCAGCCCTTGACATTGTCCCACAGGTATGAGGCACTTGCTGCCTGCTAGGATGAGGAACGGAGCTGCAGGCGGGATGAGTCAACTGACCATGGCACCATGGTCCAGGAGGCCATTCATGAAGGGGGAACAAAAAGACAGAATGTAGTTGTAGGGGATTCCATCATCGGGGGTAGACATTATGCTTTGCGAGCAGGATAGTGAATCCCGCATGGTGTGTTGCCTGCCTGGTGCCAGGTTGCGAGACATCTCTGACCGGCTTGAGGGAATAAGAGAGAGGGAGGGGGAGGATCCAGTTGTTGTGGTCTACGTAGGTACCAACAACATAGGCAGGACTAGGAAAAAAGACCTGTTTTGGGATTATGAAAAGCTAGGTACAAAATTAAAAAACAGGTCTTCAAGGGTCATAATCCCTGGATTGCTGCCCGAGCCACGTGCAAATTGGTATAGGGAGGCGAGGATCAGGGAAGTAAACACGTGGCTAAAAGAGTGTTGAGGGAAAGAGGGTTTCCTTTTCATGGGGCACTGGCATCAGTTCTGGGACAGGAGGGATCTATATCGCTGGGATGGACTCCACCAGAACAGGGCCGGGTCCTGTATTCTGGCAAAAAGGGTAAATAGGGTAGTTAATAGGACTTTAAACTAGTAAGTTGAGGGGAAGGGAGAAGTGAGCGTAGGGAGAGAATAACAATTAATGTAAGACAAAGCAGCAGCTTAGCAGGTGACGAGGAAGCTTCAACTCCATTGAAAATTAGGAAAAAAGTTAAAGGGAAGAGGAACTCAAGAGCTGTTAGTAATGGAGGTAATGGGACCCAAAAAGAAGGTGCAAAAACTGGCATAAGTGCACTTTATCTGAATGCTCGGAGCATTCAAAACAAGGTGGATGAGTTGACAGTGCAAATCATGGCAAATGGGTATGGTTTAGTGGCCATTACAGAGACATGGTTACAGGATGGTCATGACCGGGAGTTAAATATCCAGGGGTATCAAACTGTTCGGAAGGACGGACAGGAAGGTAAGGGAGGTGGTGTTGCTCTGATTTTTAAGGATGATATCAGGGCAGCAGTGAAAGATGATATAGGTTCTACTGAACAAAACGTTGAATCCCTTTGGGTGGAAATTAGGAATAGCAGGCACAAGAAGTCACTGATAGGTGTGGTCTATAGGCCACGAAATAATGACATTGTGGTGGGGCGGGCAATAAACATAGAAATAGTCAATGCATGTAAAAATGGTACAGCAATTATCATGGGGGATTTTAATCTACATATCGATTGGTCAAACCAGGTCGGTCATGGCAGCCTTGAGGATGGGTTCATAGAATGCATCCACGATAATTTCCTTGAGCAATATGTAATGGAACCTGCGAGGGAGCAAGCTATCCTAGATCTAGTCCTATGTAATGAGACAGGAATAATTAATGATCTCACTGTTAGGGATCTTCTCGGAAGGAGCGATCACAGTATGGTCGAATTTAAAATACAGATGGAGTGTGAGAAGGTTAAATCCAGTACCTATGTCCTGTTCTTAAACAAAGGAGACTATGAAGGAATGAGGTAGGAGTTAGCTAAGGTAGAATGGGAGCAAAAAGTTTATGGTGGGTCAATTGAGGAACAGTGGAGCACTTTCAAAACAATTTTTCACAGTGCTCAGCGGAAGTATATTCGTGATTAGGAAGAACTGTAGGAAAAGAGAGAGCCAGCCATGGATGTCTAAGGAAATAAAGGAAAGTATCAGATTGAAAAAAAACACAGACAAAAAGCAAAGATTAGTGGGAAACTAGTAGAGTGGGAAATCTTTAAAGGCCAACAGAAAGCCATAAAAAAGGTTATAAAGAAAAGTAAGATAGATTATGAGAGTAAACTAGCTCAGAATATAAAACAGGCAGCAAAAGTTTCTATAAATATGTAAATCGTAAAAGAGTGGCGAAGGTAAACATTGGTCCTTCAGTGGATGAGAAGGCCAATATAATAACTGGGAATGAGGAAATAGCCAAGACATTAAACAGTAATTTTGCGTCGGTCTTCACAGTGGAAGACACAAATAACATGCCAAAAACTAATGGCAAGAAGGTTACAGCAGGTGAGGACCGAGAAACTATCATTATCACTAAGGAGGCAGTGCTGGGCAAGCTAAGGTAAACAAGTCTCCTGGCCCTGATGAGATGCATCCCAGGGTACTAAAAGACGTGATGGGGGAAATAGCAAATTCACTAGTAATTATTTACCAAAATTCACTGGACTCTGGGGTGGTTCCCATAGATTGGAAAACAGCCAATGTGACGCCACTGTTTAAAAAGGAAGTAGACAAAAAGTGGGTAACCATAGGTCAGTTAGCTTAACTTCAGTAGTGGGGAAAATGCTTGAATCTATCATTAAGGAAGAAATAGCAAGACACCTGGATATAAATTGTCCCATTGGGAACACCCAGCATGGGTTCATGAAGGGTAGGTCATGTTTAACGAATTTGGTGGAATTCTTTGAGGTCATTACTTGCATAGTGGACAATGGGGAACATGTGGATGTGGTGTATCTGGATTTCCAGAAGGCATTTAACAAGGTGCCACACCAAAGGCTGCTACATAAGATAAAGTTGCACGGTATTACAGGTAATGTATTGGCACGGATAGAGCAGTTTTGACCAGTAGAAAGCAAAGAATAGGGATAAATGGGTGTTTTTACCGTTGGCGGTCAGTGGCTAGTGGTGTGCCTCAGGGATCAGTGTTGGGACCTAAATTGTTTATAATCTACATAGATGATTTGGAGTTGGGGACTAAGTGTGGTGTGTCAAAATTTGCAGATGACACTAAGGTGAGTGGTAGAGCAAAGTGTGCAGAAGACACTGAAAGTCTGCAGAGGGATACAGTTAGTCTAAGTGAGTGGGCAAAGGTCTGGCAGATGGAGTACAATGTTGATAAGTGTGAGGCCATCCATTTTGGTAGGAATAACAGCAAAATGGACTATGTTTTAAATGGTAAAAAATTGCAGCACACTGCTGTGCAGAGGGACTTGGGTGTCCTTGTGCATGAATCGCTAAAAGTAGGATTGCAGGTACAGCAGGTAATTAAAAAGGCAAATGGAATTTTGTCTGCCATTGCTCGAGGGATGGAGTTTAAAAACAGGGAGGCTATGCTGCAGCTGGTGAGGCCACACCTGGAGTACTGTGTGCAGTTTTGGTCTCCTTACTTGAGAAGAGATATACTAGCACTGGAGGGGGTACAGAGGAGATTCACTCAGTTGATTCCAGAGTTGAGAGGGTTGGATTATGAGGAAAGACTTAGTAGACTGGGATTATACTCATTGGATTTCAGAAGAATGAGGGGAGATCTTATAGGAACATATAAGATTATGAAGGGAATAGATAAATTGGAGGCAGGGAGGTTGTTTCTGCTAGCAGGTGAAACTAGGACTAGAGGGCATCACCTCAAAATAAAGGGAAGCAGATGTAGGACTGAGGTCAGGAGGAACTTCTTCACCCAAAGGGTTGTGAACCTGTGGAATGCCCTGCCCAGTGAAGTGGTTGAAGCTACCTCGCTGAATGTGTTTAACACAAGGCTAGATAAATTTTTGAGCAGTGTAGGAATTAAGGGTTATGGTGTGTGGACAGGTACGTGGAGCTGAGTCTCAAAAAGATCAGCCATGATCTTATTAAATGGTGGGGCAGGCTCGAGGGCCAGATGGCCTACTCCCGCTCCTTATTCTTATGTTCTTATGTTCTGGGGATGCGGAAGAGAGGAAAGGGTGGTATGTTGCCTCCCGGGTGCCAGGGTCCGTGATGTCTCGGATCGTGTCTGCAAGATCCTTAAGCGGGGGAGAGTGAGCAACCAGCAGTCATGGGACACAACAATACCTGTGACATAGGTCGAAAAAGGATCGTGAATATGAAAACAAGTACAGGGAGTTTGGTTGGAAGCTGAAGACCAGGACAAACAGGGTAGTTATCTCTGGATTACTACTCGTCCCACATGATAACAAGGTAAGAAATAGGGAGAGAGTGCAGCTAAACACGTGGCTACAGGGCTGGTGTAGGAGGGATGGCTTCCATTATGTGGATAATTGGAGCACATTCTGGGGAAGATGGGACGTGTACTGTAAGGGCGGGTTGCACCTGAACCGGAAGGGCACAAATATCCTGGCTGGGAGGTTTGCCAGAGCTGTACGGGATGGTTTAAACTGGCTTGGCAGGGGGTAGGGAACCGGATTTATAATTCAGAGGATGAGGTATTCGGCCTTCCAACAGACACAACAGGGAGTGAGGTGATTTATAAAGAAATGTGGTCGATGGAGGGTAATTGCAGACACCGAGATGGTTTGATGTGTGTACGCTTCAATGCTAGAATTATCAGAAATAAAGCAGATGAACTTAGAGCATGGGTCGGTACTTGGAACTATGATGTTGTGGCCATTACAGAAACTTGGGTAACTCAGGGAGAGGAATGGTCGTTGGAAGTTCCGGGATTTGGATGCTTTAAAAGAAATAGGGAGGGTGGAAAAAGAGGTGGGAGAGTGGCGTTGCTAGTCAGGGCGAGTATAGCAGCTACTGAAAGGCAGTTCGAGAATGGTATGTCCACAGAGTCAGTTTGGGTTGAGGTCAGGAACAAGAAAGGAGCAGTCACTTTGTTGGGGTTTTTTTACAGACTCCCTAATTGTTGCAGAGAAGTGGAGGAGCGGATTGGGAGGCAGATACTGGAAAGGTGCAGAAGTCACAGGGCTGTCGTCATGGGTGACTTCAACTTTCCTAATATTGATTGGAAACATTTTAGTTGTAATAGTTTAGATGGAGCACATTTTGTCCAGTGCGTTCTGGAAGGATTCCTGACACAGTATGTAGATAGACCAACATAAGGAGAGGCCACTTTGGATTTGGTGCTTGGCGATGAACCGGGCCAAGTGTTAGACCTGTTGGTAGGAGAGCATTTTGGTGGTAGCGACCAAAACTCTGTTTCTTTCAGGATAGTCATGGATAAGGATAGGCCCATACGGCAGGGTAAAGTTTATAATTGGGGGAAGGGTAATTACAATTCAGTTAGGCAAGACCTGGGTAACATAAATTGGGAACAGATGCTGTCAGGGAAGAGCACCACAGAAATGTGGAGATTGTTTAAGGAATGCATACTGCATGTGCTCAATATGTTTTTCACTAGCAGGCAGGGAAGATGCTGTTGAGTGAGGGAGCCATGGTTCTCGAGAGAGTTCGAACGACTGGTTAAAAGGAAGAAGGAGTCTTATGTAAGGTTTAGGAAAAGAGGAACGGAAAAGGCTCTAGAGGGATACAAGGTAGCCAGGGAGGAGCTGAAGAAAGGGCTTAGGAGAGCTTTAAGGGGGCATGAGAAAACCTTGGCGGATAGGGTCAAGGAAAACTCCAAGGCTTTTTACACGTATGTGCAGAACAAGAGAATGACCAGAGAAAGGGTAGGGCCGATCAAGGATTGTAAAGGGAATTTGTGCACAGAGCCTAAAGAGGTAGGAGAGGTCCTTAATGAATACTTTTCTTCAGTATTCACAACTGAGAGGGACCTAGTTGTACATGAGGATGTTGTGAAACAGGCAGGTAGGCTAGAGGAGGTTGATGTTAGTAAAGAAGATGTGCTAGGAATCCTGAGGAAGTTGAAGATAGATATGTCCCCCGGGCCTGATAGCATTTATCCAAGGATTCTATGGGAAGCAAGGGACGAAATTGCAGGGCCTTTGGCGATGACCTGTTCGTCCTCACTGTCCATGGGTATAGTGCCGGAAGATTGGAAAGAGGCAATCGTCATTCCCTTGTTCAAAAAAGGGAACAGGGATAACCCCGGAAATTGCAGGCCAGTTAGTCTTATGTCAGTGGTGGGCAAATTATTGGAAAGGGCTCTGAGAGACAGGATTTATGATCATTTGGAAAGGCATAGTTTGATTCGTGATGTCAGCATGGATTTGTGAGGGGTAGATCATGCCTCACGAACCTTATTGAATTCTTTGAAGAGGTGACCAAACACGTTGATGAAGGTAGAGTAGTGGATGTGGTATACATGGATTTACGTAAGGCATTTGATAAGGTTCCCCATGGTAGACTCAAGCAGAAGGTAAGGAGACATGGGATAGGGGGAAATGTGGCAAATTGGATTCAGAATTGGTTGACCCTTAGAAGACAAAGGGTGGTAGTGGACGACAAGTAGTCAACATGGTGCTCAGTTACGAGTGGTGTACCACAAGGATCTGTTCTGGGTTCACTTCTATTTGTGATTTTTGTAAATGATTTGGATGTAGGAGTGGAAGGGTGGATGAGTAAGATTGCGGACAATACGAAGGTGGGTCACGTTGTGGACAGTGCAGAGGGCTGTTCTAGGTTATAAAAGGGATATTGATAGGATACAGAGCTGGGCTGAGAAGTGGCAGATGGATTTTAAACCTGAAAAGTTTGGAAGGATAAACTTGAAAGCAGAATACAGGGCTAACAGAAAGATTCTTGACAGTGTGGAGGAGCGGAGGGATCTTGGGCTTCATGTTCACAGTTCCCTTAGAGCTGCCACCCAGGTAGATAGAGTTGTTAAGAAGGCGTATGGTGTGTTAGCTTTCATTAATAGTGGGATTGAGTTCAAGAGCTGCGCAATTATGCTCCAGCTATACAAAAGCCTGGTTCGGCCACATCTGGAGTATTGTGTCCAGTTCTGGTCACCTCATTACAGGAAAGATGTGGAAGTGTTAGAAAAGGTGCAGAGGAGATTTACCAGAATGTTGCCTGGAATGGAGGGAAGGTCTTACGAGGAAAGATTGAGAGAGCTAGGGCTTTTCTCTTTAGAACGACGAAGGATGAGAGGTGATTTGATAGAGGTGTACAAAATGATCAGAGGTATAGATAGAGTAGACAGCCAGTGTCATCTAAGGGCAAACAGCTGTTTTTTATCCACTCTGTCCATGTCTGTCATGATCTCTTACAGTTCAATCAGGTTCCCTCTCAGACTTCTCTCTTCACAACCAAAAAGGTTTTATTCCAGGCAACATCCCAGGTGAATCTCCTTTGCACCTTCACCGGTACAATCCCACCCTTTCTGCAGTGTGTTGACCAGGACTGTAGACAGTACTCCACCTGTAGCCTAACGAAATTCCAGTACAGCCCCAAAATATCCTCCATACTATTAGATTCACTGTCACCTATCCTTCTTATTCGTATTAATCTAAGTTATTGATACCAAGTGTAGATGGATGCTGACACTAAATCTTTGCAAAAGGTCGGCCCAATTTTGTCAAACAGAATAGGTTTATCTCAGAGTACTTAAAAACCAGTTACATTACCCCTGAGATACATGATAGTTTCTTCTGAGACATCAGACTTGATTTAAGGATAAGTACACATTACTGTTAGTTACATGGACTTAACACAGAACAGCTATTGAGTAACACATACCATACCGACTAAATCCTCCCAGCACCAATTGTTAATATCCTGAAAGCTCTAAATACAACAGGAAATATACAAATTTCTATGTAGTGCACAGGTAGACCTTTAAAATATCTACCAGCTCTAGCTTCCAGATCTTTGCAGAGCTTTGTTTACTTTTCCCTGAGTCCACATCCAGACTAAACTGATTAAGCACAGTGCACATCGATAATCGTGAATGCACACATCAAACTTAAACAATTTGAGTACAGCAGTCCCACTCTCCTATCCTGAAACGTGTCTCTTTTCAGATGCTTCATTTGCTTTTTCAAAGACGTAATCGAATCTACTGCAGTACCCTGCGTAGCTGTTATAATAGGTCGCAAGTTGGGATTGTTTTTATTGCCTCGTATTGTGAACCGAACCTCTTCTGACTGGTAAAGACTCCATATGGCGATTTCTCATTTATCTTCATTGTTCTTGTCTGGCTGCTAAGGGCCACTCTCTGATAAAGCCAAGGAGATAAAGGTAGCTGCCAAATGTTTCTCGCAGTAATTATAGCAAAAGGAAATGCAGAACTACCAAGACTGAGTTGCGATGCTTGCTTCACGCTGCCATAATTGGTAGTATGAATCTCAGCAGTTACTGACACTTGAATCTGCCATTGGTTTTGTATGATAAATGTGCCCTGACCCTCTACAACAAGCCTTACAAAGATGAAACATTACTTCGGTAGCACATTCCTCACAGATTGCTTCTTTTCAAGTCAGGTTCTCTTGGAGCCAGTTCTTGAAACACTCTGATGGATGCAGCCGACTACAAAATAAGTTGTGACCGAAACAAGCTCCTTGGAGAGACCAATACAAATCATGGCTCAAACAGAGCACTTGGGGACGTGTTTGACAGGTTCATGGAGCTCCTCCAGACATAACATAATTTATCATATTTTTAATCAGTATCTTTTTTCTCAAGGGGTGAATTAATGTTAATCCGTCAGGAAATATATCCAACTATTCATGAATTGACACTAAACTCATTGCTCCTGGTCTCCCTTCTCACAGTATCAGTTACCATTCATTCAGGTATTAAGATCATTGAATAGTTCTCAACAGCTTATTCACATCCACAGTTTTAGAAATCCATGCCACACATTGCAGTAAATGAAACACAATCTTCCAAACCTGACATTGTTACTTGACTCTTCCTAAATGATGAACTCACTCACACAGGGAAAGAGGCAGTCCTGAGGAATGACAGTCATACTGCATGAACAGCTTATTAGTCTTTAGGTTGTGGGCCATATGGAACAGTTTTCTGAAGGTGAGAGACTGTTTTCCTAGTAGATTGTGCAACCGCCCAGATCCCCCCATCAACTCCTGTCAATTTGAAGTGGCTCGATTTGCATTTTGTAACCTGTGCACAGAATCAAATAAGCGTCTTTTATGAAGGAACAAAGCGGGCTGGTGAGGTTTGCAAAGTTGATTTGTCATTGACTTTCAAAAGGCTTTTGACAAAGTATAAGATTTGTATTAGACAAAGAATAATATCAGAGACTTGTTAGCAAAATTACACCAGGTGGGATTAAAGAGCTACGTGGATATGACATTGGCAGTGGGACAGAAACTGAGTGATTGAGAATTGTTGTTTTTCAGACCAGAGGAAACAGCTCAATAGTGTCCTCCGTGGGTCAGCATTGGGCCACTGTCCCTCTTGATACATATTAACAACCTGAACTTGGTAACGCAAGGCACAATTTCAAAGTTACAAAGCTTGGCCATACTGGAAATATTAGGGACACTAATAATAGATTTCAGGAAGACAAGACTGGCTAGGTAGATGCATTTTAACAGAAGTGTGGTGTGATGCATTTTAGTAGGATGAATGAATGCAGGAAATCTAAACTAAATTTAAAAGCTGTAAAAGAGTTGTAGGAATGCAGATCTGTGGGAGTATGCATGTAAATGTTTGATGGTGGCAGGACAAATGAGAAGGCGGCTTAAAATAAAAGATTATGTTGCATCCTTAATAATCCATTATTGTTGATTCGAGTTCAGAAAGGCTATTGTGTCCTGTTCTGAATGCCACATTTTAGGAAGGATATCAAAGTCCTGGGAAGGGTACAGAAATAATTTGTTGGAATTATATCAGGAATTCTGTGAAATGGAGAAACTGAAAAGAATTATTCTTCTTAGAACAGCGGTGATGAAGAGTTTTGTAGGGATGTTGAACATTGTGAATAGATTTGATCGAGTGATTTTGGGAGAAACTTGATAGCATTTTTTGTCAACTAGCATGCAACAGATGGCTGAAAGGTCTGATTCTATTCTGTAATTTTCCAAAGATTTCTAATAATCAATTTTCCTGGCTGCAGAAGGGTCAGAAACAAGAATGCAAGATTTAAGGTGACTAACAAAAGAACCAGAGGTAATACGAAGAAATAATTTCTCAACAGAAAGTTGTTAGAAGACCACAAGAAACAGGAACTGGAGTAGGTTGTTCAGCCCTTCAAGCCTGCTATGCCATTCAATAGTGTCTGAAAGGGTAAGAAGTTTGATAGCAATTTCCAAAATTAACTTGGCTAAATATTGAATAGAAAAAAAATACATCAGGGTCATTGGGAAAAGAGCACAGGAGGGGAAGTAATCAGATAAATCTATAAAACAACAAGTACACATTTGGTGAGCCAACTGCATCATTTTACAATTCCGTGCCTGCATACCATGTAGACGAACATTTAAATCTCACACACCTACCACTTTTTTAGTGTTTATCCATGGGATGTGGGCTTTGCCGGCTAAGTATGTATCTGCCATCCTTAGTCGTTCTCGAGAAGGTGGTGATGAGCTACGTTCTTGAACCACCCACAATCCAACGTGGAGGTAGGTGGGTGGGTGTTTGCAGACATTCATGGTCCAGTTGGGAAGGTAGTTCCAGGATTTTGACATGGTGATAGAGATCAAATGTATGATATAGTTTCAAATAATGATGCCGTGTGGCTTGGAAGAAGACCCAGAGATGGTGATGCTTCATAGAATCCCTACAGTGTGTAAACAGGCCCTTCGGCCCAACAAGTCCACACCGAACCTCAGAGCATCCCACCCAGACCCACCCCCGCAAACAACCCACACCTCCCTGAACACTACGGGCAATTTAGCATGGCCAATCCACCTAACCTGCACATCTTTGGACTGTGGGAGGAAACCGGAACACCCGGAGGAAACCCACACAGACATGGGGAGAATGTGCAAACTCCACACAGACAGACGCCCGAGGCTGGAATCAAACCCGGGTCCCTGGCGCTGTGAGGCAGCAATGCTAACCACTGAGCCACCGTGATGCTTCCATGCATCTGCTCCCTCTCTCCTTCTAGCTGCTGGTTGCTGTGCGTTTGTAGGTGCTCTCTAAGAAGCTATGGTAAATTTCTACAGTGGGTCTTGTAAAATATACACAATGCTGCTACTGAGTGTCAGTGGTAGAGAGGGACTGATTGTCATTGGTGCCAATCCAGCTTTGTCCTGACTGGTATCAAGCTTCTTGAGTGTTGTTGGAGATGCATTCCTCCAGGCAAGTGGGGAATGTTCCATCAAACTCCTGACCTGTGTCTGATAGATGGTGGATTGAATTTGGAGAGCCAGGAGCTGAGAAAGTCGCTGCAGCATTTCTAGCCTCTGATCTGCTCTTGCAGCCATAGTATTTAGATGGCTAGTGCAGTTCAGTTTCTGGTCAATGGTGGCCCCAGGATGTTGATAATGGGAGGTTCAGTGATTGTAATGCCATTGAATGCCAAGGTACATGGTTAGTCTCTCTCTTGCTGGAGATGGTCATTGACTGGCACTTTTGTGGTATGTTTTTTACTTGCCACCCATCAGTCCTAGCTTAAAATAAATGGGCTCTGGAGAAAGGATGTTTGCATATTCTGAAAAATTTAAATGTGTCAACAGACCCACAGACCTGCCAAACTTTCATGCCAAAGAGCAAAAGTAAAATCCCAAGTAAAAAAGTAAATGGAGGGCATCATGAAGGTAATGGCATGATTGCACCAGGGATACAGGAGCAGAATTAGGCCATTTGGCCCATCGAATATGCTCCACCATTTGATCATGGTTGATATGTTTCTCAATCCCATTATACAATTGCTACAAAGTGGAAGCAGGCCATTCAGCCCATCAACTCTGCATCAACCCACGGAAGAGCATCCCACCCACCTTGTCCTGTAACCCTGCGTTTCTCACATAACCTGCACATAGGCAATTTAGCATGGCCAGTACACCTAACCTGCACATCTTTGGCCTGCGGGAGGAAGCCCATGCAGACATCAGGAGAACATGCAAACTTCACACAGACAGTTTCCCAAGGGTGGAATCAAACCGGGTCCCTGGCACTGTGAGGCAGCAGCGCTATCCACTGAGCCACCATCCCACGTCATTCTCCTGTCTTCTCCCCCTAACTCTGATTCCCTCACGAATCAAGAATCCATCTATCTCTGTCTTGAATAAACTCAATGACTTGACTTCAACAGCCTTCTGTGACATGATTTCCAGAGTTTAACCATCCTCTGGCTGAAGAAATTCCTCTCCATCTCAGTTCTAAAGGATTGTCCCTTCATTCTGAGAATTTTCCCTCAGCTCCTAGTCTCTTCTCATGGAAATATATTCTCCACATCCCCTCTATCCAGGCCTCACAGTATTCTGCAAGTTTGAAATGAGATCTCCCTTCATCCTTCTAAATTCCATCAAGTACAGACCCAGAGTCCTCAACCGATCCTCATTTGACAAGCCCATCATCCCCAGGGTCATTCTTGTAAACCTCTTCTGGGCCCCCTCCAAAGCTGACACATCCTTTTTTAGATATAGGGCCCAAAATGGCTCAGAATGTTTCAAATGTAATCTGACCAGAGCCTTATACAGCTTCAGTTGTATATCTCTGCTCTTGTACTTTCTAGCTCTCTTGAAATAAATGCTAAATTTGCATTCACCTTCCTAGCTGCCAACTGAACTTGGGCAATCAAGTCACTTTGTGTTTCCGAAGCCTTTCCCCATTTAGAAAATAGTCTACACCTCTATTCTTCCTACTGAAGTGCATAATCATAGAATTCATAGATCATAGAATCCCTACAGTGTGGAAACAGGCCCTTCAGCCCAAAAAATCCACGCTGACCCTCCCAGGCACATACCCCATAACCCACTTAATCTACACATCCCTGAACACTTTGGACAATTTAGCATGGCCAATCCACCTAGCCTGCACATCTTGGACTGTGGGAGGAAACCAGAGCACCCAGAGGAAACCCACAGAGACACAGGGAAAATGTGAAATCTCTACACAGACAGTCGCCTGAGGGTGGAATTGAACTGGGGTCCCTGGTCCTGTGAGGCAGCAGTGCTAACCACTGAGCCACTGAGCTGTCCCCAGGGTCTCACACTTTGCCACATTGTTTTCCATCTGCTACTTCCATCTGTCCACTCTCCTAGCCTGCCCAAGCCCTTCTGCAGCCTCTTGGCTTTCTCAACACAACCTGTCCCTCCACCTACCTTTGTGTCATCTGTAAACTCAGTAACAATGCCATCAGTTCCTTCATACTGATCATTAACATACAACATGAATAGTCATGGCCCCAAAATTGACCCCTGTGGAACTCCACTAGTCACTGGCTGCTATCCTGAAAAAGACCTCCTTATCCCCACTCTCTGCTTTCTGTCAATTAGCCAATCCTCTATCCATGCCAATACCTTGCCCTAAACACCATAGGCTCTTTTCTTACTTAGCAGCCTCCTGTGCAGCACCTTGCCAAAGGCCTTCTGGAAATCCAATTGATCATATCCACTGGTTCTCCTATGTCTAACTTGCTTGTTACCTCCTCAAAGAATTCTGGCAGATTTTTATTGTATGACCTCCCCTTGAAGAAGCAGTTCTGACTCAGGTCTATTTTACCGTTCAATTCTAAGTGGTCCTTAATCTCAGTTTAATAATGGACTCCAAACCTTACTAATGAATGAGGTCAGGCTAACCGGTCTGTAGGTTCCTGTCTTCTGCCTCCTTCTTTTCTTAAACAGAGGTGTTACATTAACCATTTTCCAATCCTCTGGTACCCTCCCTGACTCAAATTATTCCTTAAATATAGTCATCAACGCCTTTACAATCTTCTCAGTTATCTCCTTCAGACCCTCTGGTGCAGTCCATCTGGCTGGGGTGATTTATCCACCTTCAGACCTTTCAGCTTACCCAGCACCTTTCCTTAGTGATGACCGATGAACTCACCTCTGGCCCTGACTCTCTTGACCTTCTGGTATGCTACTGGTGTCTTCCACTATGAAAACTGACACAAAGTACATATTCAGTTTGTCTTCCATTTCTTTGACCATTACAACTACTCCAGCCTCATTTTCCAGCAGTCCAATGTTCACTCTTACCTCTTCTTACCTTTAAGATATTTAAAAGAACTCTTGCAATCTTCTTTTATATTACTAGCTGGTTCATTCTCAAATTTCATCTTCTCCCCCATGTTGCTTTTTTAAGTAACCATTGTCTGCTTTTTCTTGGGCTTTTTTTGATTTCCCTGACTTCCCCTGTCAGCCATGGTTGCTTCGTCCTCCCCTTATTATGTTTCTTCTTCTTTGGGAAGAATATCTGATGTGTCTCTGAATTACTCCCAGAAAATCGTGCCATTGCTGCTCCACCACCTTACCCACTATTTCCCCTTTCCAATCAGCTCTGGTCAGCTCCTCCCTCATGTCTTTGTAGTTGCCTTTACACCAAACAAAGCAGGCATTGTAGATCTATATCGTGAGAATAAAGTTTAGCTTTTCACAAGCAATAATACAGAGAACCATTGTAAAATGATGAGCAGCCATACAGATAGTTCACACAACACTCCTAAATTCCCTATTAGCCACTATCTTACAGTTGCGGCCCCTAGTTCTGATCTCTGAAACAAGTGGGAAACAACTTCTTTTTGTTTACCCTACAAAAACTGCTATGTAGACAGATTTGAGTTTATGTCATACTGCCAACAGCAGACAGAACAATTAAATTGATTCACATGGATGTCGACACACTGGTAAAGAATATGCTTTCACCAATGCTAACTTAGCTGAGAGGCTTTATGGGATTTGCCACTGCTGGGATATCCAGCAAATCCTTCAGAAAAGCACTTTTGGATAAAGCCAAAATATATATTGTGGATGAGAGATAAAAGGTACTGCAGATGCTGGAGAATCCGAGATAACAAGCATGGGGCTGGATGAACACAGCAGGTCAAGCAGCATCATAGGAGCAGGAAAACTTGACGTTTCGGGCCTTCATCAGAAATGAGGGAGGGGAAGAGGGTTCTGAAATAAATAGGGAGAGAGGGGGAGGCGGATAGAGGATGGATAGAGGAGAGGATAGGTGGAGAGGAGGCAGACAAGTCGAAGAGGCGGGGATGGAGCCAGTAAAGGTGAGTGTAGGTAGGCGGGTAGGGAGGAGATAGGTCAGTCCAGGGAGGACGGATAGGTCAAGGGGGCGGGATGATGTTAGTAGATAGGAGATGGGGGTGTGGCTTGAGGTGAGAGGAAAAACAGGTTAGGGAGGTGGAGATGAGCTGGGCTGGTTTTGGGATGCGGTTGGGGGAGGGGAGATTTTGAAGCTTGTGAAATTTGTTGGACTAGAAGAAGAATTACAAGCTTGAAGCAACTGCAGCAAACCAGCAGAATCCTTAAGTGAATTAAAGCAAAACACTGCAGATGCTGGAAATCTGAATCAAACACCAAGACTCCTGGAGGAACTCAACAGGTCTGGTGGCATCCATGGTGAGAGAAATAGAGTTAATGTTTCAAGTCTGGCATGACTCTTTTTAAGAACCAACCTGTCTCTGATACCTCACACTTACTCTAGCTCTGCTACTGCACCTACCTCCAAATAAGGCTTGTGCTCTACAACTATTGTCTGCAACATCTCCCCTCACTTGGACTTACAACCTCTGCACTCCGAACCCTTGCATGCCCTGTGCACTGCCTTCTTACTCATTTGGGCCACTTTGCCATCATTCCACACTTGCACCAGTGTCACCAGCTCACTTTCAACCCGCTCAATGCCTTCCCTTTTCTCATTCCAGGACAAAATGGCTCTTAATAGGAGGTGAAAGGGCCAGGACAGGGGAGCAGCCTGCTGGATATTCATCTCTTCACTTCTTCTGAAGAGAGGATCTTGGCACCTGCCAGCGAAGAGCAGGGCTGCTCCATTGCAGATGCCAAAAACTCAATGTCCCACCAATCAAGTAAGACACTTTTTTTTCATTCACAGGATGAGGGTGTCGCTGGCTCGACAATCATTTATTATCCATCCCGAATTGTCAATTAGTTTAGAGTCAACCACAATGCCGTGAGTCTGGAGTCACATGTAGGCCAGAACAGGTAAGGATGGCAGATATCCCTCCCTAAAGGACATTAGTAAACCAGATTGTTTTTCCTTACATCAGTGATGGTTTAATGGTCATCATTAAACTCTTAGTTCCAGATTTTTATTGGATTCAAATTCAAGTGTGTGTGTGTGTGTGTGTGTGTGTGTGTGTGTCTGTTGATCCATAAATGCAGCATTGAAAGTACAGAGGCTGCCCATCCTTCACCATGCATGAGGTTCCATGGTCCAAGGCGTAGAGTGCGCAGCTCCTGCGCTATGTGCAGCCAATGTCACAGGAGTCTATTACATTGGCAACTGGATGCCACCTTTCCAGGTGGATAAACATTATTATTGGATCACAGGCACCAGGCATCAAGTATATCTTGCAATATAAGGTCAAGAGTGCTCGGGGCAAGGAATTCACCTGTACATAATAGGTTAATGCCTAAGGCTGTCAAAGCATGGCAAAGCTCAGCTATCTGGGTATATTTTCTGGATTAGAGTTGGCTGCAACTGTTGGCAAGCACCCCTCTGTCATGTTCACACCACCGGTTAAAGAAGCGATGCCCCAGGGTGCTGACACTCGGAGGACTGGCAGAGACCAGGCACTTGCTCAGCTACAGGCAAGAAGAACACCACAGTGTTGTCAATCAGTGACTTCATTGAAATGAACAGGCAGAGTTAGGAGCAGCGGGGCAGGTTTGTCAGGAACACTGGGCAATCTGACAAATAGGCTACAGAAGCATCAACGCAGCTGGGACCCTGCTGCTTCTAGCCTGGGGACCCACGCCTGGCAGTCTCAGAGCCTACTGGAGATGTGCATAGACCTGCCCTCCACTGCCATCCCCATTGGTTCTCAGCATCAATAACAAGACGACAAGGTGATGTGAACCCCTAAGCTCCCTCCGGATGCCCCTTCCTCACAAGAAGACCGGCTGGTTCCAATAAGCACCTCAGTGGAAGGGAGACTGTAAATAGATCCCCTGGTCAATTCCTGTCAGGATATTCTAGAGGGTCCTTGGATTTCCTACCTGTCATTCTGATCCTACCTGTCCTTGTGTGAATCACAGAAAGCTAACATGCAGGTACAACAGGTAAAAAAGAGGGCCAATGAAATTTTGGTATTTATTGCAAAAGGAATGGAATATAAAATTAGGGAAGAATTTCCAATTGTACCAGGTGTTGGTGAAACTGCATCTGGAGTACTGCATACAATTTTGGTCCCCTCACTTGACGAAGGATGTAATTGTATTGGAGACAGTTCAGATAAGTTTTGCTAGATTAATCCAGAGATGAAAGGCTTGCCTTTTGAGAGATTGAACAGTTTAGGCATATACTTTCTAGAATTTAGAAGAATGAGAGACTTATTTGAAGTATATAAGGTGCTAAAGGGGACTGATGAAGTAGACATAGAGAGAATGCTTTCCCTCTGTTGGGCAATTTAAAACAAGAGGTCAAAGTTTTAGAAGAAGGGGTGACAGATTTAAAACAGAGATGAGGAGGAATAGCTTCTTTCAAAGGGGCATGAATCAATGGATCTCACTCTACCTGAGTGCAGTGGACACGGGGACCCTGAATACATTCAAGGGGGAGATAGGCCAATTTTTAATTAATTATGGGTTAAAGGTATATCAAGGAAATGTACCAGTTCTGCTGGCATGTTGTCTCTCCATGGAAGCTATGGTATTGCTTACTGTCAATGCCTTCCTACTCCTGTCTGACCACCTTCCCTCCTATGCTGTATCATCTCGCCACCTCATGTATTGGATTAACCCCTTAGTATTGTAATCCCCTCTGCAAGCTAGCATTCAGTCTCCAATCCCAACAATTACATCCCCCAGCTTCTCTCCAACATCAGTGGCCCCTGATAAATTCCTTGGATTTTTTTTTTGGACGGATACACTGGACAGATCACAACTCACCCACACTTGAGTGACTTAGACAGGAAGCCCCAAATGATGACTGACCAGATCCCTGACTGATATAGCTACAGGTCCCTGATTGTATACCCTGGACTGGTTTAACGGTAAGCATGTGGATGACTGTGGCTCATTCCCTGAACTATCTGACCTTGACCACCCCAAGCTGACTGACTGTGCCCAAGCCCTGGAACTGAGGGCAGAGTGTGACTTGGTTGCTGTGCTGGCACCCCTGACTGAAGAGTGTCTCCCATAGTTTAACTGAGGATGACTCCCCTTGGAGTTTGAACGCATGGTTGTCCACTTGCAGCACACGTAGTGAGTTTGTCCTGTATACAGCTGGCACATAGAGCAGGTGGAAGATTGACATGGCACAGCGCCATTCAGCAAAGTGTCCACACACTTAACTGATGACTGTGAGCAGCATGTCAAGATGCCTGGTTTTATTTCTGCGCGAAGCTAGAAGGCAAGGCAGAAGCACTGTGAGCTTCTAAACTGTGAATGAGGGGCTAGAGTGCTAAAAGGTGAGGTAAAGCAAGGCAGGAACGCTGTGACCATCTGAGTAGGTGCTAACGCAATGAGAGCCAAGAGACAGAGGAAGCAGCCATGGGATGCAACCTGTCCAGCCTGTGAGTTGGTGCCTGTTAATGCACACAAAGCAGCAGCAGCAAAATAGTGAGAGATGCTGGTACACGGCCATGTCCAGCTTGACAGTGTAGAGGTGTAAGTGGATCCGAGAGGTGTCACGATGATGCCAATAGGCTGGCACGTGCCAGGGTCCATAGACATGGAGTATGTGCGGCCACAACCATAGAGTGTGCCTTGAGATGTAGGGTGCCTGGTGTCTGAGGTGGAGGTCTGGAGGAACAGTGAGCTGGAATCACCAACTTCCTGCTTTGGCTTTCATCTCAGGAATTCTTGGCATCTAATTTCTATCTAATAGTTGGTGGAATAGGATCCCTAAATGTTGAAGAGATGAAATTAGGCACTAATTAAGGAGTGATTTTTTTTTAATATATACATTCACAGGATGAGGGCGTCGCTGACTAGGCCATCATTTATCAGCCATCCCTAATTGCCCAGATGGCAGTTAAGAGTCAACCACATTCCTATGGGCCTGGAGTCACATGTAGTCCTGACCAGGTAAGGATGGCAGTTTTTCCCAAAATATCAACAATAGATTCACAGTCATCATTAGACTTTTAATTACAGGCATTTATTGAGTTCAAGTATCACCATCTGCAATGTGAGACTTGGACACAGGTCCCCAGAATATTGTCTGGGTCTCTGGATAAACAGTCCGGTGATAGTACCACTAGGCCATCGCCTCTCTGTCAATTGGCTTTGCACCCGTCACTGATGAGAATCTGATCCAGATGTCTGGAACTTAGCTGAAATATGCGACTTACTGCTTATGATGCCAATCAAGGTCATCTTGACCTCTCAGATGATTCTCTCAAATTTCTTGCCAGAGCCCATGTCATTCAGGGTCTGGTAAGATGCTGCCCAACACATCGTCATCAGCTGTCTGTGTGTGATGTGCAGTAACAACAGTAAACTCTGATTATGTATGTTAAGTATATTATATTATGGCCAGGTAAATAATTAGTGTTATGAGAAAACTTCAAAACATCTGTCACAAGACCTTGACTGTCTGTCGTGTACATTAAATGGATTAATGAAAAGTAAGCTCCACAGCATATCATGCAAATTGCACATTGTCACATCATGTAGAAACTAATTACATCAAAAAAAACTTTTCAGAACCTTAACATATTCTATCTGAACACCTCAAGCATCCTCTTTCAGCAATTAAAGCATTTTGCTGGTACTTATAATCTCTATGATCTAAATGTACATATACAGTCATCACAAAAATCATACCCCAAAATTATCTTTATGTTGACATGTTGAGCTTTAAAGTACAACTTATGGATTTTTTTTTAAAAGACATATGAACCAAAGCTTGAATGGCTGTCTAAAATCCCCGTGTAGATTACATTGCAGCCTGAGATGATTCATGGAATGTCCGTGAAATTTGAAATGAAGAGCTGAAGAGTGTCAAAGGAGCTTCAAACAGCAACGCTTCAAAGGGAGAGATGCCATTTTAAAAAATGAACAGTGATTTCCTGTGGGTTGTGCCCCTGACTGTGGACATGATAAACTGAAAGAAAGTCAGACTGGGTGAAAGGCATTTTGGTGTTTTGCTCTCCCAAGAATGTACAAGAAAGGGGGTTAAAAATCAACAAAAACCCTTGGTCTCTGTGCTAGCTTGTGGTTCAAATTACATTGTGCTGGAGCATGCTGCGAGGGGTCACGGCTGAGAGCTTCCACTAGACGCCCATGTGTATGCAGGTCAAAAAGAAATGAAGAAATATCTGAATGCACAACACAGGTCATAGTTGAAGGAAGCGGGGGCAATTTCTTTCAGCTGGCTGTAGAACCTAGATTCTCTAAACAACTGCACTGCTGTCAAACTCAGCACAATGGAAATCATTCACCTTTGTAGCCATATTGTTCTTGCAATCTATTCATCATGGACAAGCCAAAGACCAACACTCTATTAGAATTTTACTTTTTGGACTCATCTCTCATTTCTGATCTGTGTGTACATGCTTTGTTATCTTTTCCTTTCTGTTAATAGCAAATTAACTGGCTCTTTCTTCAACTCAAGAAAACCTGGTTAAGTTGACTCCTTTTCGACCATAAATACATTTGAGCTGGGAAATGTTATCCATTTCGAAGTGAACCTTGTAGCAACCAAACAAGAGTGAGGGCTGCAGAAGGAAGGGAAGCCAGTTTATCCCTCCTTATCTGGGAGCACAACCGTTTGGGAGATATCCTGTCTGGAATCATAACGAGTTGGGGAAACTCTCAGTAAAATCTCCCGCAGAGCCACGTGCAAATATCATAAGACCATAAGACATAGGAGTGGAAGTAAGGCCATTTGGCCCATCAAGTCCACTCCGCCATTTAATCATGGCTGATGGGCATTTCAACTCCACTTACCCGCACTCTCCCCGTAGCCCTTGATTCCTTACAAGATCAAGAATTTATCAATCTCTGCCTTGAAGACATTTAACTTCCGGCCTCCACTGCGCTCCGTGGCAATGAATTCCACAGGCCCACCACTCTCTGGCTGAAGAAATGTCTCCTCATTTCCGTTCTAAATTGACGCCCTCTAATTCTAAGGCTGTGCCCATGGGTCCTAGTATCCCCACCTAACGGAAACAACTTCCCAGTGTCCACCCTTTCTAAGCCATGCATTATCTTATAAGTTTCTATTAGATCTCCCCTCAACCTTCTAAACTCTAATGAATACAATCCCAGGATCCTCAGCCATTCATCGTATGTTAGGCCTACCATTCCAGGGATCATCCGTGTGAATCTCCGCTGGACACGCTCCAGTGCCAGTATGTCTTTCCTGAGGTGTGGGGCCCAAAATTGGACACAGTATTCTAAATGGGGCCTAACTAGAGCTTTATAAAGTCTCAGAAGCACATCGCTGCTTTTATATTCCAACCCTCTTGAGATAAATATCATCTCAGTCCAAGTTACAATTTAAAGGAAGCCTGTATTTCGTGAGGAAGGTGAGGCAGCTGGGAATGTTACCAGGGCATTCTGCCATGTTTCTTAGTTGAGTTGGCAGCAAGTGATCGAACAAAGTAACCACAGAGTGACCCAGTCGTGGCAGTGCATATATGCGTGCCAGGCCCTTTTGTATCTCACTGCGGAAAACATTTTTACTGCAAGGTAACAATGGCAGTCAGCATTTCTGTACCACTGGGACAGGGGCACAGGAAACCAAGTTGAGACACTTTAGGAGGGACGCAAGCAATGTTTTAAAAATTGCCATGCCCCGAGAGTAAGAGAAATTTGTCAAGAGTGTGCAGCCTTATAGGCTTATTTCCTGCCAGTAGTTTCAGGAATTAGTCAGAGTAAGGCAAGCAAGGTGTGAACCCTCAGATGTCAATAGTGGTGTAGCAACTTAGAAAATAGGAGCAACAGAAGACCATTCAGCCCATCAAGCCTGTGCTATCATTCAGCATGATTGTGGATGATTCTCCTTCTCAATGTCACATTTCCTCTGTCCCCCCATACTCACTGATAGTTTTAGCCTCTAGAAATCTAGCTCTTTCTTAAATATCTTCATTGATTTCTCCTCCCTAGCCTTCATGTGGCAGAGAATTCCACAGATTGACCACTGCCTACGTGAAGAAATTTCTCCTCATCTCAGGCCTAAAAGGTCTCCTGTGTATCCTGAGACTGTGACTCCCGATTCTGGACCCCAGTCTCTCCTAGCCATCATCCCTGCATACAGTCTGTAGAGCCCTTTCAGAAGTCTTTATATTTTCAATTAGATATATGTATACAAGATTGTACAAAACAGTGTAAGTACGTGACTTGATGTACAATTTTATAGAGCAATATAAAGAGAGAATATAAAAGCTCTGAATGCTGTATATCTGAAGTGAAGATGGAGACTATGAAATGTACACTTTGTCAGGGTCTGAAAGAAAAAGATGGGTTAATATTTCAGTCAAACACAAACTGTTTTCATTCCTTGAGTTTTCTGGCAAAGCTACTTTTGCATTCATTCCTATCTGCCTTTTCTTTCACATTATCTTTACAATTGAGTAACTGCTGTCAAAATGTGTATCTTGAGCTTTACCGACATGCTTTATAAGTCTCTGTAGGATGACTGTAAATCCATAAAGGGAGATAATTGCATTTGTGATTTACAATTGTGTGTTTGTGGTAATAGGCAATAATTAAATCAGTCAGCGGAATTATAACCTCATTAGCAGACAAGGTTCAATTGTGACTGAAGCTCACCTGGCAACAGAATACTCAAAACAAAGCACTGACAACAAGGTAAAACAGAGGCCTCTTTCTTCGTCCGCTAATTCAGAATCAAAGCAGAGGTTGGACTAGGGTGGGGTGACAAGACCCATTCCCTGAAACTGCAACCTGCAGAGGCATATTTGATTGTACTGTATCTTTGCATTACTCCAGTAATCCTATTTTGCATTATGAGAATAATGGCAATGGCAATGAAGAGGAAAGTACAACACCCAAAGGCACACCATTGAAGGTGACATAGAGGAGAGTGCAGGAATTTGGATGGGAAAAGAACAAAGTAAACCATTTGCAGTCCTGAAACATGATCTGGATGATGGCTGAGCCTAATTTTTTTTAATCTAAAAGTCTTATTTGGCTTTCCAATCCTTAAGAACATATGCAGCTCATACCCATGATTATCTCTACAAATGAATTGTGTTCACACAGTAATATGTGGCCACACATGTGAAGCAAGTTGTTGACTCTGTGGAAGAGATGCTTTGATCATAAGCATCATATCCCGCAGGACAGAACATATTCTGAAATAGTGTCATGAAATGTATGGTAACACAAAATGTGCAAGTTCTAGAGTTGAACTTCACTTTTCTGCAAAGTCTTCTCACTGGACGTAGGCAACAATTTGACTCTCGTCCTTTAATTGTTTCACTTTCCCAGGTCAATCAAATCTGTGGTTTAATCTATTCAGGCAGGACTGGGAGTTCCATTTGAATTAAATCAAGCGTGGGGGCTTTACTCACAAACAGTATATCACAGTCCACAATAATAAGGCCTAATCCTTGCATATTCAGGAAATGTGTCTCTCAGGTTGTACAAATATACTTTATTATTGTTCCGTGCTCTAACCCCCAGTATACAGCGGAAGATAATTGCATTTGTGGTTTACGATTGTGTGTTTGTGGTAAGAGCAAATAATTAAATCACTACCCGGAATGCTAACATCTTTCACAGACAGGCTTCTCTTGTGACTGAAGTTCACCTGGCAATAGAATAATCAAAACAAAACACTGGGACCAGGATACAAAACAAAGACTTCTTTCTTTTCTCCTGCTTTTTTTCGCTCCCTTGTGGGAAAATGTTGGACAATTTGAATTGTACATGATGTAACCTGCAAGGTTGGCAGATGCTGAGACCACCCGCGCAGGGTTTGGAGATGCTGGGGTGAGGCCCAAAAAAGAGAGGACTTGGACTGCAAAAAGGATACACATGTCACAACTTTGAGAAGAGAGAGGGCCAGTTCTCTGTTCACAGTGGGTCTTCTATGAAGGCTTAACACATTTGCTGCACCCACAGGATTTTACACATGTACTTCAGTGTATCAATACCTGAACATAGCTGATCAGAAAATAGACATGGTGAAAGCTGTAGTGGTTACATTATTATCAAGAGGTAAACTACTTCTTCATCTCTCTTGTCTTCCAGGCAGACTGACTCTTAATCAGAAACCAAGCGGAGACTTGGAGACTGCTTTGTGGAACACCTATGCTCAGTTCGCGACAAACAACTGCACCTCCCAGTCGCGAACCACTTCAACTCACCCTCCCACTCCTTGGACGACATGTCCATGCTGGGCCTCCTGCATTGCCACAACGATGTCACCCGAAGGTTGCAGGAGCAGCACCTCATATTTCGCTTGGGAACCCTGCAGCCCAATGGTATCAATGTGGACTTCACAAGCTTCAAAATCTCCCCTCCCCTGACCACATCCCAAAACCAGTCCAACTCGTCCCTGCCTCCCTAACCTGTCTGTCCTTTCTCCCGCCTATCCACTCCTCCCACCTCAAACCCCACCCCGACCTCCTACCTACCAGCCTCGTCCCGCCTCCCTGACCTGTCCGTCTTCCCTGGACTGACCTACCCCACCTTAACTCCCCACCTACACTCACCTTTACTGGTTCCAACCCCGCCTCTTTGACTTGTCTGTCTCCTCTTCACCTATCTGCTTCTTTATCCATCTTCCATCCTCCTCCCCCACTTCTCTATTTATTTCAGAATCCCCTTCCCCTCCCCCATTTCTAAAGAAGGGTCCAGACCCAAAACATCAGCCTTCCTGCTCCTCTGATGCTGCTTGACCTGCTGTGTTCATCCAGCTCTACACTTTGTTATCTCTAAATCAGACATGGTCCTTTCTCTCAGGTTTGAAACTCATCTGCATTTGGTCAAAATGAAACACCTGGCAAAGTTTAGAGTAGTTCCAGCTGCATTTTGAGTCTGGTATCACACTTCTTCAGAATGAAGTTTCACCTGCATTATTTCTGATTTGCAGCATCCACGGTATTTTGGGTTTTGTGACGTTTGAAGGTGTTGCATCTTGTGCCTCAACCAAGCCTAGAATATTTGTCTGGTCCCAAATAGAGTTGGACAATTTTTCGGAAACACATTGCGGTCCCAAGTTAAGCATCGGATTTTTAAAAATTATTGGGGTGGCACAATGGCTTGGTGGTTAGCACTACTGCCTCCCATCACCAGGGACCCAGGTTTGATTCCACTCTCGGGCGACTGTCTGTGTGGAGTTTGCACATTCTCACTGTGTCTGTGTGGGTTTTCTGCCACAGCCCAAAGATGTGCAGGCTAGGTGGATTGGCCATTCTAAATTACCCCATAGTGTACAGGGAAATGGGTCTGGGTGGGATGCTCTGAAGGTCAGTGTGGACAAGTTGGGCCAAGGGGCTTGGTCCCACACTGTAGGGATTCTATGAATTCATGCATGGGTTGTGGGCTGCATTGGCTCAGCCATCCTTTATTACCCATCCCTAGCCACCCTTGTGAAAGTGGTGGTGAACTACCTTCTTGAACCACTGCACTCCATTTGGTGGAGGAACCCTGACAGTGCCATGAAGGAGAGAGTTCCAGGATTTTGACCAAATGACATTGAAGGGATGCTATATATTTCCAGGTCAAGATGGTGTGAGGCTTGGAGGGGAACTTGCAAATCGCGACATTCTAATGGTGAAGGGTGGTGGTGTGGGCGCAATGCCTTTTTTAGATCAACTTCTCATTAATATGACCGCCCAATGCAGAATAAATAATCCTTTCAACAATGGCACGGTGGCTCAGTGGTTAACTCTGTTGCCTCACAGCACTAGGGACCCAGGTTTGGTTCCACTCTCAGGCGACTGTCTGTGTGGAGTTTGCACATTCTCGCAGTGTCTGCGTCGGTTTCCTCCCACAGTCCAAAGATGTGCAGGTTAGGTGGATTAGGTATGGTTAATGCGGGGTCAGGGGGCTGGTGTCTCAGCCCAGGTGGGATGCTCTTCAGAGGGTCAGTGCAGCATTTGATTGGCAGAATGACCTCTTTCCACACTTCAGTGATTCTATAGATATGCAGGTTATGTGGATTGGCCATGCTAAATTGCTCGTAGTGTCCAGGGCTGTGTAAATTAGGTGGATGAGAAACAGGAAATGCAGGGTTACGGGGGGGATGGGTCTGGTTGGGATGCTCTTCAGAGGGGTGATGTGGACTTGTTGGGCCAAATAGTCTGTTTCCACACTGTAGTGTTTCTATAAATCTTTGATATTTGAAACAGCAATTACTAGGAAACAAAATTTATTGTTTAAAAGGTGGATTATGGTGCCAAAGAACAAATCTATTACATCCAATTGATTACCAAGGACTCTTTAAGTCTTACACTAATGATAGCATAACTCCAAACCATTGTTTTACTTAAACAGTGGCATGGAGTTATACTACAGTTAGTGTGAAACCCAAGCAACATGAGGTAAATTTAATGAATAGCAAGACTTTCTGACTCCCATCATTCAAAGTGTTTGTGGGGTAAATTTCCTGACAATCACAGTTGCCAGTCAACCATTTAATGCTCTGAAGAGTTTTAAATGGCTGGGAAGGAGATTTCCACCTGGACGAAGTCTCACCTCAGAAAGCTGTGGCCATTCCCCTGCATCATTGGCAGGAGTGGCCATTGATAGGATTACACACAGCATGATGTGTCCAAGTCCCAGATCCAGGATAGAGGTGAGTGTTGGCGCTGGGGCCTGGAGATAAGTGCCAGAACAGTGATGGCAGGGAGATCACAGAAGGGAGAATGAAAGTTTGCACTGGGTAAGGGTGAGGGCATTGATGGAGAGACCGGGGGAAGAAGGGAGGCAGGTCATAAGGGTTCAGACCTTGGCATTACATAGAATCATAGAATCTCCACAGTGTGGAAGCAGGCCATTCAGCCCACCAAGTCCATATGGACCTTCCAAGAACATCCCGCTCAAATCCACGCCCTACCTTACCCCTGTAATCCTGCATTTCCCATGGTTAACCCACCTAACCTACATATCCATGGTCACTATAGGCTATTTCCCATGGCCAATCCACCTAACCTGCACATCTTTAGACTGTGGGAGGAAACCAGAGGACCTGGAGGAAACCCATGCAAACATGGGGAGAACTCCACACAGATAGTTGCTTAAGGGTGGAATCAAACCAGGGTCCCTGTTGCTGTGAGGCAGCAGTGCTAACCACTCAGTCACCATGACCCCTTGCTCAGTAAAGAGGACTCATGAGGCTGTTAGCCCTCTTCCCGACTGAGATGCAAGCAGTGTCACCAGCTGGGTGCCTTCCAAATTCCTGATCTTCACCTGCTATCCTCAAAACGGATCTGGGGGCAAGTAACATTCGCGCCACACAAATGCAAAGCAGTATCCAATAAGAAACAATCTAATCACCACCCCTTGACATTCAATGGCATTACGATCACTGAATCTCTCACTGTCAACATCCTGGGGGTTACCACTGATCAGAAAATCCACTGGAGTTAGACTAAGGAAAAAAGACAGCTTGCAGAACTTTGAATATAATTAATAGAACATGGAATTGAAAGCTAGCTTCAGCAATGGTAACTGTAAAACTACAAATAAATGTTGTCAAAACCCACCAGAACCATTGATTGGAGTCACCACTGAGGGAAGAAATCTGCTATCCTTACCGGGTCTAGCACGTATGATACACCAGACCAATAGAAACATGGCTGATTCTGAATTGCCTCTTTCACTCAGTCCAAGGGGAAATTGTACATGGGCAACAAATAAAGACCTCACCAATGACTATTATACCTTATGAAAGATTAAAGAAGTCTTATCAAAATGCCTCCAAATACTAATGATGTATTTCAAAAAGTCTCCGAATGGCAAGTGAACCGTAAAACGTTTGAGTACCTTTTAAGCTGAAATATAGGAAAGCAGATGGTGGACAAATTGTTCCAGGTTAATTACTCGCCATGAAATGATCTTTGAATGAGTTGTGCATCACATTTTTTTTTTGTTCACAGGATGTTGGTGTTGCTGGCTCAACCAGCATTTACTGACTACATCCAATTGCCTGGAGGACTGTTAGGAGTCAACCATATTGGTATGGATCTAGGCTCACAGATAGGCCGAGATCCCGGTTATTACAGCAGTTGCCTTCCCTAAAGGGTATTAGTGAACCAAATGAGTTTTTCCATGGCAATTAACAACAGTTTCATGGCTATCATTAAGCACTTAATTTCAGATTTTAATTGAATTCAGGTTTCCACTATCTGCTAAAGTGTAATTTAAAGCCAAATCCCCACAAAAAATAAAATCAAAGCTGTTTTCCATGGAGCAGTAATCTCGCCACCAGGTTTACAACATCTGTTTTCGAGAGAAACAGGACAGAATAAATCCGTCTTAAAGGCACATCTCATCACATGAGTGCTTTGACTTTCCTCTCAAATCTTGCAAACTGTACCTTGTATTCTGTCAGTCTTCTGAGAGAAACACAAATTCACAGGCTCAGCAAAAATAAGGGAACTTTCTCTCAATCTTTATCCTTTTGCCCCTATTGCCATTCAATAGAAACCATTCTTCTGTTGAGGGTGAAGATTAAAATCACCACCACAGTAATTATGCTAATCAGACTCTTAATGCTAATAAAATTCTATAATAGATGGCTTAAAAAATGGGTGACACCTTAACAGAAGAAGACACACGAAGAGGATCGACACATATAAACCAACACTTTTATTATGAGGGATGGTTTTCACATCATGGGCTATTTTCAAACAGCTCCTGTCTTGATGGAAATACTGTGCTGTTGAAGCAGCTTGTCACTCAATGGCCCCTTGCTATCTTGAAGTATCTGCTGGCACGTTCCCACTCTCTCAAGTACGTATCAAGGTGAACGTTTCTGCAAGATGCCTTTTATAGTATCCGACAGCTGACTGATTAGCTCAGCGAACTGAAACAGGCAGTCTGACACAATTAGGGCCTTTGAGTGGTTGGTATTAGGGCCTAGGAAATTTCTTTCTGAAGTGAAAGGAAACAAAGCGAAAGCCAAAGGAGGTTCAGACTGTTAATTGTAGGTGATGAATCTGTGGAAGTATTTTCAAAGAAAATATCTTTTGAAGCTAATATTGAATGATGCCAACGCTAACTCCCACTTTGGATGAGGGAGTTTGCAACTCGCTGAGAAATCTGGCGAAAGAAGCAAGTCAGATTATGATTTTTCTTCTTATTAAATCTCTGTGCAATTGATATAGTGCTGAATTTATAAAACACTGAACGTAGGGGAGTATGATTCCAGTAGTAGAAGATTATTGCCTATATCTTTTGTAGACGTTAGGCCTATGTCTCAATGTGTATTTCGAAATATCTAACTTTAGTCTCCGTCAGAAATCACAACGAAGAGTATTCAGCCTTCAGCTTCTGGACTGTAAAGTGTAAAGGAAGCGGAACATAACTTCAGCTGGCTCAAAATCAAGAATTCTGCCCTGATTAGAATTCAGAACACTCACTCAGATCACACCATTTTAACCCCTGCCTTGGGTGACCTGAGGTAACCAGCTACAATAAATTTAACCAGGGGAGAATCGAGTTGGAGAAGCTGTCTCGTAACAATAGAGGTCACTGCCAGTGTTCTTGTCCCTTAATCATAAATGTTAAGGTTCAAATTCCAGTCCTGCTTACTATGATCTGCCTGTACTGCTCGTAAACAAAGCTTTTAACTGTGCTTCAGTACGTGTGACAATAAATCAATCAATCAACCAAGGTTTCAGCATTTCCGAACAGCAATCTGATTCCTTCTCAGACCTACCTTTCCCATTTCATCATCTTCCTACCTCTTTCAATGCCTGCCTTCATTACCATAGGGTATCATTAATAACCATCTACTGCCTCAGAAGCACAGTCTTATGTGGCCTCATCCTGGATTGATTTAATGGCAGAGGCATGGCCGACTAGTGAGTGTTCCTTTCTCCTCACTGAATCTTTCCTCCATGCTTACATGATCCGTATTTCTTCCCCCCGATCCCCATCAATAATTGTGATAGCTATTGTTCAACATTTATTCTCAAACCTCAACCTCTTCTCCTACCTCTTCATCACATTATCTTCTTTTGAGCACCTCACATTATTTCAACTTTCCTTCCTTGCATTTAAAAATTGATCCTCCGCAGTCTCGTTTGGACTTTGTCACTAGACTGATGACTAAAACTGTACCTCACGGTCAAAGGTGCAATGTTTTAAGTGGGATAACAAGCATGGGGCTGGATGAACACAGCAGGTCAAGCAGCATCATAGGAGCAGGAAAACTTGACGTTTCGGGCCTAAACCCTTCATCAGAAATGGGGG
>JAHRHZ010000266.1:11538032-11567283 GCA_024137785.1 Ginglymostoma cirratum
TTTATTTCAGAACCCTCTTCCCCTCCCCCATTTCTGATGAAGGGTTTAGGCCCGAAACGTCAAGTTTTCCTGCTCCTATGATGCTGCTTGACCTGCTGTGTTCATCCAGCCCCACGCTTGTTATCTCGGATTCTCCAGCATCTGCAGTACCTTTTATCTCTAATGTTTTAAGTGGCTTGATTAATTTAGCTCAATGCTGCTCTCTCTGTCAGGCATAAAAGATCCCACAATGTCTTCAAAGTATCTCAGGGGAATTTCTGACCTATGACCTGGCCAATATTTACCCCTCAGTTGACATCTAAAAACGGTTTGGTTTCTTAAGGTTGTGTCGTTGTTTTTTGTGGGAACTTCCTGTTCACAAATTGGCTATCACTGGTTCCACATCGTGACAGTGACAAGTAGCCATCATTAAGTTCTTCATTGCTGTAAAACGCTTAGGGATATGAGTAGGCGAATAATTTTAGTCCCTTTATCTAAGAAAAGGTATACTGGCAATGGAAGCAGTCCACAGAAGATTCACTTGGTTGATCCAGGATATGGGAGGACTGTCTTATGAGGAAAGTTGAGTAAATTGATAGAGATAGAGATAGAAGATTGAAAGGTCCTGTAATTGGAAAATAGTGGATTCTTAAGAGGCAGGATAGGATAGATGTGGAATGGTTGTTTCCTCTCCTGGGAGAGTTCAGTACAAGAGGGCACAATCTTAGAACAAGGGTCATCCATATAAGACGGCAATGCGGAGGAATTTCTTCTGTCAGATGGTAGTGGGTCTGTAGAATTATTTACTTCAGATCTCTGTATGGTCTAGGTCATTTAGTATGTTCAAGGATGAGATACATTTTTAATCAGGAAGCAAATCAAGGGTTATGGGGAAAGGTAGGAAAGTGGAATTGAGGATTATCAGATCAGCCATGATTCCACAGAATGACAGAGCAGACTCAATGTGCCATGTCTTATGGTCTTATGAAAGAAGCTATATAAAAGTAGGTTTATTTTCAATTCCCTTTCTGCTTCAGTATTCATAGGTAACTCTTTATCTTTACTGACGGTAATTAAAATTAATTCTGGGTCTGGATTAAATACACAGTGTCAGAATCTGGAATTGGTTCCCAAGTAACGTTGCCATTTCAATGAAGATTCAACCCAATGTTTCATGTGAGGCTTAACCGATGATTTATAATGGTTTGGCATAATTTCTTCCTTTTATACTCCACAGCTCTATTTATAAAGCCCTTTTTTAAAATTTTTAAAGCCCAGGATCTCTTTGTTTTTAATTTCAGCCGTTAACGAATTGTACGTGTGAAGTGCCAAGCCTCTCTGTTCTTCATTCCCATCCCCTTAAAATTTGAGAACTTTCATTTTCGAATCAAGGGAACAACAGGGCAAAACATAAAGGGGTCATTTGTCCAACTTGCTGTCAAAATTGGCCCCGTTCCCCAAGAAAAGGAAAGGTTTGCTGAACATTTCATTTCTCCAGCACGAAGTGTTACTTTAAAGAAAGCAATGTAGCAAGCCAACTTAAAGGAGGCTTTCATGTTGCACTCTGGCAGATATGGCCTGGGAAACAGCGCCATCGGCCCTTATGACAGGCCGATGGATGGAAGGTTTCACAGTGATGGAGCTAGATGGTGAAAACAAAGATGAAAATCCTCTGGGAGATCTCCATTGCATGCTGCTGGGCTAATATTGTTAGAAACCTGTCTCGGCATGGATAACGTTTAATCCTCTCATCTGCACTGCTGAAAGGGGACAGCATCATCACAGATAAAAACAATGAAACTATTGCTTTACCATTGATATTCTGTCAATTATTTTAACAACAAGTGCATAACTTAGTGGCATGAGGCCATCAGCCCATAACGAAAGCCACTTTATTTGGAATTGTATAAAAGCCTTTGTGTGTGAGTAAAAAAAATGCACCATCAACTCCAATTCCTATCAGTCCAGCAAACCCTGATTCATGAGAACAAAAAAATTACACCATATGACATTAATGTACACATTCTTTGTATGAAATTCCTTTTAATTGACCTGTCAAGCCATTTCCTTTCCATCCGTTGATGGCTCCATTAAAACAGCAGGGAATAAGGTTTCAGACTGAATGCTGTAAGGGTTTTCCTGCTAATATTCTCAAAATGTTTCCTCCAAGACATTGTTGCTAAAACAGGATCCGTCGCAGCACTGGGGAAATTTTAATCAGGCAAGTGTTGCGTTTGAACGAAAAGGCAAAGAAATAATTTCAAATGATGGAGATCAGAAATGGCAAAATAGTAAACTGTAGGATATGGAAAACTGTTGTCTGACCTGCAGCGTACTTTTAAACACTTTGGGGTTGGTTTTGAATGGTTTCAGTTTGGCTTTAAATGGTCAAAATGTGGTTGAGCCTAAATACACAATTGTTGAAGGCAAGGCAGCCAAGACCAGGATTTTGACCCAGTTTATTAAGCTTCACAGTCACTTTCCATGGGAAATAATCAAGTACTAAATGGTCATGAGAAGCAGATTAAGCGCCACCTAAACTAATTGTTGGACAATAAAGAAAAGCACCAGATATTTATCTTCCATTAAAGGCAACACCAATACTTTAGAAAAGCAAATGTGAGTGTAAAAATAATCCCAGGAAAGGGGGAAACTGGAAAGGGTACAACAGCTGGAAAGTGGAACAAGAATAGATAGGTGCTTGATGTTTACATACAATGGGCCGTAGTGTCTCTCTCATTACTGTAAAACTCCATGACAGAACATATCCTCAATATACAATACACTAACCAGGCCTTTGGCTCATCAAGCCTGAGCCACTTCCAAGTCTTTATTTGCATTCCCTACCAATTGCCCATGCGTGATTTCTATCCCTCTGTTCATCTCCTGTTTACTTGTTTAGATACGCCTTAAAGGTTGCTAACATGCCTGTTTCCATCACCCCCAATGGCAGTCTGTTCCAGCACCACCACCCTCTGTGTGAAAAATTTTCCCTGCACTTCTCCCCTAAGCTTCCCCCTCTCGGGGCAGTCATCTTCAGGGTGGCAGTTCTCAGTGGTGGGGGGAGAAATTTGTCATTATCTCAACTATTTGGTAGTGTGGAACATGAGGCCAGTAATAGAAGCTCTGGAAAGTTCAGGCAATGTTATGGGAAGTAAAAATCGAAAGAAGTGCGGATGTCGTAAATTAGGAACGAAAATAAAAGTAGCTGGAAAAGATCAGCAGATTTGGCATCATCCGTGAAGCAAAAATCAGAGTTAATGTTTCAGTCCGGTGACGTTTCCTCAGAATGGGTTCTGTGGAAGGGCCATCTGACCTGAAAAGTTAACTCTGATTTTTTTCTTCACAGATGCTGCCAGACCTGCTGAGCTTTTCCAGCGACTTCTGCTTTTGTTTGTGAATGTTATTGGATGGATGGGATGTGATGGGTTAGGTAGATAGACAGTTGGTTTGTTGAAATACCATCATGGTTGCAGGTGCCAAATTGTGACGCCAATTTCAATAAGATGAATCATCACAAATTCATCGTTATAGGCAATCTTTAAATTAAAAATAACGCATCAAATAATAAAAGGATTGCAGAATTATGAACATTCTGTTAGGCAAAAATTGAAATATGTTGCAAGATGCAGGCAGCCCTCTTTAGTTTGCTGAATAAATATGGAAGTTCATTGCAATCTGCATTTTTTATTGGAACCCATAGATTTTATGTTGTCAGACAGAGTTCATTAAATTCTCATCACTTATGTACAGTTCATAAGTTTTACAAAGTGAGGAATTGAGCAGTCTCATTGTCTATTCATTCTGCAGCAGGATGGGGCAGGCCTGGGAGACACAAGCAGGTATCATTGACTTCTCTTGTGGCTACTAAAACAATGGCAGGTGTTGCAGCTAGATTTCCTGTTTTGGAGGCATAGTGATGTCATGGCCAAGCACTGTGGGAATGTTCACACAGCTATAAGCAGGTTTGATCTCCAACGGCAGGGTTTATCTGCAGAAACAATGCCATGTGAACCAGATCTCTGGGGAAATGATTCACGAACCACCCAACTTCAATGAATAAAGATTGAAATACATGCGTATGTAGATCCCGTCATCATCATCCTTTTGCATCCTTTCCCCGAGTACAGACACTCCCTTTCTTTCTGAAACTAAAGTGTGCTTTTTATTTTATTTGTCCCAGTGCGGAAAGGTTGTCAGCACTGCTGCAAAGTAAGACAATGGGCCAAAATATTAAAAGCAAAACAATTTCCCTGAGGATTGCAGCCCTCTTTAATCAGCAGCATTATAAGGAGGAAAATATTCAGGTGGTCTGATGTCAGATTTAATCCGACAGATTACACCATTAGGATAAAATATACTGCGCCAAACAACATCCCACCCACCTTCCTGTAGGATAAAATTAAAGACAACAAATCCCACATTGACAAACAAGTTGCAATAAATAAATGCTGCAAAAAGGGGCCTGATTCCTTTTCCTGCCTTTATCACAGTTAACCATGGTATTTTACAGGCAACCCAAGGCTGCACTTGTCATGTGAAAAATCTCACAATACGTGCAGCACAATGGCTCAGCGGTTAGCACTGCTGCCTCACAGCACCAAGGAGCTGGCTTTGATTCCACCCTTGGGTGACTGCCTTTGTGCAGTTTGCATGTTCTCTGTGTGTCTGTGTGGGTTTCCTTTGGGTGCTCTGGTTTCCTCCCACAGTCCAAATATTTGCAAGTTAAGGTGATTGTCCAAAGACATACAGGCTAGGTGATTTAGCCATGAGAAATGCAGGGTAACAAGGATAGGGTAGCAACTGGGTCTGGCTGGGATACTCTTCAGAGGGTTGGTATGGGCTGAATGGCCTGCTTTTACACTGCAGAGATTCTATGAATTCAGCAAAAGTACTCTGGCTATTTAAAATGAGTCAGTGCGACAGCATAGCTAGTTTAACTGCCTGAGCAAATTTGTTACTAATATTGCAAATTTGCAGCTCCAATCCTATGCGAAATATTTTTAAGATGCATTTGCGACCATTTAGAAAATTATAACAGTTTCATGAGTTGGAATCAATATGCAGTTATGAATAAAATTATAAAGGACCACGTATGATGGTTTATGTTGTTGAGCCTGGAAATAAATTGTCCACAGGTCCCAAACTCACTTCTACAATGACTGAGGAGAGTTAAGTGTGTGGTGTTAGTGAGTGGAATAGATAGGGAGAAGGATACAGAATAGGATAGTATACCAGGTGGATAAGAGAGTAAGGCACTAGATAGATGGGGAAAAGGGTGCTGGGGCTTAGGGACAGCAGTATGGATGAATGGTTAGGGTTGGTAAGTGGCAGGGGGTTTGCTGGTGTTCTGATTCAGAGGGCAGTGGTGCTGAGGAGACATTTTGGTTTGGCATGTGTTGGGTCTGGGGAGTGTGTTGGATCCAGTTGGGTGGGATAGCAGGATGTCGGACTGAGGTGATGTCAGGTCCAGGGTAGAATGTTGTGGGCTTGTTATGGTTGGACGTTAAGTCAGAAGTGGAGGCCAGGTATTGAGCAGGATGGTGAGAGACGAGTCTGGGGGATTTCAGGTCAGGTGGGTTCAGAGATGTTTGGGTGTTGGGTCTGTTGGTATCAGTTCTGGCCTGAGATGGAGTAGGGGCTATGTGCAGTTATTGAATTTGCTTGATCAGGTCCACTGGGGATGAGTTGGCTCAATAGATGGGTGCAGGGGTGAGTCTGTCAGCACTAACTGATTCAGGAAGAAGGGTGTCGGAAGTGGAGTGATTGGTTAGTCATGGTTTCAGGAGTTAGAATAGGTTTTAAATTGTCTAATCATTTCCTGGCTAACTGTGAAGCTTAAGTGAGTTAGAATTCTCTGAAGTTTCTAACTTTAAGGATCTTTTCCAGTGGGTTCCAGAGCTGGGGTCATTACACATTGAAAAAATCAATTTTGCAGGCATCTTCCTCAGAGTCAGCAGTGGATTGACTTCTGCATTGTCTCCAATGGAATATCGATTGGAATATCAGGAACATAAATGCCATGTAATCAGTTCTCCAGAAATCTGTGTAACCAAAGGTGTCACCTGGGTAAAATATGAGAAAATTTGACTACAGCTGATATCCTCTTGTGATACTTTCATAGAATCCCTACAGAATGGAACAGGCCATTTGGCCCAACAAGTCCACACCGCCCCTCTGAAGAGCATCCCACCCAGACCCATTCTCCTACCCTGTATTTCCCATGTCTAACCAGCTAACCTAACCATCCCTGGGCACTATGGGTGATTTCCCCTGGCCAAACCACCTACCCTGCACATCTTTGGACTGTGTGAGGAAACCGGAGCACCCGGAGGAAACACACGCAGATACGGGGAGAATGAGCAAACTTCACACAGACAGTTGCCCGAGGCTGGAATTGAACCTGAGTCCCTGGCGCTGTGAGGCAGCAGTGCTAACCACTGAGCCACTGTGCTGCCCTTCTGGTAAGAATGTGGCCATTCTATCACGAGACTAATTCAGGATCATTTGTTGTGGCTGCAACGATGAAAAACGCTGCTTTCATCCACCATTCAGAGAGACACTTGAACATTGTTTGAGTGGGATACAGATCAACTGTACACAGCAGTGGGGAGTGGGGATTGTTAACAATGAATGCCGATCTTGAAATGGCCTGACATCTGGTGTTTTAATTTAACTGGATTAGGGCTTTTCTCGATAAGGAGTAGCCATGTTCAGAGAGCTTGTTGAAGGCTAATTTAAAATCATAAGGATATTCAAGGCCGAAAGTTTAACATGAGCACATCAGTTCCGGACCCTAACTCTCTGATACAGTATCATTATGAAAGAACTATTGAAAATGCTGGCAAAACTCAACAAGTCTGTCAGCATCTGTGGGAAGAAAGCAGAATTAACATTTTGAGCCGAGTGACTCTTCAAAAAAACTGTTCACAGCTGGGGGAAAAGTGGTATTTATGCTGAAGACAAATTTGGTGGAGGTAGTGGGGAAAGGGAGAGGTAAGTGGATAAGTAGAGATGGAACCCAAAGAGGAGATAGATATATATATATTATACACACAGTTAAGGGATAAGAAAACCTCCCCTCTTACCTCCATCCAAGGCCCCAAACAATCCTTTTGAATCCATCAGAGATTCACCCGCATTTCTTGGGGACACCAAACGCAGACACGGGTACCGGTTCATCAAGCACCTGTGTTCTGCACACATCAACCAATCCAACCTTCCAGTTGCCATCCACTTTAACTCCCCCTCCCACTCCCCTGGTGACATATCCATCCTTGGCCTCCTCCACTGTCAGAATGAGGCCAAATGTAAACAAGACCTGATATTTCACCTTGGCCCAATGGCCTGAATATTGACTTCACCGGCTTCAAAATCTCTCCACCTCCAATCTCTCCATCTCCTAACTCACTTACCCGCTCCATTCTTCCCACTGACCAACAACAATAACCCTGTACCTTCACCCACCTATCTCCATCCCACCTACCTTCCCCCAGCCCCATCCCCCTCCCTCTGTTTCCTTCTGGGCTCCTGTTCCCCCTCCCCAGCCCTGACAAAGGGTTTCAGCCCAAAACTTTGACTTCTTTGCTCCTTAGATGCTGTCTGTCTGACCCCCTGTGCTTTTTCAGTTCCACATTTATTGACTGTAGCTTCTAGTATCTGCAGTCCTTACTGTCTCAGAAGGGGATTTGTGCACGGTGATGCTGGAGATGGTGGAAATGGCAGCTTATAATACTTTAAATACTGAGGCTGGTGGGGTGGTAAGTGAGGACCAGGGGACCGTATCATTGTTCTGGGAGGGAAGAGTAGGGGTAAGGGCAGAAGTGCAGGAGATATGTTGCATACTGCAAAGGGGTCTGTCAATCACCATAGCAGGGAAGCCTCTGTTGAGGAAGAAGGTGGACATTTTGTAGGCCCCCTTATCAAAGCTGGCATTGTCAGAACAGATGTGACAGACATACAGAAACTGGGAGAATGGAATGAAATCTTTAGAGGAAGCAAAGTGTGAGGATGTACAGTATAGTCAAGGTAACTGTGGAAATCAGTGGGTTTGTAATGGATATTGGTGGCCAGCCTATCCCCAAAAATGGAAACAGAGATGTTGAGGAAAGGAAGAGATGGAGATGGATCAGGTAAAGGTGATAACGGGGTGGAAATTAGAAGCAAAATTGGTTGACTTTCATAGCCTTTCATATCTCTTTTTCTCTGGGCTCCATCTGTACCTATCCACTCCCCTCTACCCTACCCCACCACCAATGGCTGTGTTAGACTCATCTCCCACACTTCTACCCTCACCCCTTGCCTTCCCATCCACAGCAATGACAGGGACCCCCACCATCGCACCCCCACCTCCCACCCCATCACCCCTCCCCGGGTCCTCACTTACCATCCCACCAGCCTCTGCACCCAGAAGATTGTAAATCACCATTTCCATCGCCTCCAGTGAGATGATACCACCAGCCAACTATTTCCTCTCCCTTCCCTTGTCAGCTCCCCTCCGGGAAACTTTGTCTCACTGCTCCTCCACTCTCAACACTGACACTCCCCACCCTCCCTACAACCACGGCGCCTTCCCATGCAATTGCAGAAGGTGTAACACCTGCCCATTTATTTCATCCCTACTCACTATCCAAGGCCTGAGGCACAATTTCCAGGTGAAGCAGCAATTTACCTGCACTTCACGCAATCTTGTCTGTTGTATGCACTGCTCACAGTCTGGTGTCCTCTACATTAAGGGGTCGAAATGCAGACTAGGCAACCACTTTGCGGAACACTTACATTCTGCCGCAAAATTGACCCTGAGCTTTCGTTGCCTGCCACTTTAACACATCACCGTGTTCCCACTCCAACATTTCTGTTGCAGGTTTTCTGCAGTGTACCAGTGAGGATCAGCACAAGCTGGAAGAACAACACCTCATTTTCCGTTTGGAAACCCAGCAGCTTGTAAGGCTCAACATCAACTTCAATAACTTCAAAGCCTGATTCCTTTCTTTAGAATGTTTAATTTTCGAGGGAGACAGGATTTGCTATTTCCAGCTTGGAGGTATCCAGTCTGTGGCAAAACAGAAATCAAATGTCCAGATGCTGTTGCTAGGTAACCTTCAATAAAAGGCCCCTTCCAAAGCTTTGGCTTTTAATCTTGCAGTAAGTTTGTTCTTCAGCTTTGTTTTATCTTGGGCCTATTTTAGTGATTAGTAGTAGAAGATAAACCACAGCACTGAATCTACAGAAGAGTCACTGTTATTAAAAACAAGAAATTTATTGCTTGACAGCAATAAGTGCAACTATATTCGGTCAGTTTTAATTACTAGGACCTGAAGGAACTTGTGGTGGTACATCTGAAAGGTAGAGCAGAACTCCCTACCTTCAAGGTAACCTGAACATTAACCCTTTCAAAATCATTACTTTATACAACATTACCTACCTGGGAAATTATACTCAACACTTATCACTTTTTATATTCACTTGTGGGACATGGGCACCACTAGCTGGCCAGCATTTTTATTTCTTGTCCCTAGTAGCCCTTGAGAAGGTGATGGTGAGCAATTCTTAATATCTGCCTAAATCTTCAGCAAATGACTTATTTACTGAAAGTCTTTCCATCACTCACAAGGCATAAGTGAGGACTGTAATAGAATGCTCACTATTCATCTGTGGAATACAGATCCAACAGCACTTAAGTAGCTTGAAGTCATCCAAGCCAAAGAAACAAATTTGATCAGCAGTTCATTAACCATCTTAAATATTTTCTCTCCCTTTCAGGGTACATCCAGTACTGTGGACGGAAAATAAACATCAGCAACTCTCCAAGGTCCTTGCAACAGCACTTTCTACACATATAACCTTGAAGGGAGCACATGGAAACCTGATACATAGAACATAGAACAGTACAGCACAGTACAGGCCCTTCAGCCCACGATGTTTTGCCGAACTTTTATCCTAAACCTAAGGTCTATCTAACTTCCACCTCTACCTTATACTATCATCCATGTGCCTATCTAATAGCCGCTTAAATGCTCCTAATGAGGCCGACTCCACTACCATCTCCAGTAATGCTTCCCTGTCTATGTCATTGTGTCCTGACACGAAAATATAGCACTGATTGTTCATTGTCTTTGGGGTCAATATCTTGTAACTCCCTCCTAAACAGTACTGTGGGTGTACCTTACACCACAGGGATTGTAATGCTTCATGAAGGCAGCTCACCATCACCTTCTAAATTGACCATTGAGGATCAGCAATGAATGCTAGTCCTGCCATGACACCTACATCCCATGAATCAATGCCTTTTAAAATGTCACAGACTTAAAGTCCCTGAGACCAACTCACCCTTACTTCAAAGTAATATTCTGAGTTTGAGCCTGATTTATTTTGCATAGTTTCTCCAAGGAATATTTTCCAAACGGCTGACCACTTTGAAAGTTTTATCAAATTTGTCCTTTACAAACTGCATGCTATCTGAAATGGGAATAATTGCATTCCAGTATTGTAATAACAAGGAAGGATTTTTAAACTTCCAAAATTCTATGTCACGAGCACATATGAGAAAACTCTGTGCCCTGACTCAGGATTCTCTGATCAATACATGGAAGGTTATTGATTAGCCTGAGAAATTCAGACTCTGCTTCTAGTAAATGAAGCATGAACTAACATCACCTTCAGATTATTCCACAATGCAATTTAATTTAAAGTGATTTCAAGGCTGAAATTTGATCTCGGGGATCAAATGCTATTATGAAGCATTCAAGTTTAATTTCAATGCTGCAAGATTTCTTTCCAATCTGTCGCATATTTTCGACGGAAACTGAATGTGACTTCTGGCCCTTTATTGTTTGCACCTTCAGTCAGTGGATTGCATTTCGGAGAAAGATGTCGGAGTGTACACTTTGACTTACGTTATGTTTCCAATCACAACCAAATGGAATTTTTGCTAGCAACACTTCTCTTCATCAAAACATATCCGTGCTTGAATTTAGATAAGCCACATGCCTGACTGTCAGAGCCTGCTTTGCTTCAGTTGTTTGATAGCTTCTTCTTCAGCCATTCACTTCCCAATATCGAATTCCGTGTGTGCACAGAGTTCATCAGCTGAAGTATCACTTTTCGATATCTCTCAGGCACTGCTCAATTTGATGCCTTCGATTTCCCAGATCTGTATAGCACCTGAACTAATCTAAGTACATACGCTTGATATAATCTGGGTTTGATGATAAGGAGAAGCCATTAGTACCACACAGACTCTTTGAAAACATTAATTCTCCAGAAACTACACAATTCTTTTTATGATTCTTGTGTGGGTTGTGAGCATTATTGGCAAGGCCATTATATTTTAGTGTTGGAGTTGGTGCTCAGGAAAAGGCTGGGAACTGTTGGCAATTAGTAGAACACATGCCATTAATAGTTCAGTGCAGCTGAGAGCAAGGCTGAGCAAAGTAGTCATTGCTTTGTGCAACTGAGGAAGGTAGGTGTCCAAGAATCTAAGGGGCTGTTGTAGCTCAATGGAGCCAGCTATCTGTGAAAAGCTGAAAAGCTGTGAATAGGTGCTGGAGTGTTATTTCTCGAATTCAGGGGATTGCAGTACTGATTGGGAAGGTGAACTATCAGGATGTGAACTGAGGAAGCCTGTGACAGATTGGCTTTTGATGGAGTTCTAAAACTAGGCCTTCGTAAAAGAAGCAACTGGAATTACTTGTAGATTTTTCATGAGATTTGCTGATCCACAGTGTCTCTAATTTATGGGGTATGCTGAGAAATTTGTGGGATCTGTTTTGACTTCAGGTTAACTCTAGTTGGACGTTATAATATAAGTCGTATATATATTGTTTTCACTTTGTATAGTAACATAGTGTCAGGGATCACACGTTGGCCTACTTGTTAAAAAAGTTGCTTGTCCCCAGCCAGATCAGAACATAACTATGGCTGTCTGTTCTGTGATCATAACGATGAGAACATTTGTGGAGCCTCCTCTGTTATTTAACTGTTAATTGTTAACCATCATTCACAAATGAGCATAATAAGACAGTACAATTCAGAACTTATCTATCAACTGGATTCTTTTATTTCCATCTATCAGATGTCGCTTTTGCTATTTAGCATGCAAGTAGCAGAGGAACATAAATAATAGGTGCAGGAATAGGCCATTCGACCCTTTGAGCCTGCACTACCATTCAGTAGAATCATGGCTAATTATGCAATCTCAGCATCCAATTCCGTATTTCTCTCCATACCCCTTGATCCCTTTAGCCACAAGAGCTATGCCCAGCTCCCTCTTGAATATATTTAATGAACTGGCCTCAACAGCTTCCTGTGGGAGACAATCCCACAGGTTCACAACTCTCTCAGTCCTCAATAGCTTAGCCCGTATTCTTAGACTGTGACCCCTGGTTCTGGACTTGCCCAACATCAGGAACATTCTTCCTGCTTCTAACCTGTCCAGCCATAAGGACCAGGAGCAGGAGTAGGCCATCTGGCCCTTCGAGCCTGCTCCGCCATTCAATAAGATCATGGCTGATATTTTCGTTGCCTTAGTTCCATTTACCCGCCCACTCACCATAACCTTTAATTCCTTTACTATTCAAAAAAAATCTGTCTTAGCTCTAGAACCATTCAATGAGGAAGCCTCAACTACTTCACTGAGCAGGAAATTCCACAGAATCACAACTCCCAACTGGAAATCAATGGGCATATTAGTGAGAGGCAACATGGTTTTGTGAAGGGGAGGTCGTGTCTTGCTAACTTGGATCATTTTTTTGAAGAAGTGATGAAGATGATCGAAGAGGGTACGACAGTGGATGTTGTCTACATAGACTTCAGTAAGGCCTTTGACAAGGTCCCTCATGGCAGGCTGATACAGAAGGTATAAAGTTGCATGGGGTCAAAGGTGAGCTTGCAAGATGAATAAAAAACTGGCTCGGTCATAGAAGACAGAGGGTAGCAGTGGAAGGGTGCGTTTCTGAATGGAGGGCTGTGACCAGTGGTGTTCCTCAGGGGATCAGTGTTGGGACCTTTGCTGTTTGTAATATATATAAACGATTTAGAGGAGAATATAACTGGTCTGGTTAGTAAGTTTGCTGATGACACAAAGGTTGGTGGAATTGTGGATAGCGATGAGGACTGTCAAAGGATACATCTGGATATAGACCAGTTGGTGACTTGGGCAGAGAGATGGCAGATGGAGCTTAATCCGGAAAAATGTGAGGTAATGGAGTTTGGAAGGTGTAATCCAGATGGAAAATATATAGTAAATGACAGAACCCTTAAGAGTACTGATAGGCAGAGGGATCTGGGCATACAGGTACACAGGTGGAAAAGGTAGTCAACAAGGCATGTGGCATGTTTGCCTTCATTGGCCGGGGCTTTGAGTTTAAAAATTGACAGGTAATGTTGCAGCTTTATAGAACTTTAGTTAGGCTATATTTGGAATAATGCGTTCAATTCTGTTTGCCACACTACCAGAAGGATGTGGTGGCTTTGGAGAGGGTACAGAAAAGATTTACCAAGATGTTGCCTGGTTTGGTGGGCATTAACTGTGAGGAGAGGTTGGAGAAACTTGGGTTGTTCTGACTGGAACGATGGAGGTTGAGGGGGCGACCTGATAGAGGTCGACAAGATTATGAAGGGCATGGACAAAGTGGACAGTCAGAAGCTTTTTCCCAGTGTGGAAGAGTCAGTTACCAGGGGCCATAGGTCTAAGGTGCAAGGGTCAAGGTTTAAAGGTGATGTATGAGGGAAGTTTTTTACACAGATGGTGGTGGGTGCCTGGAAGTCGCTGCCGGGGGGAAGTAGTGGAAACAGATACTGTAATGACTTTTTAAGGGCATCTTGACAAATACATGAATAGGATGGGAATAGAGGGTTACATTCCTCAGAAGGGTAGGGGGTTTTAGTTGAGATGGGCAGGCTTGGAGGACCAAAGGGCCTCTTCCTGTGCTGTAATTCTCTTTGTTCTTGTTCTCTTTGGGTGAAGAAAGTCAATTCAGTCCTAAATCTGCTCCCCCTAATTTCGAGGCTATGCCCTGTTTTCTAGTTCTAGTTTCACCTGCCAGTGGAAAGCTCCTTCCCTTCATAATTGTATATGTTTCTATAAGACCCTCCTCATTCTTCTAAATTCCAGTGAATATAATCCCAGTCTATTCAGCCTCTCCTCATAAACCAACCATCTTAACGCTGGAATCAACCTAGTGAATCTCCTTTGCACCCCCTCCAGTGCCAGTACATCCTTTCTCAAGTAAGGAGACCAAAACTGCATGCAGTCCTCCATGTGTGGCTTCACCAGCACCCTATACAATTGCAACATAACCTCCCTGCTTTTAAACTCAATTCCTCTCGCAATGAAGGACAAAATTTCATTTGCCTTCTTAATTACCTGTTGTACCTGCAAAACAACCTTCTGTGATACATGCACAAGGACACCCAGGTCCCTCTGCACAGCAGCATGCTGCAAATATTTACCATTCAAATGATTGCCCCTTTTACTGTTATTCTTATCAAAATGGATGACTTCACATTTATCAACATTGAATTCCATTGGTCAGACCTTTGCCCACTCACTTAAACAATCTATGTCCGTCTGCAAACTTTCAGACTCCTCTGCACACTTTGCTCTCCCACTCATCTCCATGTCACCTGCAAACTTTGACACACTGCATGTGGTCCCCAACTCCAAATCATCTATGCAAATTGTTAACAATTGTGATCCCAACACTGATCCCTGAGGTACACCCATTTGTCACTGTTTGCCAACCAGAAAAACACTAATTTATCCCCACTCTTTGCTTCCTGTTAGTTAACAAATCCTTGATCCACACCAATACAGTCCCATTAGGATTTTATATGTTTCTATGAGATCCCCACCCATTCTCCTAAATTCTAGCCAGTACAAACCGAGTTGACCCAATCTTTCATCATATGTCAGTCATGCCATCCCAGGAATCAGTCTGGTGAACCTTCGCTGGACTCCCTCAATAGCTTCAACAGGTTGGCCCCTCACTTTTAGGTATGTTTTGTGCTGCTCTTGACATGCTGCCGTGCATTCTTCACTGAAACAGCACTGATCCCCTGCTTTGATGCTAATGCTACATTAAGAGATGCAGCAGGCAATGAGGTAACAGATTGTGACTGAATACAATTCTGCTGCTGTCTACAGCACATCATGGATATCCAGAGACAGAGCTGTTCTGTGTCTATCTCATTTTGACATTGGCAGTGCCACACAACATGGTGGAGAATATCCTCCTTATAAAGGTGGGATTTACCTTCACATGGACTGTGCAGTAACCACTTCCATCTGTACTGTTATGGACAGATGCATCTACGAGAGTTAAATTGAGGATGAAGTCAGGTAGGTTCTTCCCACTTTTCTGTTCCCTCACCACTCACAGATCCTTTTGGGAGATATTAGCACTGATATTCTACTGTGAGCAAAAATTGATAGGAGAACTGAATAGATTTTAAAGAAGATAAAAACCCTTGACTGGAGTGAGGTATATTTTAAACACACCAACCAGGTAGAAAATCATAAATTTCTTTGGAGGATGTGAGGTGGACAGCGGTTTTATAGTCACCCAACTGCTAGAAGCCAGACTATTGTACAGGGAACAGTCTAGCAGTGGTCACATTCCAAGATTAGATAAGGTCATGATGCTGAGATGCAGTTCACACAGGACAAAAGGTAATGCATAGTACAGTGAACCACCCCACTCCCCAGATACCAATGTTTGGTATCCAAACCTCTATAGGACAATAAAGGTTGAATGGGAGGGAAAGGGTATCCAACAATTGGCGGCTATGACATTGCAGCTTAGGAGACAACTGCTCCACAAAGAAACATCTCCCACCAACATGTCATCAGATCTTTTCTACTTTCCTGGGCTTCAACTGACCTTTATCTACTACCCGAGCCTGTTTCTTGTAAGTAATATGCTATGTGTGGCAATGGGAGGACATGACAGAGTTAGTACTTTATTGGGTGCAATAAACATCACCCACAAAGCAGTCATGAGATGTTGGGTGGGGACGTGGGGAGGGTTGTAGGATAGGTTTTGGTGGGAGACAGACTTAATGCGAGGTCCTCACAGTCTTCGTAGTAATGTAGAATCGATTCTTTAAATTTATATATGCAGAGATGCCATTAACTAAATCTCATTTACTTGACAAGACTCTTCCCATTAGACCATAGGTGGATTGCCTTGCACAAACCATGCCAAGTAAGTTCCGAAAGAACTCACACTTCAAAGATGCAGGTGAAAATGCATAAAACAAAATGGATAGGTGGTATTTAAATATGAACTAACATTGAAAATCAATTTTAAAAAATCCTTGCTGCAAGTAGTAGAATAAGGAAGATTGCAAAAAAATTCATAGATGGTGTTTTAGATGAGTATGAAGCTTGACTCTTGAGCCAGCTGTGAAGTAACTTCCTTAACAGTAACCATGCTGAACTATTGAGTCTCCTTGGCATTCTCCAGTCCTCACAGAGCTACAGTTAAAATAGCTCCTTATCCAATTCCAACAGGCAAGCTGTTAGTCAAACCGTCCACCAGAACCAGAGTTGGATATTCATACTGGAAGTCAGTCAGGGTGCAGGAAATGGCTGTTGGCTCTTATTAAATCTGACACAGTCAACAGCTTGAATGTGTACATGATGATGGGACTACATGGAATTACCAGCATGTTATCTGTTAGCTGGCAACATTGACATCGTTAAAACAGGCCCCAGCAGCCTTTGGTGTATTAAAGTACAGGAGGATTTTTTGTTTTAACTGACTGATATTTCCAGTGACTTTGCAATGCATTGTTCGCAGCTTTGCAGAATCCAATGCAGGGCCCTTCTTAAACCCCTGCATCTGAGCAGTGTTGGTATATCTTGTATATGTTTGATTTGCTTATGGGATCATATCATTGAGGTCGGCCCAGCATGAACTCATGGCAGCGATAGTGACGTTGGTAGAGATGCGATATCACTCGAGAGCAGCAACCCTTTGCTCTAGCAGAAGCGGTGCGGTGAAGCACGGTTACAGCAGTGTCATCAGTTTAACAGCTGGGACCGCAGGCATGGGGACGAAGGAGCCCAGATCGAGGCCCATGGCTGAGCTAGAAGCAGGAGCTATTCCAAAGACCACCTAACTTTACTGAGATAAAACTATAAGATGAACTTTATTTTTCTGGTTTTATATTCTGCGTTTTGGTTTGTTTATTTTCTCTGTTTTAACATGGTGCTGGAGAGTGGCAATACTGGACAGCATTTTTTACTGTACTTGTAATAAATGCATGCGACAATAAATAAATCAAATCAAACCAAATATTCATGGAAAGAAGCTATTCAGCCTATGACTATGGTTGCTGTTTAATATACCTATCAATTTAGACCCTATCTTCTGCACACCCCCATTGCACTGCAAATTCTTCTTTCTTCATGCATATATCAAATTTTATATATTGAATTCAAATAGTCATTTTGTAGTCCAGAGCTTGAGAACTGCTGAAAAAAAGACATTTTTCAAAGCTTTCCATTTTGCACTCATCAGGACACTCTTCAAGAATATCAATTCAATAGGAAAATCAATATTGATACTTTGTGAGAGGCATTGCCATGAAGAATACACCCATCAAAGCCAATTATCAATATTTGCCGTATAATCTGGAGTGTGCAAAGAATTGTGCTGATAACTAATTTAGAATTGCCCATTGGGCTTGCAGAGTGCTACACTCGTATGTACTGGAAGATACATACATTTATAGACAAGGTCCTGTTCTTTGCAAACAGTAGGAACATGTGCTTACACGATCAAAAACAAAGTTGCTGGAAAAGTTCAGCAGGCCTGGCAGCATCTGTGAAAGGAAAAAACAGAGTTAACTTTTCCGGTCTGGTTACCTTCCTCAGAACAGTTCCAAGGAAGGGTCACTGGACCCGAAATGTTAACTCTGTTTTTTCCTTCACAGATACTGCCAGACCTGCTGAGCTTTTCCATCAATTTCTGTTTTTGTTCCTGTTTTACAGCATCTGCAATTCTTTCGGTTCTTATTGTGTATGTACATGTTTTCTGTTTCAACTCACCAAAATAGGTGACAGCCATTCTCTGGTTTAAAAATTCAACAAAGCCTGGCAGTTAACTGTCATTCAGCATTAATGGATGTATTCTCCATAGCAACGTCTCCATCATTCAGAATCCATTTGGCAACCGATCAGCACAGCCTTCTCACACAGTGTGCATGTTTGTTTTACCCTTGAGCTGGTCTTCTTGTTCTGGTTTCCCAGTTATAGAAAGGACATTATTAAGCTGGAGAGGTTTACCAGGATGTTGCTGGGTATGGAAGATCTGAGATATCGATGAAAGTTGGATAGGCTGGGACTTCTTTCACTGCAGTGTAGCAGGTTGAGAGGTGACCTTGTCGAAGCTTATAAAATAATGAAGGGTAGAGATAGTTAATCGTAGTTGTCTTTTCCTTAGGATGAGCGATTTCATGACTAGGAGACCCATTTTTAAGGTGAGAGGAGAAAGATTTAAAAAAGACATGAGGCATAATATTTTTACACAGAGAGTGGTTTGTGTGCGGAATGAACTTCCTGATGAAGTAGTGCATGTGGGTACAATTACAACATTTAAAAGACATTTGGATAAGCACTTGAATAGGAAAGGTTTGGAGGGGTATGGGTCAGGAGCAGGCAGATGGGGTTTGGGATTATATTCGGCATGGACTGGTTAGACCAAAGGGTCTGATTCCATGATGTATGACTCTAGGACTTTATGAGTGCAAGATGAACTGGCAAGAACGTACCTTTTTTGTGCAGTTTTGAATTCCCTTTTGAACATTATTACTGAAACTATTTTCCCACCTTTTCCACATCAGTGCATTCTAAATCGCAACAATTCACTGTATAAAAACCTTTCTCCTTATCCCTTCGCTGTTGCTTTTGCTAATTATCTTTCAACTGCTTGAATCCTCGAATCCTACTGTGCGGGAGATGGCCATTCAGCCTATTGAGTCCAAACTGACCCTCTGAGAAGCATCCCACCAAGACCCACTCCCATACACTATTCCTGTAACTCCGCATTTTCCATGGCTAATCCACCCAATCCAAAAGGCATCTTTCAGTGCCATGATGTGAATTTGGCATAAGCCAGATGGAATTAGCAGGATAAATATCTGCCTATCTACTATCACGGGTTAAATCCCTCTTCCCAGCTCTTCCTTAATCTGGAAATCACTGTATAAAACTGTGGTCATTTACTTGGGACAGATGTTAAGTGAAATGCATTCTCACAGACGCTCATGTGGCTTTGAAACTTTCTTCCTATAAAGATGGAATAAGAAGTGTCTTTCAATATCTATAGGGCAGAGGAAGATAGATTCTTGATGAACAAGTGAGTGAAATGTCACTGAGGTGGTAGGGAGCAGGGAGCAATCAGATTGTCCAGGATCCTGTTGAATGGCAGAGCATATTCAAAGGGATCAGTAGACTATTACTGTCTCTAATTTGCCTGCACATTATTTGTGCAAGTTGTTAATTAGGCTGGATTTTTTTTTTCAAATACTGGCTGCGATTGTTTGACTAGTGATGTTATGTGACTGAAATATCTCTGCTAATTCAGTGCTACCATTGTCGTTGACGCTGAAAGACACAAGATTGAACATTTTCACTAACCTTGTAATGTCTGTGACTCCCTTTATGTTAACAATATTAAATAGCCCACTAATGTTAACAGAAGGAACAATGACATTGAATTCCTTCTTCCCTTTGGCACTCCAGGAGGACCAATAAAATCTTCCACCAATTGCCACTTGGGTGCTTGGTCAACCACAGTGTGTACTTGGACCAATGGTTAGACAACTTTTGTTTCTGAATCAATATTTCCTTTGGCGGATGTTGATCTCCTCTGACTCTTCTCATGAAGCTGAGGCTCTGAAACGATTTTTATCGATTATGAGCAACGTACTCATTTTCCACTCTCAAATGTGCAGTGTTGAAATGTAACTTGCAAAATTCCTATGTGGTTCACTATTTTCCACCTGTGTCGTGTAGTCTCACCTCTGTCGATTGTAACTTCTACATCTTCAGCTACAGTAATTACGTGAGACTGACTTTTTCCCCTTTTGCTAGCCCACACTCCTTGTCCTTAGACCTCTTACCAGGTTCTTGATGGAGGCTTGTCTTTTGAATGGTAAGCTTGCCTGTTTCTACTTCCTTGGCTGCTGCAATCCCTCTGTCAGTAACTGTGCTCCAGCAGCTGACTGACTGTATTCTTATTGTAGTAATGATCTTACAGTCGCAAGTCAACTTGTCTTGACTTGGCCAAACCAATAAGTCATAAATGTTGAACTGTCACCAATGAATCTGTAAGGAATTCAGGAGGAAATTCTTTATCCAGGCACTTATAAGAATGTGCGAAGACCACTGGAGAGATCCTGAAGGACTGTCAAGCAGCTAATGTTGTTCCTCTGTTCAAGAAGGGAAATAGGGATAATCCAGGAAACTATGGACCGGTGAGTCTCACATCAGTGGTTGGGAAGCCACTGGAGAGAATTCTTAAGGATAGGACGTACGTGCATTTGGAAAAGCAAGGCCTAATCAGGAACAGTCAGCATGGCTTTTTGTGTGGCAGGTCACATCTTACCAACTTATTCAATTTTTAGAAGCGGTGATGAAGGTGATTGTTGAGATTAGAGCAGTGGATGTTGTCATTTTGCAGCTTTATAAGACTTTGGTTAGGCTGCACATAGTGTAAGGTGCACAATTCTTGTTGCTGTTTTACAGAAAGGATATGGAGGCTTTGGGCAAGGTGCAGAAGAGAATTATCGGAATGCTGCCTGGATTACAGGATATGAACTATTAGGAGAGGCTACAAAAACTAGGGTTGTTTTATCTGGAGCTGCAGAGGCTGAGGGGAGACTTGATAGAAGTCTATAAAATTATGTGACACATGGTTAGGGTTGACAATCAGAATCTTTTACCCAGAGTTTAAATGTCTAATACTAGAGAAACAGAGTTAATGCTTTGGATCTGGTATGACGCTTTATTCTTCAAACTAGACGTGAAATATTAATTTTGTTTCAGAGATAGTAGGAACTGCAGATGATGAAGAATCTTCAGAATTTCTGAAGAAGTGTCTAGGCCCGAAACATCAGCTTTCCTGCTCCTCTGATGCTGCTTGGCCTGCTGTGTTCATCCAGCTCTACACCTTGTTATCTCTGTATTAATTCTGTTTCTCTCTCCACAGATGCTGCCAGACCTAAGTTTCTCCAACCTTCTCTGTGTTTGTTTCAGATTTATAGCAACTGCAGATTTTGCTTTATTATATGTCTCTGTGCTGTAACTCGTTGTAACTGCAGTAAGTGAGCAGGCCCTCAGCTAAACTTCTAGGACGCATTCTGAACTATTCCAAGACTGCTCGTCCCTTGCTCTGTCCTGATCTGGTAAACATCATCAGATTTTTTATTACCACCTGTAGGTCCATTTCTCTGTGTTAGTTTCTGCTTCTGAAGGCCTTTGCTGAAGTTTACCAGATGTAGTCTTCCATATTAGTAAATCTTGCCTGACAGCCTTACCAATTACTTTCTCCTCTCTCCAAACTGAATGCTACAGGTTCAGTCCTTTTCACTACACTGTTGTTTCACATGTCTTAATGTAGCCTGTGAACAGTGCAAACAAGCTATTGAAATCAACAAACTGACTAAAAGTGCAAGTTCCACTTCGAACTACAACATGCTCTTTTTTTAACACTGTCCGCAAAGATTGAAAGGCATGGAAGACCAACCTCCTGCATTCATTAATAACCACGGCCACAATATATTCAGAATGTTGCAATCATTAGACTTTACGTTGTTGGCACATTTTTGAAACTAATAAGGTTTGAGCTGCCAAATTATACCACAAATAAGCTTAGAATGTGAAAGGCTTTAGTTTGTAAGCGTTATTGGGACTTGCTAAGACATTTGTTAATTTGACAGCAATTTAGGTGGCACAGTGGTTAGCTCTGCTGTTTCACAGTGTCAGGGACACAGGTTCGATTCCACCATCAGACTACAGCCTGTGTGGAGTTTGCACATTCTCCCTGTGTCTGTATGGGTTTCTTCCAGGTGCTCCGATTTCCTCCCACAGTCCAAAGGTGTGCAGGTTAGGTGGAGTGGTGTTGGGAAATGCAGGATTTCAGGGGTATGGTGGGTCTAGATGGGATGCCCTTTGACATCTCTTAAAATGCCAATTTAAGACAAAAATACAGGACTGAACTGAAAGCTGAGTCAAGACAAATTTGGACCTCAGTCAGTTTAGCATTGGCAAAAAAATGGCTGCAATATTGATTGGTTCAAGGATGCATGAAGAACAGAACGTAGGAGCATATTACTGCTGATGCTGGAATCTGTACTGAAAACAAAAAGTGCTGGAAATCACAGCGGGTCAGGCAGCTTCCGCGGAGAGAGAGTATGCTAACATTTTGAGTCTAAATGACTCTTCATCAGAGTTCCAGTGATGAAGATTCTGATGAAGAATTATCTAGACTCAAAACATTAGCATACTCTCTCTCCATGGATGCTGCCTGACCCGCTGTGATTTCCAGCACTTTTTGTTTTCAGCGAGAAGAACAGACCTCATAAAATCCTGGGGTCAAAAGGAAAGACAAACTGACTTACATTGAACTGGGGAATTATGCCATGTCTTGAAAAAAAATGAAATTATTAGTTATCAGTCTTTATTGTCCAATAACTATTGTTATTTACACTCTGAATTAGCGAGTGCTTGTCCTTTCTGCCAATACAGGTATTCCTTGACAAGAGCGTTCTTATTCTGTGGTTTATTATGCAGTCCAAATTTCTACGTTTTAGGAAGTATATAGCAGAGATGTCTTTTGGAACTGTGTCTCTAGTTTAGGCTAAAATAAGCTAGAGTACGTTTTAAAGCCTTCCTGGATAGTCTGATTATTAAAGATTAAAACAATGCCTAGTTTTTTTTAACTGTGTAGAAGATTTAAGGTACTTACAAGATCTCCGAGAACACAATGGCTGGATTCTAAGTCTGCCAAATTCCCAGAAAGGTATTGTGGGTACAGGGTTGCAAACAGTTGCCCATTTACATTTAAGATGAAAGAAAATTGAGGTCAAGAATAGCTAATCAGCATTACCACATGGATGCAAAGTGCCAGAGGAAGAGAGCACGGGAAGCTAGGTTTTGAGATCAGGTTGCTGTCTTCCGTATAAATCAGTGAATGTCACAGTCAGACAGTGGTTATTATTTGGTCAGCAGAAAGAAGGGGTTGCTTTATTCTGTGAATTACCACAGCCACATGTGGAAGGGAGTCATTCTCTCATCAAAGATTTATATCTTGCAGCCACCTAAGATTTCTGGAAAACCATGAATTGCAGACCAGTCGGCCTGACCAGTCATTCGTGGGCAAATTGCTAGAGTACATTATAAAAGATAGCAGAGCACTTGGAAAACACTGACAGGATTGGACAGAGTCAATGTGGATTTCAGAAAGAGAAATCATTTGTGAAAAATCTACCGGAATTTTTCAAGGATGTAGCAAGTAGAGTTGATGAGGGGGAGCCACTAGATGTGATTTATTTGGACTTTCAAAAGGACTTTGACAAAGCTTCACATAAGAGATTCAAGTGTAGCATTAAAGTGCATGGGATTAGGGGTAGCGTACTCAGATAGATAGAAAACTGATTGGCAAGTGGGCAACAGAGAGTAGGAATAAATGAGTCATTATTTGAATGGCAGGCAGTGGCTAGTTGGATACCACAGAGGTCAGTGTTAGGGCCCTGGCTATTCACAATGCATACTAATCATTTGGATGAGGGAACTAAAATTTGCACATGATGCAAAGCTAGATGGGAGAGTGAACTGTGAGGAGGATACAGAGATGTTTCAGCGTTATTTGGATAATCTGAGTGAATGAACAAGTCAATGGCCAATACATTGTGATGTAAGATTATTCTACTTTTGAGCAAAATCAGGAAGACATTATTATTTGACTGGCTATAAATTGAGAGAGGGGGATGTGCGATGAGACCTGGGTGTCCTCATACACTAGTTGCTGAAAGTTACTGAGCAGGTGTAGCAGTCAGTAAAGAAGACAGACTGAATGTTGGCCTTCATAGTGAAAGGATTTGAGTACAAAAGCAGGGATGTCTTTTGCAGTTTTACAGGGCCTTGGTGTCCACTGTTGAAATATAGTGTGTAGGTTTGGTCTTTGTATCTAAGGATGTTTTTGCCGTAGATCGAGTACAGTGAAGGCTTACCAGACTGATTCCTGGAATGGCAGGACTGATGTATGAGGAGAGATTGAGTCAGTTGGGATTAGATTCACTAGAGTTCAGAAGAACAAGGGACTCTCATAGAAACCTGTAAAATTCTGATCAGGGTAGATGCAGGAAGAATGTTCCTAATGGTGGAGGAGTCCAGAAACAGGTTCAAATTCTAAGGATATGGGGTAAACCATTTAGAACTGAGATGACAAGAAATTTCTTTATCCAGACTATGGTGAGCCTGTAGAATTTGTGGCTACAGAAAGCAATCGAGGCCAAAACATTGCATGATTTCAATAAGGAGTTGAACGTGGCACGTGGACCTAAAGGAATCAAAGGTTATTGGGGAAAAGCAGGAACAAGTGATTGAGTTCGATGATCAGCCATAATCACAATGATTGTTGGTGCAGGTTCAAAGGGCTAAATGGCCTACTCCTGTTCTGATTTACTATGTTTCTACATTTAGGAGACAGACAGGTAGAGAAGCAGACGGCCTCAGGGTGACATTTCAGAACGTGGCTGCTAAGAATGTGGGAAGGATGCATAAAAGGCCAGAGTTAGAGGGGATAAAGGAGTGGTGCTTGAGCTAAAGGAAGTTACAGAGAGTGAGTTGAATAACCAGAGTGGCACATAATATTCCTTCTTCATTCACAGGATGTCGGCATCACAGGCCAGAATTTATAGCCCATAACTTAATTGTCGAGAGTGCAGTTGAGAGTCAAGACATAAGCCAGTTTCCTTCTATCAAGAATATTAGTGAATCAGATGTGCTTTTCCTGACAAGCAACAATGGCTTCACTGTCATCATTAAATCCTTCATCTCAGATTTTTGTTGAATTCAAAGTTCATCATGGTGAGGTTCAAACTCAGATCCTCAGAACATTACCCGAGTCTCTGGATTATCAGGCTTGTCGTAACGCCATGAGGCAATTACCTCCCCATCAGATGAAAATGATAATAAGTCATTCAAAGTATTTTCCACCATTTGTGCTAGGACAAGGGAAGAAGCGTCACTGGACTTGAAATGTTTTCTCTCCACAGATGCTGGCAGTCCTGCTGAGTTTCTCCAGGAATTTCTGTGTTTGTTTCATAACAATGCTGGACTGGCTCCTGACATACAAGCAATCATCTGGGCCAATTTTGATCGGTTGAGGGGGTAGGAGAAGATTATTTGCAAAGCTTATGGCCCCCAGGTTTTTTTGTCTGTTTTGCTGCCTCTTACTGGAAATGATGGGTCCTTTCGAGTCTGGCAGAAGAGGAAGTCCTGATGCTTTGTTTCATCCTCACAACATGTGGACTAATTGTCTTCGATCGGCTGCCTCTTGCTTTTGTATGCCTATACTGCTGCATTGTGGTGCCTCAAGGAGTTGTGGGGTGATTGACTCATTCAAAATCCCCCAATATTGAACAAAAGGCCTCAGGTGTCACAAAGATCATCAGCCATTCTGTGTGGCAACAATTTGGAGCAGCCAGCTCCCGCTCCTTGAGAGCTGTGTTGTTTGGTGGAGACTGCTTCTTGCAACACAGCAACCCTCGATACACACTCCAGATCCATCCTTACTGATCTCTGCCTCCACATACACAATGACAGAAGAGATCACTGCTTTAAGTCTTTCCTTCTGACACAACTCTGGAGAGAAACTTGCTAGATTCCGAACCTCACCCACCCCAGATGCGTGAACAGTCTGCGACATTGTGGAAGAGTGGGGAGAGGTGATAGGCCTCAGGCTGATCCTGTCAGGCAAGTAGTGTGCTCATAATGCCTGCCTCCCATCTGATGGAATTCTTCATTCAGAAACTACAAGCAACCGCTGCACTGCTGAATTCAAGATGTGGATAATATACATCTCTTTTATCTATACAATATTCTTCCTCTTGATGGTAGTGGCTGCTGCAGTCTGACAATGGGCCACACAGAGGGAGACCCATTGCTATTATGAAGATTCTCAACATTTTTTGCTGGTGAAGCTACCCAATGATTCGATTTCACGCTTTACATTTTTATCGTAAGGAAACAGTTTTGACAGAAATATTTGTCGATCTTATGGCTCCTCCAGACTTCTCCATGATTAAATAAGATAATAGCTGGATTTCTCCATGAGCAGTGACACTTTCTGACCTCCTCCTTAGATCCTTCCCTTATTTCCCAAAAATACGTTGATCAAAGTCTTCAATATCTTCAGTGATTGAGCATCTGCTGCCTTCTGGGTTAGAGAATTTCACAACTCTCTGAGTAAAGAAATTTCTCTTGCTCTCAGACCAAATGGCTGACTCTTTATTGTGAGATTTTGACCCACTCTAGCCAAGGTGAAACAGTCTTGCAGCACCCTGCCTGGCAAAATGGTTAATTTATTGTGTCCCCTGCTTATTAACAATTGTGAGCTTTTTTTTTCCTCCCTCTTTCATTCGCCATCTCCTCACACCTCTTCATAGGAGTAAGTGGCAACATTGAGAGGAAGACCAAACACGCAACAGTGGGTTAATCCCACAATGGATGCATGACGTACAATACACTTTTGCCATTTATTTTAAAGATATTTTACATGATATAAAAATACTGATCACAGTGAGCTCTTACAGTTGTTAACTGTTATGAACAGGAATGTTGCACAACATTTTGGTGGCAATAAATTAGATATAGATTCATTATCTTAAAAACAAAAATTAACTTGAAAAGATCTAGACCTTTTGGACAACGGCATGTCACATGAAGCCTGGGCAAGTTCTCTGCATGACTTATAGCCTCCAGGTAAGTTTCTACATCGCATGTCTGCACTTTTGTTCAGAAACATGCAGTGTCGGGATCGCTTTGGGCCCTCTCAGGTCTCCGGTGCACAACTGAATCCAAGATGTACATAGTATGCATCTCTTTTTTTTCTTTTATACAACGTTCTTCCTCTCAGTGGTAGTGTCTGTGTGAAAGTCTGACAATGGCACTTCTGTCGCCACATGACAGTCACCGTCAATAATAGTCAGTGTGCGGTCTTCTCCAGTATGTGGGGATACAGCGACATACCTCCTTGCTGAAGTAATAGCCTTGGGTGCAACGTTTTGTCTGGACTTTACAAGGTAGCCTGTAGCAACTGTGGGATGGAAAAGAAATCAGGATTATTGCCTTCGCCAATTGACGTACATTGAACAGTTAATCATTCCTATATTTGTGTGTGAGGGACTACAGCAGCAGGGTTCGGACGAAATGCAACTATTTTACCACAGGCGCCTTGACCTTGCAGGCCGCACGAAAACAGCAAACTGCGCTGTGATAGCATCCTTAATGTGAAAACTTCTCAAGATGTCTTAAAGGGACACTATTAAACACAACTTATCATGACAGAATGATCAAAAAGGTACCTCCTCAGGAGGATGGGGAAAAGAGGTCGAAGACAGAAGTTCCCGAGTTGCCAGCAAATTGGTAAGCTGTGACCATGAGGAGGTTCCAGAGGCCAGTGATTGGAGGAATGGGGTACCCAAGGAAGGAATTGTAAAGAAAAATGAGAATAAATGGAAGCCAAACTTCTGAAAGATCGCTAAAGGACAAACTAACAAAGATTACACTGATTGCAAAGATAGGGCTCAGTCACCTGTGCCATAACAGCGAAGTCTTCAGGCCAATGTAACTGCATGTATTACAATGTAGACATTCCTGTTCTACTGAATATCTCTGCTTTTGTTCCCTTTACTTCGGAAAATTGCTTCAAACGACTGTGCTGACAAGGTTGTGGTTCAGAACATCCCATTGTAAAGACAGAGTCATTACACTCATCTCGATCCCTTACCAAATCATTGCTGTTACAACAATGGACCCACATATTTTTATATTTAGATTCAAGAGAAAGTGCTCTGAATGCAACACTTTCAAAAGAATGTGGTGAGCAGAGAACTGGGGTATTTCTGCTTTCACTTTCATTGCTAGTTTCTCGTAAAGAAAATCCTGGATTAGCAGCATTTGAAATTATGCTTGACCAACAATAGTCACCTACAATTAATCCATTTGTCACATTTTTCACAAAACTGTTATCCATAGTTGGTGGGAGATAGCACGACCTGCAGATGCTGGAGTCAGAGTCAATTCAGTGTGGAGCAGGAGGAACACTGCAGGTCAAGCAGCATCAGAGGAGCAGGAGGGTCGACATTTCGGATTTACACCCTTCATCAGGACTCATAAAGAAGGGTCCCAACCCAAAACATCAACTTTCCTGCTCCTCTGATGCGGTCTGACCTGCTGTGTTCCTCCAGCTCCACGCTGTGTTGATCCATAGTTAGTACTCAGGCAACAGTAACCCTTGTAGTGAAACTTCAAGGACAATGCAACTTGATCAGGGGCTGCGCTCTGAAAGCTTGCCTGATTCCAAATAAACCTGTTGGGACTGGACATTGAGCAGTTTTTCCGCCGCCTCCGCCTCCACGCTTACTTCTCCAACCGGGAATCTAACCCTCCCTCTACTGACCCCTTCTCCCGCCTCCAACACAAGCCCTCCTCCTGGACACCACCCCAAGGCCTCCTACCCTCCCTCGACCTCTTCATCTCCAACTGCCGTCGAGACATCAATCGGCTCAACCTCTCCACCCCTCTTAAACACTCCAACCTCTCCCCCGCAGAACGTGCAGCCCTCCACTCCCTCCGCTCCAATCCCAACCTCACCATAAAACCCGCGGACAAGGGAGGGGCAGTCGTAGTATGGCGCACTGACCTCTACATTGCTGAGGCCAGACGCCAACTCTCTGACACCTCCTCCTACCGCCCCCTGAATCATGACCCCACCCCCGAGCACCAAACCATCATCTCCCAAACCATCCACAACCTCATCACCTCAGGCGACCTCCCACCCACCGCCTCCAACCTCATCGTTCCCCAACCCCGCACCGCCCGCTTCTATCTCCTCCCCAAAATCCACAAACCTGAATGCCCTGGTCGACCCATTGTCTCCGCCTGCTCCTGCCCCACCGAACTCATCTCCACCTACCTAGACTCCATTTTCACCCCCTTGGTCCAGGAACTCCCTACCTACGTCCGTGACACCACCCA
>JAHRHZ010000266.1:11568113-11598772 GCA_024137785.1 Ginglymostoma cirratum
ATTCTATATATGAATGCAGAGTGCATGTAGAATAAATTAACTGAGCTGCAGGCATGAACTCAAAGTGGAGATTATGATATAATAGCCATTACTGAGACGTGGCTACAGAATGGTTGGGATTGAGAACTAAATATACCAGGTTATAAACACCTGCGCTCAGTTCGCAACAAACAACTGCACCTCCCAGTCGCGAACCATTTCAACTCCCCCTCCCATTCCTCAGATGACATGTCCATCCTTGGCCTCCTACAATGCCACAGTGATGCCACCCGAAGGCTGCAGGAACAGCAAATCATATTCAGCCTGGGAACCCTGCAGCCCAATGGCATCAATGTGGATTTCACAAGCTTCAAAATCTCCCCTCCCCCAACCGCATCCCAAAACCAGCCCAGCTCATCTCCACCTCCCTAACCTGTTTTTCCTCTCACCTCAAGCCACACCCCCCTCTCCTATCTACTAACATCATCCCGCCCCCTTGACCTGTCCGTCCTCCCTGGACTGACCTATCTCCTCCCTACCCCCCTACCTACACTCACCTTTACTGGCTCCATCCCCGCCTCTTCGACTTGTCTGCCTCCTCTCCACCTATCCTCTCCTCTATCCATCCTCTATCCGCCTCCCCCTCTCTCCCTATTTATTTCAGAACCCTCTTCCCCTCCCCCATTTCTGATGAAGGGTTTAGGCCCGAAACGTCAAGTTTCCTGCTCCTATGATGCTGCTTGACCTGCTGTGTTCATCCAGCCCCATGCTTGTTATCTGGGACTATAGCCTGGTGTCTTGTGACTTCTCTCTTTGTCCACCCCAGTCCAACACCGGCACCTTCACATCATTGTTTTGGATGGAAAGACTGCAAATCATTTCATTTTCCATAAACAAAGCTTCTATCCCTGCAGAGCATATACAATGACATTTATGATTAAATAAGTGGATATTTCTGAAGGTTGCTGTGTGTTAAATAACTGATTATAGTGGTGCACTGTAATCGAATCTAAACAATGGGGGAAACATAAGATTCATTAAAGGAAGCCTCGCACTGTCCTTACCCACGACACAGCACTTGGCCTGATTTACACACTCTATCTTCATACACAGGCACTTGCAGTAAAAATAGCTCCTGTTGTGACTCTGCTGTTGTCATGATTTGCATGTTTTTTAGAGAGAGCCACTTATGATAACAGATATTCATTAGGTGAAAGGATACAGATTAGGGTTGTGTAAATTCAACAGAAATTAGCAGCAGAGGGGTGGAGATAGATTCTGGCTGGCACTGATGAGATTCTGAGCTAATTAATCACAGAGTACATGTCCCTCATCTAAGGACTTTCCTTTATTGTTATTAATCACATGGAGCAATAGAAACTGTTTTGGAGAATGTTCTCAGGGTGTGTAATGTAACTGTTGTGAGGATTGGTTTTACTCAACTCTAATGAAATGTATCCTAGACACAAAGGAGATTTGATTTTCCAATGTGGTAGACCTCTGTTTAAATATGCTGTTTTATGAGTGTTTTGTGTTATGTGTTAAGTGTGTTTTATGCGCTGTTTTACGTTCTCTTCAATCTCTGCTCAGGATTTCCTGTGTGACTGTGTACCAGGTGATAGTAATGAAAGGTGTAGTCAAAATACAACATTTATCTGAGGTTGGGTGGAGAAGCATTCATGTTGGAAAATCTTAAATAAAAACAGATAACTTTGCAAAATTACCGTTTCGGGAGTAAGTGGTGCAGACAGGAGTGGGCAGTGAGGGGAACCTTTGGCAGATGAAGTTTGATAGGGAAAATGTGTGACGATCCAATCTAAGAAAGATAAATCAAGATATTTTTCAAATGGTGCAAAGCCAGAAGCTATGGATGAAGGTCGAAGTACACAAATCGCTAAAAACTTGTGGAAGTATTCAAAAAACAATTCAAAGGGTCAGTAGAATGGTAGCTTTTGTCTCAAAATAGCTTTAAAAAGGGGTAGACATTATGTAACACTCAGGTTAGATCCCATTTGGAGCACTGCATTCTAATCTGGGGACAGCATCCCAGACATGATAATGGGAATAACACCTCCACAAATACAATATCTGGGCTGAAAGGGATAAATTATTATATTAGGTTACATAGACAAGACTTGTATTAACGTGTATTCAGAATAATAAAAGAATAACCTAATTGAAACAAACATGGAGAACAGCGGAGAATCTCAGCAGGTCTGACAGCATCTCTGGAGAGAGAAACAGAGTGAATGTTTGGAGTTTGGACTTTTCTTCGGAAGAAAATGCTAACTCTGTTTTCTCTGCACAGATGCTGCCAGAACTGTTGAGTTTCTCCAGCATTCTCTTTTTTTGTTTCAGATTTCCATCATTCACAGTGTTTTAAAGAACAAAGAAAATTACAGCACAGAAACAGGCCCTTTGGCCCTCCAAGCCTGCGCCGATCCAGATCCTCTATCCAAACCTGTCGCCTATTTTCCAAGATAATAGGTACTGCAGATGCTGGAGAATCTGAGATAACAAGGTGTGGAGCTGGATGAACACAGCAGGCCAAGCAGCATCATAAGAGCAGGAAAGCTTGACGTTTCGGGCCTAGACCCTTCATCAGAAAAAAACAAAAAAAAAATTTTCTGATGAAGGGTCTAAGCCCGAAACATCAAGCTTTCCTGCTCCTATGATGCTGCTTGGCCTGCTGTGTTCATCCAACTCCACACCTTGTTATATCGCCTATTTTCCAAGGATCTGTATCCCTCTGCTCCCTGCTCATTCATGTATCTGTCTAGATACATCTTAAATGACGCTATCGTGCCGCCTCTACCACCTCCGCTGGCAGCGCCAGAGGCGCTGATCTCATTGAGTTATTTAAGCAAATCAATAGAGTGATAGGTACATGTTAATGATTTCGAACCGTAATGTTATATAGCACGGGAACAGACCCTTCAGTCCAAACCGTCTGTACCGACCAGATACCTTACACTGGTCTAGTCTCATTTGCCAGTATTTGGGGATGAACAGGTCCAGAATAAGGAACATAATCTTCACGATAGAACTGGACTGATCAGGGTGAAAATTGGCACTTTGCTTCTCCCTCCAAAAAAGCTGGGAGTTAGAAGCTGATCGAAAAAGGAAAAACAACACTGCCCCCTTTTTAAATAACAGTCTATTTGCCCTCTGAATGAATTTGCCCCACCACACTCTTAGGTAGTGCATTCTAAAACTTAATCACTCGTTCCATGAGAAAAGTTTTTTTCCCCCCCTCATAAGACCATACGAAACAAGAGCTGGTGTGAACTATTCAGGTCTTCAAGTCTGCTCTTCCATTCAATGAGGTATCTTCCAATTCAAAAACAGAAGTTGCTGGAAAAGATCAGCAGGTCTGGCAGCATCAGTGAAGAAAAAAATCAGAGTTAACATTTCGGCTCTCGTGATCCTTCCTCACAGCTGTTGGCTTATATGCAGAAAATAAGGAGAGGATGGGGTAGGGAGTAAACAACAGGATAAAGGCCGAAGAGAGAGAAGAGCAGTTGGATAGACAAAGGAGTTGATAATGATCTGGCTGGGAGGGTTGAATAGCTGTTAATGGGGACTGTTAGTGACTGACAATAGGTAATATATCCCATATCCCAGCCCCCCACCCCACACACCAGGCCTTGTTATCACATAGCCTGCCATTACACACTACCTATTGTTAGTCACTAACAGTCCCCATTAAAAGATGAAGGGTCTAGGCCTAAAACGTCAAGCTTTCCTGCTCCTATGATGCTGCTTGGCCTGCTGTGTTCATCCAGCTCCATACCTTGTTATCTCGCACCCTCCTAGCCAGATGATTATCAACTCCTTTGTTTGTCCAACTGCTCTTCTCTCTCTTTGGGCTCTGTCCCATCATTTACTCCCAACCCCATCCTCCTCCTTATTTTCTCAGTATAAACTGATACTTTCCCAGCTACCATCAGTTCTGAGGAAGGGTCACGGGACCCGAAAGGTTAATTCTAATTTTTTCCTTCACAGATGCTGCTAGACCTGCTGAGCTTTTCCTGCAACTTTGTTTTTGTTCCTGATTTACAGCATCCACAGTCTTTTCGCTTTTTATCTTCCATTTCAACACCATTTTCCTGCACTATTTCCATACCCTTCATGTTTTTGGTATGTTGAAATTATTGATCTCAGTCTTGGACATATTAAAGAACTGAGCTTCCGCTGCCCTCTCAGGCAGAGATTTCCAAAGTTTCATCACCCTTTCAGTGCAGAAATTGCTCCTCATTTCACTCTTAATTGCCCTCTACCTTATTCAGTGAAGGGGCCCCCTGATTTTAAACTCTCCCAGCCAAGGGAAGCATCCTTCCTGCATTTACCCTGTTAAGAAAGTTTGCACATCTATATGAGGTCATAATTCATTCCTTTCAGCTCCAAGGTATATAGGCCAGAGTTTAAACTATGTTTTCTTGTACTTATCTATGAGATTATAGCCATTTCTATACTTCAACCTTCATCCATAGCTCTGGATTTGCACCATTTGACAAGTATCTTGATTTATCTTTCCTGGGTTCAACTTGGATTGTCATATTTTGTCCCAAATTGAATTCTATCTGCCAAAGTTTTCTCCTCACTTAATCCACCAATGCCTGTCCATTCCTGTCTGCACGACTTACTAACCAAATGATAATATTTGCAATGTTATCTGTTTTTATATAAAATTTTTCAACATGAATGCTTCTCCACTCCACATCAAATAAATGTTGTATTTTGACTACACCTCTCATTACTATGAGATTGGAGACAGCGTCCTGCAAAACATGAAACAGCTCAGTTAATCAGTGAATATTTAAACAGAGGTGTACCGCATTGGAAACTCAAATCTCTTTTGTCTCTAGGCTGCATTTCATTAGAGTGGGGTCAAACCAATCCTCACAACAGTTACCTTACACCCTGAGAACATTCTCCAAACAATTTCAATTGCTCCATGTGATCAATGACAAAAAAGTCTTGAGACAGAGGGGCATGTACTCCCTGATTACTTAACTCAGAATCTTTTCAGTGCCAGCTAGAATCTATTTCCATCCTTCTGCTGCTAATTTCTGTCACATTCATACAATCCTAATCTGTATCCTTTCACCTAATGAATTTCTGTTAGCATAAACGGCTCTCTCAATAAACATGTAAACCATCAACAAAGTTTATTTTTAACCACAAGCGCTTATGTATTAGGGTAGAATGTTTAAATCAGGCTAAATGCTGCGTCAAAGGTAAGGACAGTGTGAGCCTTGGTTGTGACGCTGCTGACAATATGGCCTCCTATGCACTGGGGAGAGAAAACGCAGGCTGGGCGACCGATCTGCAGAACACCTACATTCTGTCTGCAAAAATGATCCTGTGCTTCCGGTTGCCTGCCACTTCATCACACCACCTGGCCTTAGTGCAAATTGGAGGAACAGTATCTGATTTTCCATTTGGGAGTCCTGCAGCCGTCAGCACTTGATATCAAGTTCAATAATTTTAGGGCCTAAACACCTTCTCCCATGTCCTTACCCCAAACTCCACATACCACGCCTTGTTATCACATGGGCTGCAACCTTAAACAACCCATTGTCAGCTACCAACAGCCCCTATTAGCAACTATTGATTCTCCCAGGCTGACCTTTAGCCATTCTTTGGTCTGCCCAACTGTTTCTCTCTCTCTGTGCTCCATCTCCACCTATTGTTTACTTCTTCCCCTTCTCCACCCATCTTCAGCATAGAAACCAACATTTGCCTAGCCACAATCAGTTCTGAAGAATGGTCACTGGACCCGAATGTTGAACTCTGCTTTGTCTCCACAGATGCTGCTGGACCTGCTGAGTTTCTCCAGCAATTTCTGTTTTTGTTGAGGCTTCCTTTAATGAATCTCATGTTTTTGCCGTTGTTTACATTCAATCGCAGTGTATTTAGCTATTTAATCTTTCCTCTTAGGACAATCACTGCATTCCAGGAATTAGTCTGCAATCTTCACTGCATTCCTGCTATTGACAATATGTCCTTCACTCATAAGGAGACCAAAACTGTGCACAATATTCCAAGTGTCATCTCCCTAAGGCTTTCTACAGTTTCCACAAGGCATCTTTGCAACTTTTAAACCCTCTTGTTATGAAGGCCAACATATCACTTGCCTTCCTAATTTTCCCGGTATTTGCATGTTAGTTTTTAACGATTCATGAACAAGGGCAACCAAGTTTCTGTAAAGCGCAACACTTCCCAGACATTCCCCATTTAATAAACGCTCTACACTACTGCTTTTCCTACCAAATGTAACAAGGTGCAGAGCTGGATGAACACAGCAGGCCAAGCAGCATCATAGGAGCAGGAAAGCTTGACGTTTCGGGCCTAGACCCTTCATCAGACCTTGATGTGGAAAGTCTTCTTGGGGCCTGGGATGGGGGTGAGGGAGGAGGTGTGGGGGCAGGTGTAGCACTTCCTGCTGTTGCAGGGAAAAGTGCCGGGTGTGGTGGGGCTGGAGGGGAGTGTGGAGCGGACAAGGAAGTCGCGGAGGGAGTGGTCCCTCCGGAAGGCAGATAAGGGTGGGGAGGGAAAGATGTCTTTGGTGGTGGGGTCTGATTACAGATGGCGGAAGTGTCGGAGGATGATGCGTTGGATCCGGAGGTTGGTGGGGTGGTACGTGAGGATGAGGGGGATTCTTTTTTTGGTTATTATTGCGGGGACGGGGCGTGAGGGATGAGTTACGGGAAATGCGGGAAACACGGTCGAGGGCGGTCTCGACCACTGTCGGGGGGAAGTTGCGGTCCTTGAAGAATGAGGACATCTGAGATGTACGGGAGTGGAATGCCTCATCCTGGGAGCAGATGCGGTGGATGCGAAGGAATTGGGAATAGGGGATGGCATTTTTGCAGGAAGATCGCTGATCTCCGACACCTCCTCCTACCGCCCCTTGGATCATGACCCCACCCCCGAGCACCAAAGCATCATCTCCCAAACCATCCACAACCTCATCACCTCAGGTGACCTCCCACCCACCGCCTCCAACCTCATCGTTCCCCAACCCCGCACCGCCCACTTCTATCTCCTTCCCAAAATCCACAAACCTGACTGCCCTGGTCGACCCAATTCAATCCAATAATTATTGGTTTTCTGCTTCAACTCCATTTTTCCACCTGCTCCCTCTACCTCTTGATTCCCTGAGAGGCGAAACATCTGTCTATCTCATACTTCAATATATTCAATGGTGGTGAATCCGCAACGCACTGTGGTCGAGAATTCAAAAGATTTGAATGAATGAATTAATTAATCATTTGTTAGATTAAATGAATGTTCATCTGCACATCTGCCAATATGGTATACTGCATCCGCTGTACCCATTGTGGCCTCCTCTACATCAGGGAAACCAAGCGGAGGCTTGGGGACCGCTTTGCAGAACACCTGCGCTCAGTTTGCAACAAACAACTGCACCTCCCAGTCGCGAACCATTTCAACTCCCCCTCCCATTCCTCAGACGACATGTCCATCCTGGGCCTCCTGCAATGCCACAATGATGCCACCCGAAGGCTGCAGGAATAGCAAATCATATTCAGCCTGGGAACCCTGCAGCCCAATGGCATCAATGTGGATTTCACAAGCTTCAAAATCTCCCCTCTCCATACCGCATCCCAAAACCAGCCCAGCTCATCCCCGCCTCCCTAACCTGTTCTTCCTCTCACCTATCCCTTCCTCCCACCTCAAGCCGCACCCCCATCTCCTATCTACTAACATCATCCCGCCCCCTTGACCTGTCCGTCCTCCCTGGACTGACCTATCTCCTCCCTACCTCCCCACCTACACTTACCTTTACTGGCTCCATCCCCACCTCTTTGACTTGTCTGCCTCCTCTCCACCTATCCTCTCCTCTATCCATCTTCTATCCGCCTTCCCCTCTCTCCTTATTTATTTCAGAACCCTCTTCCCCTCCCCCATTTCTGATGAAGGGTCTCGGCCCGAAACGTCCAGCTTTCCTGCTCCTCTGATGCTGCTTGGCCTGCTGTGTTCATCCAGCTCTGCACCTTGTTATCTCGGATTCCCCAGCATCTGCAGCACCTATTATCTCTTGCAGTGGATTTGGTTGGGTAACCACGGAAGACAGTGCTTTTAAATTATTGGGTGAAGCAAAGGCTTACAGGACTGACTATTTCTGAAACACAAAGTTATAATTCATAAAGGAGTGTTCAAGCCTTGTTCTACATCGGACAAGACTTCAACCATGTACTCAAATCCAAACTGGAAGACGAATACTTCCTTTCAGGAGACTGCCCATCTCAGACCTTGCATTTGGCCATTCTTTAGCTTAAATCGGGAAGTTACTATCTTACATTGAAACATTGAATTCAAAAATAATTTTTTGCCCGTGGAGTGCTTTTGGTCTTCCTGAGGTTGTGAAAGGTTCCATATACAAATTCATTTAATCTAACAAATGATTAATTCATTCATTCATTCAAATCTTTTGAATTCTCGACCACAGTGCGTTGCGGATTCACCACCATTGAATATATTGGAGTGTGAGATAGACAGATGTTTGGTCTCTCAGGGAAGCAAGAGGTAGAGGGAGCAGGTGGAAAAATGGAGTTGAAGCCAAAAACCAATAATTATTGGATTGAATTGTGGAGCAGGCTTCAGGGGCTGTAAATCCTACTCTTGCTGCTGTTTCTAATGTTCTTATTCCAGTATCATTGGCCAGCTAGAAAATCGACCAATAGATTGCATTACCATCACTGAGCCACACACCATAGTGTCCTGAGGATCACCCAAATCCGATTTGAAGCAGGCTCACACAAATGTCATGTCTTTTAAAAGAGGTCAGAAGCTGGCTATTCTGTGGTGAATGCTCGTCTCTGTACCCCCAAAGCACCTCTACAATCTGCACAGCACATTTCAAGAGTGTGGTGGAAAAACGTCTATTAGCCTGGATAGGTACAGTTCAGACAATACTCAAGAAATTTGATCAAGTCAAATTGGTTGATACGTTCTCTAATTACTGACTTGAAGATCCACTCTCTCCATTTGCAATGTATCCTCACTGCATTGTGTACTATCTGCAAGATATGCAGACCTCCTAAACCTGTGAACTCTACCAGCCAGAAGTTCAAAAGGCAACAGAACACCACTTCTTCCTAAACCCACTTTCTGACTTGGAAATATACCTCTGCTACATCACTGCCACTGGAAAGGTTCTGAAATGTCATAGAATATGGAGTTGTACAGCATGGAAACAGATCCTTTGGTCCAACTCGTCCATGCTGACCAGATATCCTAAATTAATCTAGTCCCATTTGCCAGCATTTGGCCCATGTCCCTCTAAACCCTTCTTAATCAGGTATCCATCCCGATGCCTTTTAAATGTTGCAATTGTACCAGCCTCCACCCCTTCCTCTGGCAGCTCATTTCCTTTTACATTTTTCCCCTCTCACCTGAAACCTATGCCCTCAGGTTGTGCACTCTCCCACTTGGGGAAAAAGAGCTTGGCTATTTACCCTATCCATGTCTCTCATAATTTTATAAACTTCTATAAAGTCACCCCTAAGTCTCCAATGCTTGAGGAAAAATAGCCCCAGCCTATTCAGCCTCTCCCACATCTCCCTATTCCTCAAACCCTCCAACCTTGGAAACATCGTTTTTTGAACCCTTTCAAGTTTCACAACAGCCTTCCTACAGCAGGTAGACCAGAACTGCATGCAGTATTCCAAAAGTGGTCTAGCCAATGTCCCGTACATCCACCACATGACCTCCCAACTCTGATACTCAATGCACTGACCAAGAAAGACAAGCATACCAAATGCCTTCTTCATTATCCTATCTACCTACAACTCCACTTTCAAGGAACTATGAACCTGCCCTCCAAGGTCTCTGTTCAGCAACATTCCCCAGGACCTCACCATTAAATGTGTGAGTCCTGCCCTGATTTGCATTTCCAAAATGCAGCACCTCACATTTATCTAAATTAAACTCAATCTGTCACTCCTCGGCCCATTTGCCCATCTGATCAAGGTCTGATGAAGGGTCTAGGCCCGAAACGTCAAGCTTTCCTGCTCCTATGATGCTGTTTGGCCTGCTGTGTTCATCCAGCTCTACACCTTGTTATCTCGGATTCTCCAGCATCTGCAGTTCCTATTATATCTGATCAAGGTCCCATTGTACTCTGAGGTAGCTTTCTTTGCTGTCCACTACATCACCAATTTTGGTGTCATCTGCAAACTTACTAGCCATACCCCGATGTTCACATCCAAATAATTTCTATAAATGTCCTATAAGAGTGTTGTAGGAGCATCTTCAGTACACGGACTGTAACAGGCTTCATGAAAGTAGCCCACCACTACTTTCTGAAGGGCAATTAAGGATGGACAATAATTGCTGGTCTTGCCATATTTGTGAAAGAATTTTTAACAGAACATAAAGTCAGAAAGAAAGATATTTATACTGTGCTTCATTGCACTGCCAAAATGTTTCAAAGTATTCAATTACAATTTGCTTTTAGTGTCAGTCTGGAACAGTGACAGTAACCAGAAACAACACTGACCTGCAAGTGTGAGGGTGAAACCTCGTCCCTTTCAGAAAGCATTTATTTGGAGACTCTGTACATTCACAGGCACATTTTACTGGGTTTAAAGGCTGATTTCTTGGACAACTCTTTTTGCAAACACACTCGCAGGAATCCACGTCAAACTGCTTGTGGGGACCACACAGGGCAGGATATAGTCCATTTCTGCACACACACTGGCATGAGTCCTTATCCAGCACTTTGTGACGTCCACAGCTGGAATGGTGTCGCCCTCCTTTACAGACGCACTGACAGGTCTCCTCATCCAGTTCTTTATTAGGCCCACAGACACTGTAGTAGCTGCTGTCACCACCTAGGAAAGACAGTACAGAAACAGATACATGCTGTAAGTGTTCAATAAATTGCAAAATACGCCACAAGATTATGCATGTGTACTGCTTTGATGTAATGGCAATGAAATCACTTTTTTCTCTTACACACTTGTGCATAACGTGTTGTCTGGATGTAACTTGGAGAACATGGCTGATCAATTGGACTTTGTTTCTCATGGAAAGTTCATACTATCCGATTTTCCCAGATGTGATGTTGCCAGGTGGACCGTGATGTTGTAATGGAATATCTATGTTCTACATAAAGCACAACAGCCTTGTTCATTTCTTTTGCCGAAATTTAAGTATTTATGGCAGGATGGAGAAAATCAATACTTCCCTGATGCTTTGAACTGGATGTTAACCTTGGCTGCAAAGTTGTGATGAAGGGTTTCAACCTGAAATGTTGACTTTCCTGCTCCTCGGATGCTGCCTGACCTGCTGTGTTTTTCCAGCTCCACATTTATTGACTCCAAAGTAACACTCTTGCCTGGATTTCAAAAGATCAAAGATTCATTCTTGCCTGTTCCCAATCCCTTTGCTTGACATGTAAGATCCATTATGATGGGAAGGCAGGGAATTTCTCCCTGGCCTGCATTTATTCCTGATCACATTAGAATGTGTGGTTATGATCTTACTTCGGCTTGTGGGTTCTTTACTGAGACTGCCACACTTGGCTACATTACAAAAGTAGCCACACTCCTTCAAAGTACTTCATTGCCTCTATATGTTTTGGGACGTCTTGTGGTTGTACTGTGTTATATAAATGCAGCGTTTGTTTTACCCTCAGAAGAAAATGTCAGAGGATAAATAAGCATAATCTATGCTTTAATTGCTAGGTTAAAGAACAGAAATGACATATACGCCATTTCTTTCAACGCAGGCAGTTATGACACAAGTATTAAAGAGGCAAGGTTCAGAGATAGCCAAACATGTGCAGTGTCCTACTGTAGCTCAATCAACTAAAACTGTACAGCTTTCCAGAGCAGTATAATTGCTTCTCTAACCGGTATTCGCTTTAGCATATTGACTTTCAGGGTTACTTGGTCTGGGTTGAAAGATGGTCAGGCCCAGAAATGAGCTAATTCCTCATTGAGAAGCCAGGTTTGTTGTACAGGTATGAAATATACCCTGGGGCCCCGTCTCATTTGTGTATCCCATTCTCAGTACTGTAAAATAGGATTGAATTTTCCAATTCTGGGTGTGTTGTCTTTGATCCAATTTTCCTCAAATGCAAACAGATGCTGGGCATTGGAAAACTGATAGAGGTATACAGTAAACCCATGCAGGTATTAGGAACTCCTCTTGAGGAGCATAACAAGCAGTCCAGCTCACCTTTACACCTCCCCCAATCACTAAACCACATCTCAGTTTCCTCCTGAGTTATACGATGCAGTCCAGCTAGTTAGAAGGACCTGCCTAGGGCAACTCATGATGTGATAAATATTTATTTGTTTAAGATGTACAGGTCTAGTGCCTTAAATTAAGTATATTTGTCATTATTTATGCATCAAGCCCTTAACTATTATCAGCCAACACCGCTTGGTGTAAGCTTACAAAAATAGAGCTCCAAAGTGATCAGTCTTAATTAGGATCAAAGATAGTAGGAACGGTAGATGCTGGAGAATCCAAAATAGCAAGGTGTAGAGCTGGATGAACACAGCAGGCCAAGCAGCATCAGAGGAGCAGGAAAGCTCGACGTTTCGGGCCTAGACCCTTCATCAGAAATGGGGGAGGGGAAGGGGGTTCTGAAATAAATAGGGAGAGAGGGGGAGACGGATAGAAGATGGATAGAGGACAGGATAGGTGGAGAGGAGGCAGGCAAGTCGAAGAGGCGGGGATGGAGCCAGTAAAGGTGAGTGTAGGTAGGGGGGTAGGGAGGAGATAGGTCAGTCCAGGGAGGATGGACAGGTCAAGGGGGCGGGATGAGGTTAGTAGATAGGAAATGGGTGTGTGGCTTGAGGTGGGAGGAGGGGATAGGTAAGTGGAAGAACAGGTTAGGGAGGCGAGGACAAGCTGGGCTGGTTTTGGGATGCGGTAGGGGGAGGGGAGATTTTGAAGCTTGTGAAATCCACATTGATACCATTAGGCTGCAGGGTTCCCAAGCTGAATATGAGTTGCAGTTCCTGCAGCCTTTGGGTAGCATTGTTGTGGCACTGCAGGAGGCCCAGGATGGACATGTCATCTGAGGAATGGGAGGGGGAGTTGAAATGGTTCGCGACTGGGAGGTGCAGTTGTTTATTGCGAACCGAGCGTATGTGTTCTGCAAAGCGGTCCCCAAGCCTCCGCTTGGTTTCCCCAATGTAGAGGAAGCCACAACGGGTGCAGCGGATGCAGTATACCACATTGGCAGATGCGCAGGTGAACATCTGCCTGATGTGGAAAGTCTTCTTGGGGCCTGGGATTGGGGTGAGGGAGGAGGTGTGGGGGCAGGTGTAGCACTTCCTGCGGTTGCAGGGAAAAGTGCCGGGTGTGGTGGGGCTGGAGGGGAGTGTGGAGCGGACAAGGGAGTCACGGAGAGAATGGTCCCTCCGGAAAGCAGACAGGGTGGGGAGGGAAAAATGTCTTTGGTGGTGGGGTCTGATTGCAGATGGCGGAAGTGTCGGAGGATGATGCGTTGGATCCGGAGGTTGGTGGGGTGGTACGTGAGGATGAGGAGGATTCTTTTTTGGTTGTTATTGCGGGGACGGGGCGTGAGGGATGAGTTGCGGAAAATGCGGGAGACACGGTCGAGGGCGTTCTCGACCACTGTGGGGGGGAGGTTGCGGTCCTTGAAGAATGAGGACATCTGAGATGTACGGGAGTGGAATATCTCATCCTGGGAACAGATGCGGCGGAGGCGAAGGAATTGGGAATAGGGGATGGCATTTCTGCAGCAAGGTGGGTGGGAGGAGGTGTATTCCAGGTAGCTGTGGGAGTCGGTGGGCTTGAAATGGACATCTGTCTCTAGGTGGTTACCCGAGATGGAGACAGAGAGGTCCAGGAAGGTGAGAGAGGTGTTGGAGATGGTCCAGGTGAACTTCAGGTTGGGGTGGAAGGTGTTGGTGAAGTGGATGAATTGTTCGAGCTCCTCGTGGGAGCACGAGGCGGCGCTGATACAGTCATCAATGTAACGGAGGAAGAGGTGGGGTTTAGGGCCAGTGTAGGTACAGAAGGGGGATTGTTCCACGTAACCCACAAAGAGGCAGGCATAGCTTGGGCCCATGCGGGTACCCATGGCCACCCCCTTTGTCTGTAGGAAGTGGGAGGAATTGAAAGAGAAGTTGTTGAGGGTGAGGACGAGTTCGGCTAAGCGAATGAGGGTGTCAGCAGAGGGGGACTGGTCAGGTCTGTGGGACAGGAAGAAGCTGAGGGCCTTTAGGTCATCTGCATGGGGAATGCAGGTGTATAGGGACTGGACGTCCATAGTAAAAATGAGGTGTTGGGGACCGGGGAATTGGAAGTTCTGGAGGAGGTGGAGGGCGTGGGTGGTGTCACGGACGTAGGTAGGGAGTTCCTGGACCAAGGGGGTGAAAATGGAGTCTAGGTAGGTGGAGATGAGTTCGGTGGGGCAGGAGCAGGCGGAGACAATGGGTCGACCAGGGCAGTCAGGTTTGTGGATTTCGGGAAGGAGATAGAAGCGGGCGGTGCGGGGTTGGGGAACGATGAGGTTGGAGGCTGTGGGTGGGAGGTCACCTGAGGTGATGAGGTTGTGGATGGTTTGGGAGATGATGGTTTTGTGCTTGGGGGTGGGGTCATGATCAAGGGGCGGCAGGAGGAGGTGTCAGAGAGTTGGCGTCTGGCATGGTGATGTAGAGGTTAGTGCGCCATACTACAACTGCGCCTCCCTTGTCCGCTGGTTTTATGGTGAGGTTGGGATTGGAGCGGAGGGAGCGGAAGTCTGCATGTTCTGCAGGGGAGACGTTGGAGTGGGTGAGAGGGGTGGAGAGGTTGAGGCGATTGATGTCTCGACAGCTGTTGGAGATGAAGAGGTCGAGGGAGGGTAGGAGGCCTTGGGGTGGTGTCCAGGAGGAGGGCTTGTGTTGAAGGCAGGAGAAGGGGTCAGTAGAGAGAGGGTTCGGTTCACGGTTAAAGAAGTAAGCGCGGAGGCGGAGGCGGCGGAAAAACTGCTCATTGTCCAAACGTGACTGTTTTTCGTTGATATGTGGGTGGAGGGGGATAAAGGCGAGCCCTTTACTGAGGACTGACCATTCGTCCTCAGTAAGGGGGAGGTCTGGGGGGATGGTGAAGACTCGGCAGGGCTGGGTGCTACTGTCTCCTCTGGAGCTGCTGGCTGTGGAGGCAGTGGGCGGAGCGATGTCGGTGTCTTAATTAGAATGGTGGCTTATAACTTACTTGCCCATACAGTACATTTTGAATCTTTTGGATATTGATGTCAGAAGTGAATTAAGTGTTCAACAAAATTCTCAGAACACCAGAGCATTGGACACCTGAGCTACGCGCCTGTACATGCCATTTCCCAATTTAATTGCACTGAATGAGCCTTGGTTTCCGGGTCTGCTGTTACCTGAAATTTCTTGCTTTTATAGCCTGTCAGCAGATTTCAAGTACATGATGAGATATTATGGGTATCTAATATGCTTTCAGTGTCTCGACCCCAAACCTCCCTGAACCTCTCAACCTGTCTCGTCACCTATAAGACACTTATTACAACACACGCCTTTGAGCAAATATTTGGTCACCTATCGTATTGTTTCCTTCTCTGTTTCAATACCAGTTCCTTACGTTTGGTTATATTCCTGTGAACTTCTTGAGGAACGTTTTACCATGTTTAAAGTGCTTCCCTCATGCAAATAATTATTGACGTATTGGTAGCGAATACCTACCTCTGCTCTGGCAGCAGTTTAATGGGTCCAGAGCTAATAAAGCAATTGACACAACTGGCATTAAAACAATGTCAACTGAAAATATAGACTCTGCTGTGTATAAACAAGAAGACTTCGCAGTAAGCTACACCGTAAATCAACTGTGTGTCTCTATTACAGTGCAATGTTCAATCATTAGCCTGTATTATTAATATTATTCCTGTCAGCCTTATGATTGAACGTTGCACTGTAATGAAGAAGAGTCATTGGATTCAAAACGTTAACCCTGTTGCTCTCTCCACACATGTTGCCAAAACAGCTGAGTTGCTCCATAACACCATAAGATATAAGAACAGGAGTAGGCTGTTTAGCCCCTTGAATCTGCTTTGCCATTCAATAGGATCATGACTAATCGGACATTCCTTACGTACACTTTCCTGCCCTTTATTCTAACCCTTAATCACCCTACTGATCAAGAAGCTATCTGTTTCAGCCTTAAATCTCCACAAGAACTCTGCCCCCACAGCTCTCTGTGGCAAGGCGTTCCAAGGACTCACAATTCTCTGAGAGAAGGAAGTCCTCCTCATCTCATTTTTATATTGGTGCTCCTTAATTCTGTTACCTCTGGCTCAAGACTTTCCCATGAGCAGAAAACATCCTCGCAGCGTTTACCCTGATGAGCCCCTTCGGAATTCTGCGTGATTCGATGAGATCACCTCTCAATCTTCTAAACTCCAGCACTTTGGGACTTTGTGTTCATTTCATCTCCAGCGTATTTTGCTTTGATAATAATAAGATCAATCCCCAGGGTAAATGTCGTGAAACCAAAAGAAAATTTGCCGGAAAAGCTCAGCAGGCCTGGCAGCACTTGTGGACAGAAATCAGAGTTAATGTTTTGGATCCGGTGATCCTTCCTCAGAACTGGTGTGGCTTCATGGCATCTGGATGCTGAAGAAGTAATGTCCATGAATATATACTGGTCATATTGAAACAGTCAAGTCTCCAGTAAAACATGACAATAAATATTAAGTATCAGAACCCCAGTTCTGAGGAAGAGTCACTGGACCCAAAACGTTAACTCTGATTTCTCTTCGGAGATGCTGCCAGACCTGCTGAGCTTTTCCAGCAACTTCTGATTTTGTTTCTGATTTACAGCACCTGCAGTTCTTTTGGTTCTTAAATGTTGTGAAACTCTGTTAATGTTCCAAACGATTATACAGAACAAGGCCTCTACTGTATAGACCAAGGCCATTTGGGGCCGACCAGTCCATGACAGCATTTGTACTCCATCTTTGTCCTCTCCACATGATAAGTCAAGGCCAAAATTGAAACTCCAATTTAAAAAAACCGAAACAAAATAACGTTTGATAATTTTACTCATAACACCATCATAATACTTATAAAATTCAAAGCACATGTTTCTCACAGCTCGACTTTTTTTTGTTTCTGTGAGGATCAAACAACGGAAACAAGTAAAGCAGAACATAATATCCCTCACAGCTGTCAAACGGCATCCAGGTCAATTGAAAAGGAAGACACTTGCAAAGTCAAAAAGGAACATTATTTTTAAATCATTGCACAAATATTCCTAATTAATAAACTTGGATTGGCTCCACCAGACTCCACTACATTTGAGGCCAATGTATTTAATAACACTCCATTGCTTGTGTGCTGCCACAGCCTGCAAATGTCTCACTTTGGGATTAAACCTGTGCAAATGATTGACGTGTTATGGCTCTACTGTAGCACAAACCTAGGCTGCAAATGGCAGCGAACTCTAATTATAAAGTATTTCTCATTTCCGACACACATCTCCACACAGTGACAGTTGGAATGTCTGTAATATATTGTTCGAGATCTGGCTGCCCATTGTTTTTGGCTGCAATCTCTGCATTTCCCCAGTTAAGCACTGGGATCTCGGTGTTCAATGAAGAAACACTATTATTTGGTAGGAACATTCAAAGATCACATTTTCAAAGTATTTTCCAGCTCCCTTGTTAGTGAAACCCCCCTTTGATTGGGATATTGCCACACTATTTAAGAAAACACTGATTGAAACACTGCTTGTTTCTTTGGGTCGAAATTGTTTTAAGACAAATTGTTGTTGGTAAGTTTATTTCTGCTGCTGGCTTTTCTTCTGGTGAAGGGTGTTGACACGTCTCTGGGGGCCTTCTCTCTCGTGCAAGCTAAATTCAAGGAATAATCTGTTCCGATCTTCCAACCTCTTGCTTGTTAGGCTTCAGTAAGATGCACCCACTAAACTTCTCACATTTACGTATCCATTGCTTCTTAAAACAGAAATTAAAGCAGTTTATTTACAAGATCAAATGTATGCAAGCAACCTAACTTTCTTTGTTGTTGTTTAGTTGCTAAAATTCTTTTTCCAATTCAACAAGTAGAGACAAAGCAGTGGAGACTAAACTTGAAACACTGACCTACCTTCCATCGGTAGGTTTTGCTACCCTGAGTGTCATAAGGATAATGGGACCTGTGCACTCTCTCCCAATAAGTCAGAATTAGAATTATTGTCACATGTACTCAAATGCAGCGATACAGGAATATGGTGAAAAGTGTACAAAGTCGCCAGTTCTGACAAAGTCGCCAGTTTTAGAGACAAAGGTACCTAGGTACAAAATCTTAGATATAAATTAGAAATTAAAGAAATGAAGTTAAACATTCAGCATTACAGAACTTCTAAAGCAGAGAAAGAGAGAAGGGAAATAAAAACAGAAGGAACAGACGAGAATGTGCTAGACTTCACCTCGAGTATCATTCTTTTGGCACAGATACTACATGCTGCGGCTTGAACCTCTGGGACCCAGCAGTAAGGGCCTCTGGTACCTGTACAAGCTTGACAAGTTGCATCTGAACAAAACTGGGACTGAGTGGGCAGTTTTGCAAGTCTTGTTGGGGAGGGCTTACACGATTTCAGCAGGGGAGAAATATTAGAAAGTAATGCTAATGTGCACAAAATTCCAGAGTGGCATTAGCAAAAAAACTGGACAATTTAAGTTAGAGATGAAGTTGGAGTAAGGGAAGACGGAATGAAGTTTAAACCAGGATTACATTGAATGTATGTGAATGCACAGGCTATAAATGACCAGGCTGGGGAGTTAAGTAGGGATTGTAATGAGGTCAGCTAGGTGGACATCATAGAGAATAAGTTCCCTGATTGGGGCTCTTAACCTGGTCCAATCAGGGAGCCCTGGCTGACAGATACAAACAGAAGTGTCAGAGGTTCTGCTCACTCTGAGAGCTGGCTCTGAGGAAGCTGGGCCAGTGTCAAGTACAATGCATGTGTAAATTAAGGTGAATTGCTGATGGAGTACTGGTCTCTGTAGGGTTAGGTCAGCCCCACAGCTGCCTAACACTGATGAGCGTGAAGCTGCTGTCATGCTTGGAACTCTGAGGTCTGTGGAGCAGGAGAAATAGTTCAAGGGAATGTTGATGACAGGTACAGACTACTTTGTGGGATTATGATAGTGGCAATAATGGAGATCTAGCTTAAGGAAGGGCAGATCTCACTATTTATTATTCCCAATTATAAAATGTCCAGAAAAGATAGAGATGATAAAAACAAAGGAAGGTTGCATTTTTGGTGAAGGAGAGCACTGCAGTACTGGAGAAAGATGTTTCAGAGGTTTCATGTCGAATTAAATTGTCTATAGCTAAGGAGTAAGAAGGGTGCATACTTGGTGCAAAATGTGGACTGCTAGCGAGTGAGAATACAAGAACAAATTCGCAGGCACATTACAGAGATATGGAAACATCACAGAGTTGTGATAATGGGAGACTTTAATTCCTGATTTTGACTGGAATAATGGTAGTGTAAGGAATAGTTAAGATACTGTAGCTAGATAGTGTTTTTGGGGATTCCCTACGAGTCCAGTCCAGCAAGTTAAGAGGCACTGTTTGACATCATTTTGAGAATGAGGTGGACAAAGAGATCAAGTCATAGAACATGGAACAGTACAGCACAGTACAGGCCCTTTGGCCCTCGATGTTATGCTGAAGTTTTACCCTAAACCTAAGATCTATCTAACCATGATGGTGGGGGAATATTGAGCAGACAATGACTATTGTGTCAGATGGTTTAATATGGCAGCAGAAAATGACATTGATAAATACAGATTAAGAACAAACAACTGGCAGAGAGTGGATTTCAATGGGGCAAGAACAGTGCTAGGTTGGATAGACCTGAACCAAAGGTTACTGGGAGAAACAGTGGCGGGCTCATGGGCTACCTTTGTAGAGCAGGTGGTTTAAGCACAGTCAAGGTATATTCCCTCAAAAGGGGAATGCAAGACCTGCAAATCATGAAGTTCCTGGATGACAAAGGAGATAGAATTTAAAGAAGAAATGTTGTGCTTCAGACAGGTGTCAGGCAGTAAACATCGTTGAGAAATGAGCTGTAGAATGTTCAGAAGGGAGATGAGAACACAACTGAGACACAAAAAGTTATTATGAAAAAAGACCCCCAACTAATATGAAAGGAAATCCCAAACCCATCCATAAACACACAGACAGTAAATGGGGGGTGAAAGGAGTCGGACTGATTAGGTACCAGAAAGAGGATTTACACTTAGAGACATGAGGCATGGCTGAAGAGTAAAATGTACACTTTGCATCTGTCCTTATCTACAAGACAAATGCAATACAAGCCATGGTGACAGAGGAGAATACTAAAATGGTTTAAAATTGCTAAGAAGCAGAGACAGTGGATAGGCTATTGGTAAATTTATAAGACACTAGGGCCAGATGAGATGCATCCGAGGACAATGAAGGAAGTAAGAATGGGAATTGAAGAGACACGGACAATTATCTTTCAATTTTCCCTGGATTCAGGGTGATATCCACATGAATTTCCAAAAGGTTCTTGATACAGTGCTACTCAACAATGAGTGACAGTAGCAATGAAGATACAAAACTGGCTCAGGAATCGGAAGTGGTCACTGATTATTTTTCAGACTGGAAGAAGGTTTGAAGTGGAGTTCCACAGCAGTGAGTATTGAGGCCCTTGCTTTTCATGATCCATTATAATGATACAGATCCTGGTGTGCAGGGAATATTTTCAAAGTTTGCTAAAGACTTTAGACTTGAGAAGATTGTAAACTGAGAATCACAGAATGCCGACAGTATGGAAACAGGCCATTCAGCCCACCAAGTCCACATCGCCCATCATAAAAGCAACCCACCCAGACCAACGGCACCACTCCCCCATCCTGACCCTGCATTTCCCATGGCTAATCCAACTAACCCACACATCCTTAGACACTATGGGCAGTTTAACACAGCAAATCCCCCTAACCTACATATCTTTGGACTGCAGGAGGAAACCAGAGCACCCGGAGGAAACCCACACAGACACAGGGAGAACGTGCATATTCCACACCGACAGTTACCTGAGGTTGGAATCGAAAGTGGGGCCCTGGCACTGTGAGGCAGCTGTGCTAACCATCGAGCCACTGTGCTGCCCAAAGACAATGACAAGAAAGACAATGTAGAGGATAAAAGAACGAAGACAAGTTGGTGGAATAGGCAGACAGGTGACAGATGAAGTCCAGCACAGTGAAATGAGGGGTTTTGCATTTTTGTGCAAACATGGAGAAACAGACTAAAGTAAAGATACTATTCTAAAAGTGCAGAAAGACCTAGATATATGTGCAGATGAGTTATTAAATGTAGCTGGATAGGTAGACAACATGGAATACTTTATGCTGTGTTAACCAAGTTTCATAAGTAGGAATATGGAGTATGAGAGCAAGCAGGTTATGTTGACCTTGTATAAGATACTGGCTATACCCCAGCTGTTGCTTGTGTGCAGTTCTGGGTGTCATGCTACGGGATGGATGCGACTACAATGGAGAGAGCGCAGAAGAGGTTTACAAAAATGGTTCCAGGAATGACAGTTACGTGAAACTATTGGAGAAGTTGGGGCTGATTTCCTTGAAGAGGAGGAGGCTAAGAGGAGATTTGATTGAAGTGTTTAAAATCACAACGGATCTGGACATATTGGATAGATAGAAACTGTACCCACTTGCAAATGTATCAAGAACCAGAGAGGACAGTTTAAAAGTGCTTTGCACAAGAAGGTAAATTAAAAAGGTGGGAAAAAATCCTACTCAACAAGTAGTTAGGGTATGGAATGCACTGCCTAGAAGCGTGGTTGAGACTGGTTGAATTGAGTCATTCAAGAGTAGATTAGATGATTGTTTCTATTTAATCTATGTTACTGCAAAAGGTGGGAGATGAGCACTAAGTTGAAAAGCTCAGGGAACTAATGCAGACATGATGGGCTGAATGGCCCACTCTTCTGCATTGTTACACTTCTGTGCCATTCGTTTTCATTGGAATGTCAGTTTGTGGCATGTGTATTGAAGCCTGATTGTGAGGATTGGGTAGCTGATGGGTCATCTGCAACTCCAACAAATGCAACTAAAATGTGAGCATCATCTTGTTTGTTTGAGGACATAAATGTCACATCAGCTGATTAACAATTTTCTGTCATTTGTCCTCACCCATTTAACACATTTGCAAAAGGACATGACTGTATCTGATTCGGTTCAGTCAAAGGAAAAATGAGGATAGAACCACAGCTGAGACTACGAGAAGGATTTCCTGCAGCAGATCATTAGGACATCGAGAGTTCAGTAGTTCCCAAATGCTCTTTGGTCATTGTCAATGCATGGAATACTTGAAATGTATAAATTCTTCCATAATGAGTTCCACCCCCTCCTCGATACAGTTACTAGCAATAGCTGGGACAACCCCGAAGCAAACCTGGTCTCAATCTTTGAATAATAAACCACAGGATGAGGCCATTTGGATGTCTGCTCTTTGAAAAGCCAGCTGATCAGTTAGATTCACCTGCTTTTCCCCCTCAACTCTGCTTTTGTTTAATATCCCTTCAAATATTTATCCAATTCTCTTTTGAATGTTACCACTGAATCTGTAAATAAACTTTTCAAGTACTACATTCTAGAATACTGTGTTAAGAACAGGTCCTCATGCCTCCATTGGCTGTTTTGCCGTAAATTTGTGTCCTCGGATTATTGGCTATTTTCACGGAATGATTACAGCACAGAAAGAGACCATTCAGTCCGTGGTGTCTATGCTGGCTCTCTGAAGGAGCAATTTAGCTTGGGCCCTTACTTCTCTTCTATACCTGCACATTCTTCCTTTTCAGATGATTGTCCAATACCCTCCTGAAACCCGTGATTGTACCTGACTCCATCATACTCTCAAACAGCATATTCCATATCACTGCCACAGTTTTCCTGAATTTACTCCTGGAATTTGAATCACTGAACTTTAGAACAAGATATGTGGTCCTAGTCGCATTACATACTTCTGGGGAGCAACAAGCAATAAAAACTTTTGCTAGTGACTGATAATGTGGCCATGCAGTCATTTCCTCCACATCCTAACTGCGAGGGTGCAGGGCAGAATGAACCTCAGGAGGTGGGTGCAAATAATTCATGATAAAGTGGGAAGAAAGTTCCAGTGTCATGGAAGTTTTCTTTCAACGGACTGTACAAAACACTCCAACATTCAAGAGGCCTGAGTTCATCCAGGGCAAAGCAGCCTGCTTGCTTGGCAGCACACCCACAAACAGCAATTCCCTCCACCACTGACAGTTAGGAGCAGCAGTGTGTACCAGCTTCAAGATACACTGCAAAAATTCGCCAAATCTCCTTAGATAGCACCTTCCCTAACCACAACCACCGCCACAGTGTTACAGAGTCATACATCATAGGAACAGACCCTTTGGTCCAATCAGTCCATGCTGACCATGTTCCCAAGCTAAACTAATCCCACCTGGCCGCGCTTGGTCCATATCCTTGGTCCATAAACTTCAATAAGGTCACCCCTCAATCACCTATGCTCCAGTGAAAAAACTCCCAGCCTTTCTGGTCTATTTTTATATCTCAAACCCTCCATTCCCGGCAACAGCCTGGTAAATTTTTTGTGAACCCTCTCCAGCTTAACAATATCTTTCCTATAACAGGGTGACTAGAACTGCACACAGTACTCCAGAAGAGGCCTCACCAACATTTTGTACAACCTCAACATGTCGTCCCAACTCCTATACTCAATGGTCTAAACAATGAAGGCAAGCGTGCTGAACGCTTTCTTAACCACCTGTCTATCTGTGATGCAAATTTTAATGAATTATACACCTGAACCCCTCGGTCTCTACAACACCACCCAGGGCCCTACCATTAATTGTGTCTGTCCTGTCCTTGTCTGTATTACCAAACTGCTGTACGTCACATTAACCCAGATTAAATTCCATCTGTCACTCCTCAGCCCTGACCCAATTGATCAAGATTTCTTCATAATCTTAGATAACCTTCTTCACTATCTACTATACCACCAATTTTGCCGTCATCTGCAAACTTACTAACCATGCCTCCTATATTCTCATACAAATCATTTGTACAAATGACAGACAAAAGTGGACCCAGTACTGATTCCTGTGGAACAGCGCTGGTCACAGGCCTCCAAGAAACAACCTTCTACTACCACTCTCTGTATTCTTGAATAAAGCTAATTTTATATCCAAGCTCACCCTGAATCCCGTGTGATCTAATTTTATTAGTTAGTCTACCATTTGGAACCTGGACAAAGGCTTTAGTAAAGTCCAAGTAAACAACGTCTACTGCTCTGTTCCATTCAATCTTTTTGGCTACTTCATTAAAAACCTCAACCAAGTTTGTGAGACATGATTTCCCTCGCACAAATCCATGCTGACCATTCCTAATCAGTCCTTGCCTCTCCAAATGCATGTAAATCCTATCTTTCAGAATCACCTCCAACAATTTACCCACTGCTGCTGTCAGACTCACAGGTCTATAATTTCCAGGCTACTCCTTACAGCCTTTCTTGAATAAAGGCACAACATTAGCCACCTTCCAGTCCTCCTGTACTTCACCAATGTTTATTGATGATACAAATATTTCTGCTAGCTGTCATCTTGAAGGTAGACACGTGGGAAGACCACCACCTGCAAGTTCTCCTCCAATCCACCACCCTGACTTGGAAATTTATCACCGTTGCTTCAGTGTCAAAGGGTCAAAATCCTGGAATTCCCTCCCTCATGACATTGTGGGTTTACCCACAGAACATGGACTCTATCAGTTCAAGGGGTAGCTCACCGCCACCTTCTTAGGGCAACCACAGATGGGTAATAAATGTTGGTTAGCCAGCAATGCCCACACCCTGTGAGCGAGTATAAGGAAAAATGCGGACTATTGTTTTCCATTGCCAACAGATTACTGGCTGTCACTTGAATGGCTACGCATTCTGAAGTTGTGTCCCTGTGAGATCAGGCACCACTTGTTACAATAGGCCATGAGGCTCTCCCAAAGTGCTAGATGGCAAGTGTACTTCATCAGCCAGATTCACAACACTCACAGTACCTTTCTGTGGTGATAAGGATTAGCTGCACCATGAAAATGCAGCTCTCCACAGCAAGACGAAAGAGAAAGGCAAAAGCACGAGTTGGCAGTGGGGCTGTTATAACAGCTGCTGATCTTGCTGTTTCATGGTCAGGCCCAGCATGATCGATATAGCTGTGAAATACTGGAATTGTCTCCGAGCCAGTCAAAGCATCTGAGTCAACTGAATCTGACCTACCAAAATACCTGAATCAACATCTTGTCCATTAACATTTCCCCACTGGCAAATAGTTCCTACTGCAAACAGAGGTCTGAGATATTTAATGTTACTTAGGTTCTTACTAAATGGCCTGATTACTTGTCTATGTGGTATTGTCTAGAACAGTTGCAAGTACCTGCAGATGAATTAGCAGATTGGTTTGACAGCTACTCTTGGTGCACATCAGGCAAAAATAACAACTTATTATTGGTTTTGGCAAAGCTGAACAACCTCCAGTGCACTTAAAGAATAAAGATGAAAGTCTACAGAAAGTATTCCAGTAACAGCTGCTGAGGGAAGGAACAGGGAAAGAGTTATATCCAAGGGAATCAAAATGAATGGAGGGCAGAGCCGAAAGACTGAAAAAGGTGTAGTGTCAAATCATGAGGTGAAAGGGCGATGTGGCAGGATGGAGGAAGGTGTAGGTGTGTATGTGAGGGCAGGTTATTGATGGGAATGAAGGAAACAGAACATAGCAAATGAGTGAGTAAACAGGAGTGGATGGAGTTTACAGCTGACGAAGAAGATTCAACGAAGATGTAAATAAGAGCAAATTAAATGTCAAAAAAAGGAGGAAGCTAAAAAGAAGAGAGCTGAACAGCAAATGAGAAGTTTACAGGACCCTTGAAAGGAATCAGTAGAGGCAAAGAGACTGAGACTGAGTAGAGACTGAGGGAAGAAATCAGGTGATGACAGAAATGGCAATCAGTTGTCCTACTATGGATAATGGCCTTGCACTGGTAACTGTAACGTGAGAATCTCATACTGCGGATGAGGGCAGTTGGTGGTGCAATTCTGCTGGGCTAGCAATCCAGAGGTTTAGTATATTATTTTTGAACCTTGCATTCTGACGCCACAATATCAGCTAAATTAGGTTCATTCTTTTTAAAAGCCTGGAATTGAAAGCTAGTCATGGATAACTACAATCAATTGTTATGCTAAGTGATTCACTAATTTCCTTTAGGGATGGAAATTTGCCATCCTTACTCAGTCTGGTCCACATGTGACTCTACACTCAAGACCAATGTGGTTAACTCGTAACTGCCCTCTGAACCAGCTCGGCAAGTGACCTAGTCCAAGGGCAATTAGGGACAAGCAACAAATACTGGCCTTGCCAGCAAAGCCCACATCCCATGAAAAAGATGTGAACTGCACCTCTAGCTGTGCTTTATACTGATATCAAAGGATCTCTGTGAGGCACATTCATACATGTTATGGGAAGGCGACTATCAGTGTCACCTCCCGAATATCAAGTTAAATCAACTTTTGAGTGTCCAAAACGTTCAAATCACTGAGGAAGCCCTAACAAAGGTCATTGTAAAAGATGAACATTTGTCAGATTTAGTACAGATATTGAGGGTACAAAACTGTACATAGGTATTTAACTCAGGGACACTGCAGCAACTGGAGCTCATCCACTCTGTTGCGTTTTTACATTTTACATGTGAATTTATTGCATTTACTTTATTCTCTTTCATGTATCAGTACAGGGTCTCATTGTAAACAAACAATTTCCATTGTGTCAGTCTGCATCATGCATAACAGACTCCCTCATAGGTACATGAGCAGTGATTCAAAGAAAACATTGAAACAATAAATAAAATAAACTAACCAACCTGAGTCACTTTTGGGGAGCAGAAAGCTGCTGAAATCTTGTTGCCTCACGCATCTGCATAAAAAACTATTCCAGATGTGATTCTTGGGACAGGTTTTGTTTGGCATCAGACAGCTGTGAAGGAAGCAAAGATGTTTTTGTTGAAAGTAGGCAGACAATTTTGTGACCATTTGGTTCAATGCATATCTGTGATATGGAATTTTAATACTTATGCAATAAAGCCAAGCTACTCAATAGTTTTTATCAATGAATTTGGAAAATAGGGGAATTACATTAGCAACTTGATCAGTGTGCTCACAGAACCGCATGTAAACATTTCTAACCCACATTGGTACAAACATGCAAACTTGTTTGGTCCAGCTCTTTAATGGGTACAGTTAAGTGAAAATTATTTTGCAAGTTTTGAATCAAAGCAAATAAACATGTTGGCCCAATGGTCAGTAACTGTATCAATCTGACCCTCAGATACATCCAAAACAGTTCCCAGAGGCAGTCCTACGCTGATCCAACCCGGCTCCCAGAGATGGGTCTGACACAACCCGACTCCTGGTGATAGTCCTGATTTGAACACAATTCCCAGTAAAATCCCTCACCCCATCAGCTCCCAGTGACAGCACAAACCCAGCAAGTTCCCAGTAACAGTCCTGACCCCACCCAAATCTAATTCAAAGGGATGGTTAAGAGATAACAAGGCGTAGAGCTGGATGAAAACAGCAGGTGAAGCAGCATCAGAGGAGCAGAAAGGCTGACGTTTCGGGCCTAGACCAGCAGTTTACCCCCACACTGTGTTGTCTGAGTAGACCTGTTGGGGGAAGTGTTGATCTGAGGTTAAGCACTGTTCCTACAGATAGGACAGAATGGGAGGAGCTGCTGCTGCTAACGTGCTACGCTGGTTAAATTTGCCAATGATGCAATGTTAGAGGAGTCACTTTTTTCCAGGAAGAAGGATGCAGCCTAAAACTTGGAAAGAAATTCCAATTAGATGTTGAACTTGGCAAACACTTAACAATTGTGACGACTTCCGTGTTTGTTAAAGAGCACGGGGCGTAAAAAAGAACAGCTACTGCATGACGTGGGATTGACACATGAAAAGAGAAACCAAGAGTAACTGTACAAAGATGACATCTTCAGGATAAAAGACAAATGCAATGAACCAGTTTAAGAAACTTTAAATAAAGGTCGTTATATAGTCGGGAAAGAGAAGGGGCTCTTGTGGTGCAGTTATTGTGTCCGGGCCAGAAAGTTTGGGTACAAGTCTCTCTTGCACTGGAGATGTATAGTCAGGAGAGATAGCAGTTATAGAATGTACTGATTTGGCCATGTTTAGACTTCAGTTCAGTGGTAATACCCCACACAAATTTACATCAGAGAGAAAAGCAACAGGTGGAAAAACAGCGAGCTACAAGTTAAGGTTAACGAAGCTTAACCTTTGCAGTTAATAACAGAATCAGCTAAGTAGACCCATCAATGAGCCTAAATATTGAAAGATCTAAAGTACGATCAGACAATACTTCAGGTCAATGGGAAGGTATAGATTGAAATTGATGAATTGAACTTTCACAAAGTTAGCAGAAACATTTGCCTACTTAGTGATATGTATTTGGAATAATTTAACTTTTAGGTAACACAATGAGTGTTCACAACCAGTATGTATGAATGAATGAATGAATGCATTAGAAGCATATGGCATCAAATGTTTGATTGCACCCTGACCTTTTCGTTAGCTGCAAGAAATTGTCTTGAGCAGATGTCTTGGAGCACAATGCACAACTGCTTTCTTGTCAGTGCGCTCAATACCGAATCTAAGAGAACTCAGGAAAAAAAATACGAGTGGCTGAAAATTTTGGTTACTCATATAGTTGACATTTGTAAGATGCTTGTGAGCAAGTTAAGCTTGTTATAGATTGCTCTGGTCATATTTCTTGGAAGGAACTTTGCCAACTACCTATAAATAGAACTTGGATAAATAGTGACTTTTTAACTGTGGAGAAATCCATCACTCAACTCTTGTGGTTGAGTTGACGTGTTCAGACTTCTTCCGCTCAGCTTTTGCCAGTGTTGGTGAGTGGTTTATTGAAGAAACAATGATGGTTTTACTTATTTCTTATATCCAGTGTCCCTTGTGTTTCCTTACAAAATGTCTGTCCTCTCAGACCAATCAAAATCAACATCCTTTCCTTTGCATTTGCCTTATAATCAATGCTTCCTTGCCTAATTATGTTCTCTGTGATTGCTGCATTATTGGAGAGGCATTGCGATGTTATCAATATTGCAGAGACTTAAACATTGCTAAAAGGAGACAGGAGGTCAAAGCTATTTGTCTTGCACTCGTCTGGACTAAGACACAAGATGAAAAGATTCAACTTCTCACCTTTTAGTGATGTAGAGACCTCAACTCTTTTAGTTATGCCTGTGCCATTCCTTTCTGTCATTTCTTGTTCTATTTGTGACTTTAGACTCTCTGCCACTTATCTCCATGATTGCCCTCTGTTCTTGCTAACTGTTCGTAGCATTCTAAGTGGGAGTCTTTGTTTAAAATCAAGGCCACTCATATTTTTATATCTGCACCATTGCCCTGAATCGAACTCCTTCCTTCTCCTGTGTTCATGTTTCTTCCTTGCCTGTTGTCGTCACTGCTCCAACTTTATTAATTAAAATCCTACTCCCTCAATCTTGAGGTGAGGTTTTCAACCCAACTTTAGTAAAATTCCTACTTCTATCAAACCAAATAATTTAAAATCATTCTTAAACCATCATGCCCAATTGTAGGTCTGTTTTTCTTGAATTACTCAAGTTTCAGATCTATTTTTGCATTACATCTAGGTGCCCAGCCTTCTTATTGTCTATTTGGGATTCTGCAGCATTGTGCTTTTCCTCATAAGATGCAGATGTGACGATTAAGATCATGATTGACCTTGTGTTTGATCACCATGGCTATTTTTAATCCCCTTATCATCCACAATCTCTTGCTTTGATCTTTCTAGCCCTATTCAATGCCTTGACAGCGTATACTCGAGTCTATTCACCATTTGGTCTAGTTGATACTTAAGGCAGCCTTAAATAACTTTCACTGATTCTCCCAAGAACGTACTAGGGATGAGTCCTAGATTCTTTCCTTCTCAGCATTTGTATGTTAACCTTATATCGATTAAATACATCATTGTACCACCTTTTGACTTCAAGACTTGCTTTGCTTTAACTGTTCCAATTTTTAAATTAATCATAATTTCTGGCAGCATTGAAGATATATTTTGAAATCTCTTCAGCGCCTGCTGTTCCATTAGTCTTGGGTTAAATCCAATGGTGTCAAAATCTTGATGTATTCCTTTCTGAGGCTCAGGTTTTTTTCCCCGTGTCATTTGTAACAATGCTGCCTTTCATGATTGGACCAACTTCTCTATCTGTCCTTTCTTCTACGCTGTTGATGACATTCTTAACTTGAAGTGACAAAGATAGGTCTTACAGCATCTGCAAGGACGTTTGTGTCTAGCTTCCCTCATGGTGATTCAGAGCATGTTCTGTAGCCCCACCCCCCAAAACACTTCCATCACCCTGATCTCTGCTTGGTTTCCTGTCTCATTGTATGTTAGTTTCAAAATCCTTGTCTCTTATTTCTGAGTCTCTGCACAAGCTTATCAAATGCATTCAGCTCAAGTCCCTACTGGTACCTTTGTATCACAGAGACCTCGAGTTAAAACCCTATGAAATGTTTCTGATGTGCA
>JAHRHZ010000266.1:11599172-11615885 GCA_024137785.1 Ginglymostoma cirratum
CAGAAGGGTCTAGGCCCGAAACGTCAGCCTTTCTGCTCCTCTGATGCTGCTTGGCCTGCTGTGTTCATCCAGCTCTACACCTTGCTATCTCAGATTCTCCAGCATCTGCAGTTCCTACTATCCCTCAAAGGGATGGTTCTTGTTTTTGTCCAATGCTGATTCCACACCTTCTTTTGCATCTCCACAGCTACCAATTGCATCAATGGAAAATGCAATGAGGACAGATGTGGAATGGGCTACCAACTCGCCTTTACACATCTCATATTATCGCATAAATTTAATATCGATCCAATACAAGTTAACATGTGTCCTTGTGGTTAACAAGACAAAGACTTGGAACAAAGTACAAACACCCAGACTGGATCAGGAATAATCCACTTAGCTGCTCAAGCCTACTCTTCCATTTTATAACATCATGGCTGATCTCTTTACTCCACATACTTACCTACCCTGGTACCCTTTCACTATCATGTTTATCCAGCTTCTAATCATCTCCTTTTAAGAAAGAGCTTCAAAGAATCACTGCCCTCTGAGAACAAAAATTCTCTTCATCTTTGCTTTAAATGAACCACTAGTTCTAGATTTTCCCTGAAAAGAAAGCATCCTTTCCACATCTGTCCTGTCAAGATCCAGCAGGATTTAATACATTTTAATCAGCTTATCTCTTACTCTTCTAAACTCCAGCAGATATAAGTCTAGGCTCTCCACTCTTTCCTCATGAGACACAGCAGCAGTACTAATTGAGTAACAAGGCGTGGGGCTGGATGAACACAGCAGGTCAAGCAGCATCATAGGAGCAGGAAAGCTTGACGTTTCGGGTCTAGACCCTTCATCAGAAATGGGGGAGGGGAAGAGGGTTCTGAAATAAATAGGGAGAGAGGGGGAGGCGGATAGAAGATGGATAGAGGAGAGGATAGGTGGAGAGGAGACAGACAAGTCGAAGAGGTGGGGATGGAGCCAGTAAAGGTGAGTGTAGGTAGGGGGGTAGGGAGGAGATAGGTCAGTCCAGGGAAGATGGACAGGTCAAGGGGGCGGGCCCAAGAAGACTTTCCACATCAGGCAGATGTTCACCTGCACATCTGTCAATGTGGTATACTGCATCCGCTGCACCCGTTGTGGCTGCCTCTACATCAGGGAAACCAAGCGGAGGCTTGGGGATCGTTTTGCAGAACACCTGCGCTCAGTTCGCAACAAACAACTGCACCTCCCAGTCGCGAACCATTTCAACTCCCCCTCCCATTCCTCAGATGACATGTCCATCCTGGGCCTCCTGCAATGCCACAGTGATGCCACCCGAAGGCTGGAGGAACAGAAAATCATATTCAGCCTGGGAACCCTGCAGCCCAATGGCATCAATGTGGATTTCACAAGCTTCAAAATCTCCCCTCCCCCAACCACATCCCAAAACCAGCCCAGCTCATCTCCACCTCCCTAGCCTGTTTTTCCTCTCACCTATCCCCTCCTCCCACCTCAAGCCACACCCCCATCTCCTATCTACTAACATCATCCCGCCCCCTTGACCTGTCCGTCCTCCCTGGACTGACCTATCTCCTCCCTACCCCCCTACCTACACTCACCTTTACTGGCTCCATCCCCGCCTCTTCGACTTGTCTGCCTCCTCTCCACCTATCCTCTCCTCTATCCATCCTCTATCCGCCTCCCCCTCTCTCCCTATTTATTTCAGAACCCTCTTCTCCTCCCCCATTTCTGATGAAGGGTCTAGGCCCGAAACGTCAAGCATTCCTGCTCCTATGATGCTGCTTGACCTGCTGTGTTCATCCAGCCCCACGCTTGTTATCTTGGATTCTCCAGCATCTGCAGTACCTTTTATCTCTGTACTAATTGAGTAATCTGCTCTGAACTGCTTCCCATGTATTTAAAAATTGACTTCAATAAGCAGATCAATCCTGTACAAAGTACTTCAGAAGAGGTCTCATCAAGGACATGCATAACAGAGGCATAACCTCACTACTTTTATATTCAATTCCCCTTGCACTAAACAATACCATCCAGTTAGCTTTAGCAACAACTTGCTGTACCTGCAAACTAATAATGTGTGATGCACGTACCAGAACACCCAGATCCCTTTGCATTTCAGGGCTCTACAATCTCTCACCACTAAGACAACATGCTTCTTTTTTATTCTTCCTGCCAAAATTGACAATTTCACATTTTCCCACATTATTCTCCAATTGCTAAATCTGTGTGCAGCCACTTAACCCTTCAATATCCCTCCACAGCCAGTTTAAGTCTTCCTCACAATTTACTTTCCATACAATCTTTGTTTCATCAGCAAATTTAACAACTAAACCTTCAGGCCCTTCATTCCATGCATTTATTTAAATTGCAAAAAGGTTGAGGCGCCACATTCTGCTTTGTGTACTCTAAAATATTCCCTTAAATGTCTGCTGCTGCATCCCCATTGACTTAACCCTTAATCTAATTTGCCAGTTCACTTTAACCAGCTTTAATTTCATAAATTTGTATTGGTGCCCAGTCAAGTTTAAAATAGTAATCAAGGACTCACTCTTTTCGCCCTTTAACTACATCATTCAGCGGGACATTTCATTGGCAATGCTTATTTTCTTAATGATATTGCAGACATTGATTGAAAATATAAGATGCTTTGGAGTAACATCGAGTTAATTCTGCTCCTTTGTTTCTTCTGATTGACCAAACAGTGTCAATTGATGAGCTTCACTCACTAACAATCAAACACGTCAACACTTTTTCCCCTGAAATCATCAGAATCAACAAAGAACCAATCAGTTCTTTTCTAAGCTTTGTTTTAAATAAAAAGTTCCAGACTGTCTAAAAGGTCCCCATGGAACTTACAGAAATATATTTAGCATCAGCTGTAACTGTACTCCCATGTTTTCGCAGTATACTTAGCAAAAGGACAAACTGAGCTATTTTTATTATTGGTGGTTAATAATCATTGTTTTTGCAAAAAAAACCTGCATGCGTAGGAGAGAGTGGGAGTGCATTGAGTCAGATTAAATGAAGCCTTCTCTAACAAATCCAGGGAATGATCAACTAGAAATATATGGCAGATACCAAGACTGAACAAGGCATTGACTTTTGGTAGGGAGTGGGGTGGGAAAACTCAAAGGAAAAGCACAATTGCTAACTTATTTTGCTGACAATATGGCTAAAAAATACATGCCAACCGATCTATAAGCTCTTCTCCTGTTTTATAAAAAATATTGTCCTTCTTTGCATTGTCATTTTTGCAAGTTGTTCTGGTGGAACAAGACAAGCTCTAACAAAAACATCTACCTTTCAGGGTTAATCAACATTTCAATGCTTTTAAGAACTTCAGCATCTTTCAAGAATTTCCACTGGGAAATAGATGATGCTATTTCACAAACATCCCCATCCCTCAATAATGGAGGAGCACGGCACATCAGTGCAAAAAAATAAGGCTAAAGCATTTTAAATGACCTTCAACCAGTGGTGCCAAGTGGATGATCCATTTTGGCCTCCTCCTGAGATCTCCATCATCCCAGATAACAGTTTTCAGCCAATTCGATTTGCTCCATGTGACATTAAGAAACAATTGGAGGTCCTGCATAGCGCAAAGGCTACAGGCCCTGACAATATCCCGGTAATGATATTGACGATTTGTGGTGTAAAGCTTGCAGCTTTCCTAGCCAAGCTGTTCCAGTACGGCTATCACACTGGCATCCACCCAACAATGTGGAAAATTGGCCAGGTTTTTTTTTATTTTTCTTTATTCATTCACGGGATGAGGGCATCGCTGACCAGGCAGCATTTATTGCCCATCCCTAATTGCCCAGAGGGCAGTTCAGAGTCAACCACATTGCTCTGGGTCTGGAGTCACATGTAGGCCAGACCAAGTAAGGATGGCAGTTTGCTTCCCTAAAGGACATTAATGAACCAGATGGGTTTTTCCAACAATCGACAATGGATTCACAGTCATCATTAGATTGTTAATTCCAGATATTTATTGAATTCAAATTCCAACATCTGCCATGGCAGGCTTCCAACCTGGGTCCCCAGAACATTATCTAGGTCTTTTATAAACAGTCCAGCAATAATACCACTAGGCCAACGCCTCCCCATCACCTGGGACTCAAAGCAGGGTGAATGCAACCCAGCCAATGACCTACTCCCGATCATTAATGATGAAAGGTGTCATCAACAGCACTATCAAGCAGCACCTGCTCAGCAATAACCTGCTCAGTGACACCCAGTTTGGGTTCTGCCAGGGCCACTCAGCTCCTGATCTCATTACAGCCTTGGTTCAAACAAAAGATGTGAATGCTGGAGGTGGGGTGAAAGGGTTAGAGTGACTGTCCTTGACATCAAAACCACAACTGATCGACTGCTGCAGCAACAGCCGTAGCAAAACCGGAGTCATTGCAAATGAGAGGGAAAATTCTATGCTGATCAGAGTCATACAGAGCACAAAGGAAGATGGTTGTAGCTGTAGGAAATGAGTTATAGTTTTCTTTTGTTGAACTGCTTTCCCTGAATTATCTAAGGAAATCTACTCCAGGGGCACTGAATGAGCCAGCAGAATCCCACATGGATCGATAACGCCATTCAAGGAATCTGACTCGCCATCCTAACTTGGTCTCATGCACAATATGACTGTAGCCCCATGTAGCTGATTGTAAGTGCTGATTTTAATTTAAGACACCAATAGGATCAGAGTGATTTTGGGAGTACCCTCCCGCTTCTGGGCTTGATTTTAAAATTCAAGGAAATCACCATATTGTATAAATGATCATTTCTCTTTAACTTGCTGCTCTATGGCTTCTCCTCGCAAAATGCAAAATACATTTGAACTTTTAATGACTTTATCTACCTTCGTTTTGACTTGCAGGAAAATGCAGAGATGAGCCTTGGAGAGTTCAAACTATTGACTGGCTACTCAGTCTTTTGACTTAAATAGGTTGACCAGAACAATAGTTTCCCACAATGATGTATGGACTTGAATGGTTAAAGTCAGAGGAGAAAGTGAATAAACTGAGATTTTATTCCCCAGGAAATTTACAAGGCAGGATTAATTTGACCAACGTTTTCAAGATATCAACGGGAACAGGTAGCTAAGGGTTACAGACAGATTATTTTTGATGGTTGAGGTTTCTAGGACATGATAGGACAGCAGAATAAGTTGAACCAGAACTTTCACGTTCAGAATTGTGATGGTGTAAGGGAGGCCATTTGGCCCATCATACTTGTCCTGGGTTCTTTAAACGAGTGCCATTATTCAGTGCTAACCTCCTGCCTTTTTCCCATAACTTAGCACATCTTTCCGAGCCAAATGATTATCAAATGCCCTCTAGAATGCTTCAACTGAACTTGTCACAACCAGTCTAATGTAAAAACATAAGAACTAGGAGGAATAGGAAACTTAACCCTTGTGCTTGCTCAGCCATCCAATATGATCATGGCTGCTCTCATCTTGGCCTCAACTCTACTTTTCTGCCTAATCTCCTTCAACCCTTTACTAACTAAAAATCTGTCTATCTCCTTAAATTTACTCAATGTCCCAGAATCCACTGCAATCTGGAATAATGAATTCCACAGATTCACAAACATTGTAGAGAAGGAATTCCAGGCAGTGCATTCCATATCCTAACTACGTGATGCGTGGAAAAAGATATTTCATCTATATAAATAAATACATAAAAATATCCACATCCAAAAGTCGGGAGAAGTTTAGAACTTTCTTCTGTAACTAACAGTTAATTACAGCTCATAGTTAATTTAAAACTGAAGTGGATAGATTTTTTCCAGCAAAGGTATTATGGAGCAAAGTTTCAGATCAGCTACGATCTCGTTGACTGGTGGAACAGGATTAAGGGATTAGATGTTCTAATCTTGCTCCTATGCTCCTTGCTTTTCCTTTGAATATTTGAAATCTCACGCTTGATTGCTTTGAAATCTTGACCTTCCAAAATGTGTACTACTTAAACCAGTTTTGCTCCAACGAATGGTCATGTATTATTCTCCAAGTGTAAATAACAAATTTTCATCAAGCATTCTCTGACTTGTTAAATCATGAATTTCAGTGCCAGAATTACGGTTGTTTAAAGAAACTTTTACAGAGAGGAAACCATATCGTCCTTTAATGAGATAGCAAGAGGCAATAAAGTGTGGATCCAAAACGTCAGCTTTCCTGCTCCTCTGATGCTGCCTGGTCTGCTGTGTTCTTCCAGCTCCACACCTTGTTGTCCTTTAATGATAATTCTGACGCTTTGCCTCAATCCTCTGCTCTTTCAAGATATTCTTAAAAATGTATTTCCAAAAATATTTATCTTCTCCTTTCAAAGCTTTATTGGATTTATTCTACATTAATCATCCTTATTGGAATGTCATGTGAAACTCTGCAAAAACTGAATAACTTCAACCATAATTATTTTATTGGAGGAAAAATTGGACTTGTGTAGGGGTCATAACCTGCCTGATTCCCATTGCTCATGGATGTATGGGCTGCCCAAGGCACACAAAAATGAAGATCCCTTAACTCATTTCATCAACGACTGGTTCTGTACACCATGAGCTGTTGCAACCGGTTTTAAACTTGTTCCTCACGGTAGTGTCATAGGTGCAATCATTTTCAGCTGCTTCATCAAAGATCTTTTCTCAATCATAAGGTCAGAAGTGAGGATTGTACAATATTCAGCACCATTTACAACTCCTCAGATACTGAAGCAGTCCACGTTGAAATGCAATAAGATCTGGAAAACACCCAGGCTTGGGTTGACAAGTGGCAAGTAACAGTTGCATCACATGAATTTAAGGCAATGACAATCTTCAGTAGGAGACAATCTAGCTACTGCCCCATTAAATTGTGTTACCATAAGAAATTCCTCCAATATCAACATCCTGGGATGACCATTGACCAGAAAATCAACTGGACTTGCCATATGAAAACAGAGAGCAGGTCAAAGGCTAGGAATACTCCTGACTCCCTAAAGTCTCTCCACCATCTATCAATAAACACATGTCAAGAGGACAATGGAATACTCCCAACTTGCCTGGATGGGTGTAGCTCCAACAACACTCAAAAAAACTTGAGATCATCCAGGACAAAGCAGCCCGCTTGTTGGCATTACATCCATAAGCATCCACTACACCACTGATGCCAAGTAGAAGCAGTATGCACTATCTACAAGGTGCACTTCAGAACTTCACTATACATCCTCAGACAGCACCTCGCAAACCCATGACCACTTCCTTTTAGAAGGACGAGGGCAGCAGATACATGGGAACATCCCCACCTGCAAGTTCCCCTCAAAGTCACTCACTTTCTTGACTTGGAAATATATCACTGTTTCTTCACTTCAGTTTTGCTAGGACTTCTTGATGAGATACAAATACTGCCTAGGATGTCAAGGGTGGTCATTCTCACCTTACCTCTGGATTCAGCTCTTTCTCCAGTTTGTAATGATGTTAGGAGCTGAGTGGCTCTGACAGAACCCAAACTGAGTGCCAGTGAGCAGGTTATTGCTAAGTAAGTACCAGTCATCCAGCACACACATGCTCATGAGAGCACAGAAGGTATAAGGGAGCACTTCCAAAGAAGATGTGAAAGGAAATAACAAATCATACAATCCTGCCAGTTCCTACATGAAGTATGCTTGTGGGTTACCATTAGTGAATACAATACGAAAATATGATCAAGACATTTACAGTACCCGACCCTAGATATAATTAAGTAGGTCTATTAAAAATATAGAAGTATTTATGGCAATGAAAATCAGAACCTTTATGGGAAAAAGAGCTAAACTGGCAAAAACAAACTGTCTACAATTTCTTGTAGCTGAAGCCAGGGTGATTCAGTCCGAAAACACAAGGGGATTACTGACTCCTCCTGTTCGGGATTTAATATTGAAGTAAAAATTAAGCAAGCCAATATGAGTCACTAGTTCTTTTTTTATATATCATTGTCTTGAAAATTTCACTGTAAACAATGTATGAACCACAAGGGAACAGTCTAAAGATTTTCAATAGTTTTTTTGAGACCCTTTCTAAAATTAGCATATGGCAAGATATTATGAACCAATTAGCCCAAAAATGCTGACATGTTGACAAGAGGTTATTTTCCCTTTAGACATTCTGCAATACAGCCTGTTATCAGACCTCGACAGAGCTAGCTATAATAACTCTGGTCTCTGTGAATGGAAAGTGGACTACATCCAGGTTTACCAGGTGCATCTATGCTGAGTTTTCAAACAGGCTTTTTCACACAATTAGCAGGATTGAAGATAAATCCAGAGTGAAGGTCATCAATGAAACCAAGTGAGGTCGTGACTCTTTGAGAACCAGAAGCTTGAAGCATGTCTTTTCTTTCATCCGATTTTCTGCTGGAACTCTATTTTTGTAAAACATTGTAACAATTTGGAAGAGATTCCCCCTTCTGCTTGCGAATTCATCCATTCTGTGTAGCAGTTCCACTGATAACAAGCACTTTCTTATCCCTCATGCCCACGGTTTATCTTCATGGTCATTCACAAGGCCTCAATGCATGTCTTGAAGCTATTCCAATGAATGTGCTCTTACATTTACCCATAATAATCATCTGATCTCCCTCTTCAATGTGTCAATAAACCTGATGTCAACACACGTGTGTTTCATAACCAGAGTCAGTGATTGTAATTAGGAATTAGAAATGGAGTTGTTTTTGTTTCACCATATAACCCACTGGTTTTGACTTTGAAATATTCTGTTGAGAAAATTCAGTAAAGGTGTTCAAAATCATTAAGGGGTTTGGACAGAGTAGGTAAAAATAAACTGCTCCATTCGCAGAAGGCTTGGGAACCAGAGGCCACTGATCCAAGGGCGTTATGATTGAGGTTTGAAGGGTATATCAATTCCTTTCTGGTCTCACTCCTCTACTGGTCACAACAAATTTTAAGTATTGCCCACATGATGTTATGGCCAATTTTTTTAGGTATTATTCTGTATCTGTTTAGCATTAGAAACTGCAAAGGCCACATTTTTAAAATCTTTATTCTGCAATTTGCACCAAAATTTATGTGGAGTGTAAATTGGGAACAGATGTTCTCAGGGAAATGCACGACAGAAATGTGGAGGTTGTTGAGGGAGCATTTGCTACAAGTACTGGATAGGTTTGTCCCACTGAGGCAAGGAAGGGATGGTAAGGTGAAGGAACCTTGGATGACAAGACATGTGGAACAGCTTGTCAAGAGGAAGATGGAAGCTTATTTAAGGCTGAGGAAGCAAGCATCGGACAGAGCCTTAGAGGGCTACAAGGTAGCCAGGAAGGAACTGAAGAATGGATTTAGGAGAGCTAGAAGGGGGTATGAAAAGCCTTGGCAGGTAGGATCAAGGAAAACCCCAAGGCTTTCTATGCTTATGAATGGAACGAGAGGATGGCCAGAGTGAGGGTAGGGCCAATCAGGGATAGTGGAGGGAACTTGTGCACGGAGTCAGAGGAGGTAAAGCAATGAATACCTTGCTTCAGTATTCACCGGTGAGACGGACCTTGACATTTGTGAGGGCAGCATGAAACAGGCAGATATGCTCAAACAGCTTGATGTTAGGAAGGAGGATGTGCGAGAAATTTTGAAAAACATGAGGATAGATAAGTCCCCTTGACCAGGTGGGATATACCCAAAGTTACTACGGGAAGTGAGGGAAGAGATTGCTGCCCCTTTGACAATGATCTTTGTATCCTCACTGTCCACTGGAGTAGTACCAGATGATTGGAGATTGGCAAATGTCATTTCCTTGTTCAAGAAAGGGAAAAGGGATAATCCTGGGAATTACGGTTCAGTCAGTCTTACTTCTATGGTGGACAAATTATTGGAGAGGATTCTGAGAGATAGTATTTATGATTATTTGGTAAAGCACGGTTTGATTAGAAATGGTCATCATGGCTTTGTGAGGGGCAGGTCATGCCTCACAAGCCTTATTGAATTCTTTGAGGATGTAACAAAACACATTGATGAAGGTCAAGCAGTGGATGTGGTGTATATGGATTTTAGCAAGGCATTTGATAAGGTTCCACATGGTTGGCTCATTCAGAAAGTAAGAAGGCATGGGATTCAGGGAAATTTGGCTGTCTGGGTACAGAATTGGCTGCCCAATAGAAGACAGAGGGTGTTAGTAGATGGAAAGTATTCAGCCTGGAGCTCGGTGACCAATGGTGTTCCGCAGAGATCTGTGCTCTTTGTGATCTTTATAAATGACTTGGATGAGGAAGTGGAAGGGTGGGTTAGTAAGTTTGCTGATGACACAAAGGTTGATAGAGTTATGGATAGTGTGGAGGGCTATTGTAGGTTGCAACGGGATATTGACAGGATGCAGAACTGGGCAAAGAAGTGGCAGATAAAGTTCAACCTGGAAACGTGTGAAGTGATTCATTTTGGAAGGTCGAATTTGAATGCAGAATACAGGGTTAATGGCAGGATTCTTGGCAATGTAGAGGAACAGAGGGATCTTCGGATCCACGTCCATAGATCCCTCAAAATTGCTACCCAAGTTGATAGGGTTGTTAAGAAGGTGTATGGTGTATTGGCTTTCATTGGCAGGGGGACTGAGTTTAAGAGCAGTAAGGTTATGCTGCGGCCCTCTAGAGCTCTGTTTAGAGCACGCACTTGGAATATTGTGTTCAGTTCTGGTCACCTCATTATAGGAAGGATGTGGAAGCTTTAAAGACCGTGCAGGGGAGATTTACCAAGATGCTACCTGGACTGGAGGGCAGGTCTTATGAGGAAAGGTTGAGGGAGCTAGGGCTTTTCTCATTGGAGTGAAGAAGGATGAGGGGTGACTTGATAGAGCTGTACAAGATGAAGAGAGGCACAGATAGAGTGGATACCCAGAGACTTTTTCCCAGAGTGGAAATGACAATTATGAGGGGGCATAATTTTAAGGTGACTGGAGGAAGGTATAGGGGAGATGTCAGAGGTAGGTTCTTTACACAGAGAGTGGTGGGTGCATGGAATGCGCTGCCGGCAGTGGTAGTGGAGTCAGAGGCATTAGAGACATTTAAGTGACTCTTGGATAGGCACATGGAGGATAGTAAAATGTAGGGTATGCAGGGTAGTTTGATCTTAGTCAGACAATAGGTTGGCACAACATTGTGGGCTGAAAGGCTTGTACTGTGCTGCACTGTTCTATGTTCTAAATGGGAAAAGGATACTAGTTTAAGCCAAGCAAACTGTGGAAAGAGATGTTGCAGTTTTAAACCAAGTACATGAAACATATTTATTGTGTTTACAATTTGCTGGAGAATGATTAGATTCATTTGCACTGTGGGTGTGTGTTCAGGGCAGTTTTTCTTGGAGACAGCCTGTTGATTGGTTTTTCAAATAGGACCAGTTCTTTCAGTCACGCGTCATCAGCATGACAGCTCTCTGAAGGATGTGAACAATGCAGGGGCAGACTCCAAATTCGAGAAAGACAGCATCTCTCGTTCTATCTCTCTGTCCTTGCAAGGAAAGGATGAAGAATTGGAAGCTAGCTTGGTCTTCTCAATCGCCACTTGCCTCTAAGCTGCTGCCTCTAACAAGTGACTGAGAGACTTAACAATTAGTGTGCCAACTGACTTGTGTCTGCAGTAAAGAACTAAAAGGATGTGGCAAGACAAAGACCAGAGAGCATGCATGTGTGTGTGTGTGTGTGTGTGTGTGTGTGTAGGGATTTAGGAAGAAGTAAAATTTTAAGTTGATCATTCATATTTTGTTTGACTGGTTAGGACTGTTTTATTTGTATTAAATGGTAACTTCATGTTAAATATAGACACCAGGCCATTGTTTTCTGTTAATTTGCTTTCAATGACAGGTAAGTTAGGGAGATGAAGTAATTTGATTGAATCTTTAACATTTTTGAAGACAGTAGGACGACAGGTGCTTGAGGATCATCCAACCTTCCCAACAAAACAAGTCAACCAGTTCTCTTTATTTGACAAAAATAATGACTTATCACAAATTACACTTACAAAAGTAGTTTATTGTTCAAAATAAGTTTAGACTGTGAAAAGATAGATATAATTTATACTCTAATACCTCAATTTAACATGAGGCAAATATGGGTAAGAGGCAAACTGTGATCAAACACACCACGGTTAAAAAGTCAAATAGCAGATGTGATCCAGACAGATCCCATGATACCGTTTCCCTCACCCCCAACAGTGTGTACATAAAGTGAGATTCAGCCAACAACACGATCCTGATTGGTCTGTGACAAGTGGCGGACGCTAGCGGCCATCAACCTGACAACAACAATCTGATTGGCTCCTGGGCAGCTGGACAGCTTGTGGATGTGAACAATACAGGCAGAAGCCTTCGGACTGCTGGAAGGGCAGATGATATGTCTGTCTCCAGTAAAACACCTAAAGCATGAAGTTGCTATAAGCTGAGATAACAAGCATGGGGCTGGATGAACACAGCAGGTCAAGCAGCATCATAGGAGCAGGAAAACTTGACGTTTCAGGCCTAAACCCTTCATCAGAAATGGGGGAGGGGAAGAGGGTTCTGAAATAAATAGGGAGAGAGGGGGAGGCGGATAGAGGATGGATAGAGGAGAGGATAGGTGGAGAGGAGGCAGACAAGTCGAAGAGGCGGGGATGGAGCCAGTAAAGGTGAGTGTAGGTAGGGGGGTAGGGAGGAGATAGGTCAGTCCAGGGAGGACGGACAGGTCAAGGGGGCGGGATGATGTTGAAATCAATAGGTCAGAGACTTCATAAGTTATGAATTGGTCACTCTGTATCCTCCTGTGAAGGAAACTGAAAGAAAGGATCAGAGAACTGAAGGGGTTCAGAGTTTGAACTAGCAGAATTGTATGTCAACTGTTCATAGATGTTTACTTCTATTCAGAATCTACATATTTGTAATAAATAGTAATTCTTTTTAAACACAGAAACCTGGCCGCAGTTTCTTGTTAATTGGACTTTATCAGACATGTAAATTGAGTACATTGTGCACTTTGGTGGATTTTAAAAACTTTTGTGATGACTGAGGGAATAGTAGGGATTGAATTTCAATGCAGTACCCTAGTGAGGTTTGATATTATCCTTCCCGGTGCCAGGTTCCTCCATCGGGCCCAAGGTGTCTTTAAACAAGGGACCCTTACTCTGGAGACATCAGGCAATCAGCACAGGTTTGCATGTCATGCTCCTGCATGGGGAGAGGTGTGCCTGCTGTGGGGTTAATACCAACAATAGCAGCAAGGGGCCTTTAAATGTGCACTCATTGCATCTTAAGGATATCACCATCTTATGGGCAAGTAGAGATGGACAATGAATGCTGGCCTTGGAACAGCAGGAACAGACATTGGCGATTCACTCTCTTGAGCCTATTCCACTGTTCAATGAGATCGTGGCTGATCTATAGTCTAACTCCATACGTCTTTGGCCCTTATCCATTAATACCTTTGTTTAACAGAAAAAAAATCATATCTCAGGTTTAAAATTAACTACTGATCTAGCAGACACTTTCGGTTGTGGAAGAGAGTTCCAAGCATCTATCACCTTTTGTGTGTAGAAGTGATCCCAAACTTCGCCTAATTCTCAGGCTATGCCCCCTGAGTTCCAGAATCTTCAACCAGTAGGAATAGTTTATCTTTCTCTACCCTGTCTTTCCTGTTAATATCTTGAAGACTTTGATCAAATCGCCTCTTAACCTTCTAAATACTAGAGAAAACAGGCCTAATTTGAATAATTTCTCATCATAACCTAACCTCTGAAGTCCAAAAAACATTCTTGTAAACCCATGCTGTATCCCCTCAAGGCCAATATATCCTTCCTAAGGTATGGTGCCCAGATTTGCTCACAGTGCTCCAAATGGGGTCTATCCAGGGTTTTGTGTAACTGCAGCATAACCTCTGTATCCTTGTATTTCAGTTTTCTAAATGTAAAGGTCAGGATTTCGTTAGCTTTCATGATTATGTTCTGCACCTGTTCATGATATTTTAAAGATCTATGAACCCGAATCCTCAAATCTCTCTGGCCATCCACTGTATTTAATTTCATAACATCTAGAACATAGTCTGATCCATCCTTTTTCTGTCTTACATTGAGCTTGATCTACCACAGTTTTGCCCATTCACTTTGTCTGTCAATATCTGATTTGAAATTTTATGCTATCATCTATACTGTCTACAATGCCTCCTAATTTTGCATTGACAGCGAATTCAGATAAATGATTTTCTATGCCTTTATCCAAGTCATTAATAAATAATGTGAATAATTGAGGCCCTAACACAGATCCTTGTGGGACACCACTCTTCTCTTCCCGCCAATTGAAGCATCTACCCATTATCCTTACTTTCTGTCGCCTGCCGGTCAACCAATTTCACAGCCGTATCAGTAATTCGCCTTCAATTCCATAGGCTTCTACCTTGTTAACTGTCTCTTATATGGGACCTCATCAAATATCTTCTGAAAGTCTATATAAACAACATCCTTAGACATTTCCCTGTCCACTACCTTAGTCACCTCCTCAAAACATTCAATAAAGTTTGTCAGCCATGGCCTACCTTTCATGAATCTGTGCTGGCTCTCCCTGATTAGCTGAAAACTTTCAAGGTGTTCAGTTACCCCCACGCTTGATTATGAACTCCAGCAATTCCCCATCACAAATTTTAGGCTAATTGGTCTGTAATTCTCTGGTTTTCCTTTTTTGCCCTTCTTAAAAAGCAGAGTGAGATGTGAAATTTTCTAAACTAGAGGGATGATTGCTATGTTTAGGGAACTCCGAAAGATTATAGTTAAGGAGTCGACAATATGCCCTCCTACTTCCTTTCACACCTCTGGATGGAAACCGTCAGGTCCTGGGGATTTATCACTTTTTAATTCTATTAGTTTCCTCATCGCTAGTTTTACTTAATGTTAATTTTAATCAGTCCTTGTTCCTGATCCACTATTAATTTTTTTGAGACTTCCAGCAAACTATCTCCCTTTTCAACTGTGAGTACTGAAGAAATGTAACATGTCTGCCATTTCCCCATAGTCATTGCCAGTATCCACACTTCCAGTCTTTAGTGGGACAACACTGTTCCTAACCACTCACTTTCCCTTTATGGCAACTACAAATTTTCTTCTTATTGATTTTGATGCCCCTGGAAAGTTTGCTTTCATACTCTCTTTTAGTAGTTCTCATAAGCTGCTTTGGGGCTCTTTGTTGGTCTTTGTAGCTTTCCCATTCAGTAGGATCTGTTCTTTTGTTTTGTATTTTTGTAAGCCCTTTCTTTCAGTTTTATGCTGTCTCTTATCTCTTTAGTTATCCATGGGTCTTCTTTTTCTGTGAAGTTAAGCTTTTCCCTCTCAGGGTTATAAACTGGTTTTGTATCATGTTAAATGTTCCTTTAAATATCCTCTACTGTTCAGTTGTTTTATCCATTAGAAATTTTCCCAATTTACCGTGGACAATCTCTGTCCTGTCTTGTCAAAGTCAGCCTTACCTAAATCTAAAATTTTCGCAGCTGATTCACACTTTTTGTTTTCAAACTCTACATTGAACTTGACCGTTATGTTATGATCACTATTTGATAAATGTTCACACACGATTAGGTTACTAATTAAATCTAGCTCATTGCTAAATCTAATATTGCTTGTCCGCTTGTAGCATCCAGGACATTTGCTGCAGGAAACTATCCCAGACATACTCCAGAAATTCACTACCTTCCTGACAGGGGCTTCTCTGCCTCTCCCAATCTATGTTAAAGTTAACAATCCCCCATTAATACTACACTGGCTTTGCTACACACTTGCCTAATTTCTGCATTTATTTAATCTAACCAGGGGACTGTATTTAACATCCGTTACGGTTTTCGATTTTTTATTGTTCCTCAGTTCCACCCACACAATATAAAATCCGAAAGAACTGCAGGTGCTGTAAATCAGGAACAAAAGCAAAGTTGCCGGAAAAGCTCAGCAGGTCTGGCAGCATCTGAGAAGAAAATATCAGAATTAACATTTCGGGTCCATTTTGGAACACGGTTCTGAGGAAGCATCACCTGACCTGAAACGTTAACTCTGTTTTTTTCCTTCACAGATGCTGCCAGACCTGCTGAGCTTTCTCAACAACTTTGTTTTTGTTCCACCCATACAGTCTCCAATGAATGTCTTGCCCTTATTGTATCTTCCCTCACCATTGAAGTAATTTTGTTTCTAATTATTAAGGCTATTTTCCATAATTGGGATCTCAAAGAGCTAGTGACTCATATCTGTTTGCTATATTTCCTCATCCCCATTTGACCTGATGTGGATTGGAGCAATTAATGCTAGTCCTGTTAATGACACTCCGCTGCCATTTTCGGCCTGCAAACTTTATAACCTTGTATCAGAGATAAAAGGTACTGCAGATGCTGGAGAATCCGAGACAACAAGCATGGGGCTGGATGAACACAGCAGGTCAAGCAGCATCATAGGAGCAGGAAAACTTGACGGTTCGGGCCTAAACCCTTCATCAGAAATGGGGGAGGGGAAGAGGGTTCTGAAATAAATAGGGAGAGAGGGGGAGGCGGATAGAGGATGGATAGAGGAGAGGATAGGTGGAGAGGAGGCAGACAAGTCGAAGAGGCGGGGATGGAGCCAGTAAAGGTGAGTGTAGGTAGGGGTGTAGGGAGGAGATAAGTCAGTCCAGGGAGGACGGACAGGTCAAGGGGGCGGGATGATGTTAGTAGATAGGAGATGGGGGTGTGGCTTGGGGTGAGAGGAAAAACCGGTTAGGGAGGTGGAGATGAGCTGGGCTGGTTTTGGGATGCGGTTGG
>JAHRHZ010000266.1:11625187-11655540 GCA_024137785.1 Ginglymostoma cirratum
AGGCCCAAAACGTCAGCCTTCCTGCTCCTCTGATGCTGCTTGGCCTGCTGTGTTCATCCAGCTCTACACCTTGTTATCTGTAGAAATGTTGAACTGTTCCACAGAAACCAATGGATGCTTCCTGAATTCATAATTTTAAATCTGATGCACTTTTGCTCCTCAAGAATTCTGTGAGGATACAGCTATCAAGGCAGGGGACAGAGTTAAGATATAAATCAATGATTATCTTACTGAATGGAAGGCCATGGTTCAAGGGGCTACATTCCTATTTCTGATGATGGCATACAGTTTCATTTTCATCTTTTGGGTGCTATTCTGGTGGAACAAAACTCCGGGTTATTGCTGAACTCAAGCATTGAAACAAAAAGGAAGGCACAACAACACCTCTTCTTCCTCAGGTGGCTCAGAAAATTTAACATGTCCATAAGGGCCCTCACCAACTTATACAGATGCACCATTGAATGCATTCAGTCCGGGTGCAGAACAGCCTGGTGTGGCAACTGGTCTCCCCAGGACTGTAAGAAACTACAGAAGGTGGTGTGCACAGCCCAGGCCATCATGGAAGCCAACCTTCCATCCATGGACTCTATTTACACAGCTCGCTGCTGTGGAAAGGCAGCCAGTATCATCAAAGACCCATCATACATGGTAATGACAGCCTACAAACTCTCCAATCAGGCAGAAGATACAGAAGCCTAAACGCACACGCACAAACAGGTTCAGGAACAGCTTCTTTCCAGTTATCAGACTGTTGAATGGATCCTAGCCTCAAACAATGTAACCTGCAATGCAACCTGTATGGCTCTAAGTCTTTTTGATCTGTACATCCTTTGCTTGCTGTGATCTGCCTGTACCGCTCATAAACAAAGCCTTTCGCTGTATTTTGGTACACGTGACAATAAAATCAAACAATCAATCAGCCAATCAATCAATTCCTTCTGCACCAGATGCTGCTCATGGCGTGAAACAAAAATATTATTCTCGGACATTTGCAAGTACCATTGTGGCACAAGAGGGCACCAACGTGTTGTTAAAGCACTCATTATTATTAAGAATCTGTTTAGAGGTTTGGGGTATGGGAAAGGAAGAGTTATTGCATAAATGAATGAGTTCCTGTTGGTGATAACTGAGGTAGCCAGTCAGGAAGAAAGGAATCTGGCTAATTGAGATTGGCAAGTTGCCCTGTTTGGGAAAATGTAAATGGTTAAAATAATCAGTTTCTGATTTCACATCGTCTTGTGATCCATGAAATCACTTAAGAGGCTCAATGAAACCAACTGTGGGCTCTCTGGTGAAAGCTGTTTTCATTGTCTTGAGCTCTGTTTTATGGGATTAAGTGTTCTACCTTTCATGTTGCACAAACAGTTCAGGCTTTTGCATCAGCATTGGACATTATCACCCAAGTACCAGCAGTGAGAATGCACACAGTTTCAAAAGTGATGCAATGCAGAAAATGATTTCAGACCAGATAAGTCAGAGACCTAGCATAATATATGTTTCTCAGAAAACAAAGCCTCTTGTTTGTTATTTTGGTCACTACATCAGAGTCCAGGAAAGTGAGAATAGAGTGAAAATGTAGATGAGAAATGTTTTGAGAAATAAAGGGAGGTGGCAACAGTGTTAATCAATAGCATTAGAATAACTGCCCACATGTAGGATAAACCAACAGCACAGAATTAATGGATTGAAAGACTTAGAAGTCAGTCAATTGGGAGACTACACACTGCCTGCAATTTCTTGCCCTGCCCTTTGTTCCATTATGTTGGCAAGTTAAGCTTGCAAAATGGACCCATAAAACATGAAAAGTGACAGTTATGTTATTTTGATTTGGAACAATAGCGTGAAATGGTCAAGTTTGGCTTGACTGGTCTTGACACACTTTCTGATTTCCAATAAGAAAAACAAAGTGTTCAAATTCCGGCTGGGGGCAAATGGTGTTTCAAGTTCTCCACTTCAACTTTATCTGGATCATAGAACAATAGAATTTTACAGCATGCAAGGATGGTCTTCAACTCATTGCTTCTGAGCCAACTGATAAGTACCCATCCAGTCTTTCCAACTCTTTCCAACTTTTGAATTATAATATTTTAAATGCAAAGTCCTGGCACTATTTAAAACATTATGAGGTTTTTGTCTCTATCTTCCAATCAGGTTTGAAGTAAGGTGTGTAATTTATATGTACATTTTAAGATTCTTTTTAGAGTTGTGTGAATAAAGGGATTTAACGATTAACTTGTTGGTATTCATGGAGCCATGATCTTTTAAAATGAGGATGAAAGAGAGATTTCTGGAGCAATAATGGCATTTGCTCGTATTATGAGAGTTTTATGATCAGACAGAGTAAAAGTATTTTAGTCTAAAAAGTATTAGCTTGCTTTTAGTTTAGAAGAGTCAAGAATTTTTTTTCTTGCTTAGGGAAAGATCCCTTAGCTTTGAAAGCTTTTGGTTTAAGTTTGTAGAAGATTTGGCTGTAGTTAGATGGAAGAACACAGTTTGTAGTTTGAAGTTCTAGAACATAAGTGTTTCATTAGAACTCTGAAGGGGTTATTTGAAGCTGAGAAAATCTAAGCTCAGCTGTGTGAAAAAATGTCAAATTCTCAAGCTGAGGAATTGAAAGAACTGGTCAAGTCAAACCTACAGATGTGATAGAGAAGGGAACTCTCGCTGGTATTTGGGTGCTGTAGAAAGAGAAATTGGAATAGATAGGATTGTACTCATCCAGTGTTTCAAAATCTTTCAAATAATGATACACGTAAATAGTTTGGATTGTTGTAATTTATCTTCCTTTCATTTTCATAATAAACTTCTGCGTTTCATTGTTAAAACCAAATCTGCAGATGCGTTCTTTTGCTTCCATGAAAGATTATCTCATTAAATAAAGGAAAATTCAAATCAAATTTCAGTCTGGGATCTGACTTGTCCAGTAGTACACCAGCTGGATCCATCACAAAAGCAATAAGCTCCACAATTCCAAAGAGTTACAAGACTCTGATGGAAGATATTTTGCCCAATATTAGTCCTAATTGATCAGCCCACATCCTAAAGACCGTGCCTGTGTAATGTTCTATATCCCACAGACAAGGGATAGATAATCACAAAAGTTTGCAACTCCTGAGTGAAGAAATGTCTTATCCCATCATAAATGATTGACAACCTGAGACTGTATTCCCGTGTTGTTAGTTCCCCAGTCAGGGAGAATCAATTTCTTGGTATCTATCCTGTCAAGCCTCTACAGAATATTTTATGTTTCAATGAAACCATTTCAGTTTTCTAAACTGCTGAAAATATAGGCTTGATTTACTCAATTTCTTACCCTAGGACACCATTCTCATGGCAGGAACCAAACCAGTGGACCTTTATTGAGCCATCTCCAAGACAAGTGTGTTAAAGGAGGTAGGAGAGCACCTTGTTGATGCCCTACCACAATCCTTCAGAGTTCCCTGGAGTCGGGAGTTGTACCAATGGATTGTTGATGTCACTTTCCTTTTTAAGAGAGGTGACATAGAGAAACCAGGGAATTACAGAGCAGTTAGCCTGACATCTGCAGTAGGGAACTTGTTGGAGTGTATAATTAAAGACGAGGTAACTGATCACTTTGAAAAATTTCAGTTAATCAGGGACAGTCAGCATGGATTCATGACTGGTTGCTCATGCCTGGCAAATCTCATAGAGTATTTTTGAAGAGATGGCAAAGGTGGTGGACTGAGATAAATCAATGAATGTTATTTATATGGATTTGCAGAAGGCTTTTGACAAAATCTCATCCTAGACACTGTCAGCTAAATCTACAGAATTGAGGCCAAATTAGGAAACCTGTTGAGCAACAGGAAACACAGAGTTGGAATAAAGGATAAGTACTCAACTTGGCAGGATGTCAATACTGGTGTTCTGGGTGGAATCGTCTTGAGAGGTTGAGTCCAGACACGATGGGCTGAATGGCCTCTTCCTGCAGTGTAGGGATTCTATGATTCTAATTCTCAAATTTCAATCTGATATAGATCATTTTTTTCATTGAGCAAGAGTAACAAGGGTAACAGGCCCAAGGCAGGCATATGGAGTTAGGCCACAGATCAGCCATGATCTTATTGAATGTTGAAGCAGGCTTGAGGGCCTACTCCTGTTCCTATGCTTTCTTAAATATAGAGATCAAAACTCTGCCATATTCAGGTACATGTATAAATACAAATTCTGTACAAGCCTAGTAAGACTTCTTTATACTCTGGTGTCCTTGCAATAAAAGCCAACTTTCTTCCTAATTGTTTGCTGCATCTGCATGCTAGTACTGCACTTTCGGAGCACATCTAAGTCCCACTGAACATCAATAGTTAACAAGTTTCACGTCTTTGACAAAATACTTTGCTTTCCTAGTCTTGCTTCCTTACAATCTGATTCACTTACAGAAACATTGCCAGAAGCATGGGTACACTGAAACATCTGTTAATCAGTAAATCACTGTCCATTAGAAGTGATGATGGTGCGGTGATAATGTCACAGCGCTAGCACTCAGAAACCTGAGCTATTTGCTCAAATCCCACAGGTGGGATTTAAATTTAATGCATAAATCCAGAGCACAAAGTTGATCCCAGCAACAACTGTTGCAAAAACATATCTATCTCACTAATGCCCTTTAGGGAAGAAAATCTGCCATTCAGTCAAATTCCCAACACACCCAGCAAATGTTGTTAGCCTCTTGAAGTTTTATTTTATACACTCACAGGATTATGTGCATTGCTGGCTTGGCCAGAATTTATTTCCCATCCCTAATTGCCCAGAGGGCAGTTAAGAGTCAGCCACATTGCTGTGGGTCTGGAGGCCAGACCAGGTAAGGATGGCAGTTTCCTTCCCTAAAGGACATTAGTGAACCAGATGGGTTTTTCCCCAAAAATTGGCAATGGATTCACAGTCATCATCAGATTCTTAATTCCAGATATTTATTGAATTCAAATTCCATCATCTGCTGTGGTGGGATTCAAACGCACATCCCCAGCATCTTATCTAGGTCTTTGGGTTAACAGTCTAACGATAATACCGCTAGGCCATCACCTCCACTTAGAGATTTCCTTCTCTAAGGGGCATCAGTGAACCAGATGGGCTTTTAAACAGCAATCAACATTAGTTATGGTCACCATGTAGCCAGCTTTTCCTCTGGATTTCATTTAATTGAATGCAAGTTTCACCTACTGGCGTGGTGGGATTCGAAGCCATTCCCACAGAACATTAGCACAGGGCTCTAGACGACCAGTCCAATGACACTACCATTACATCACCACTAACCAAGTGGCTTTGGAAATCATTCAATTCAAAGTATGTCAGAGATGGCCCACAAACACAAACATTGCCAGCAATGACTACATCCCAGGAACAAATAAATATTTAAGTTTTGACTGAAAAGTATATTTCAATGTTGGCAACCACATAGATAAGAAACCCAAGAGGTGTTTAAATTTGCAGCAGCAATGAAGGTCATTTGCTATGACCCTTACTGCAAAATTCCTTAAGCTATTCACAGAGCATGATGCCCTGTAATGAGCTACTCAAACTTGCTCCGGTTCTCTGGCATGCAGTATTGTATTTTAATGTTGAGCTTTATATTTGCTCTGTTAACATCACACTTATTGGATGAAGTCGGAGCTGCCAGTAACTCTGCAGGATGCCAAATAAATATCCTGCAGAAAACAGGAGCTTTCCACCCAAGTCCAACACCGGTATCTCCACATCATACATTAAGAAACAGAGGGGTGCTGACAATACTTGCGGTGCTCCCTAAGTATTTAAAATTACGTTGCCTCAACTTTAGGTTAATCACTGCCATAATTCTGATACTTTTGCTTCAGCAGAATTGTGTACTCCAGGGGATGGATTAAAGGCACTATAGACCCCTCAGCTCCTCGATAAAACCCTGGATAAGGCTGGCGTAGGGCAAGTCTGCTGGCTCCAGTAACAACCGCTCCACACTAATTTACCTCTGTGGGGGCAGCACTGATTCCTTTGCGGAGAGACTCCCATCCCTTTTTCAGGAGGAAATGTAACCCACCCCTCCCCTCCACCTCACCTGTCTGAGGGCTGCCAGCCAATCAAACTTTGTAATGGCAGCAGCTTCTCTGGGGGTGGTTGCTGGGCAAACATTTCCGTCATACCAAGGATGCCAGGAAAGTCTGGGATTCGGGCGGCCTGGGTGCGGCAGCGTGGTGAGCGAATGGGCAGGATTGAAGAGGCCAGCGTGAGGGAAGAGTTCGATGGCGGTATGGCCTCGGGAGGAAGTGTCTCTTTTAGATCCTGGTGCCCCTAAGGGAAGCTCCCCATCTCTCATCGTTTTGCCCAATGCCAGCCTGCACAAAGAAAGTTGCCAGGCTTGCAGCATGGAGTGAGCAGCACTTGTCCAAAAGGCCTCAATACACTCAAGTCAGGGCGAGCCTCCCCCTGCAGTCCTATAATTTTCGACAGGTCAGGGTTAGGTGGGTATGGAGTGTAAATGCTACCTGCTAGGTGCCCTCTTGCCTTCTGTAAGGAGTGCAGAATATCCTGAAATCCATGCGAAATACATCCAGGATTATTTCTGTTGCTTCCCTAGCTGGTACACTTGGAAGTGAGGAATCGTAGAAGCTCCAACGAGTGGCCTTCCTGCCACCTACACAATCTGCCCCTCATCCATCTGGCTACAGAGCTGCTGCCATCCGATTGGCTGGAGCCCTGCTAAGGCAGTACTGGTTTCAGTCATGGTTGGAACAACAGAAGATGGCTGTTGTTGTGGTGGGCCATTCAAATCTAAGATTATCTGCAGGAGTTCCTCAGGGGAATGTCTCAGGGCCCAGCTATCCTCAGCTGCCTCATCAGTGAGCTTCTCTCCATTGTAAAGTCAGAGGTTGGGAAGTTCAGTGATCATTAAATACCATTTAGCATCATTCACGGCTCCCCAGATAATGAAACACTGTGTGTCAAAATGCAGGAAGACCTGGACAACATTCAGGCTTGAGCTGACGAGTGACAAGTAACATTTATGCCACATAAATGTCTGACAACGGCCATCTCCACCAAGAGATTATAGTCACCTCTCTTGACATACAATGGCACTATGATCACTGAATACCCCACTACAAACATCCTGATGCACCAGAGCAGAACTGAACCAGGCTGGTATGCATCATCTGTAAGATGCGCTGTAACAAACCTGTTTTACTGCCTAGATGGGCATGAGCAACAGACTCAGGAAATTCCACCATCTGTCAATAACCCTACAAATCACACATCATCCTGACTTAGACATTTATTACTGTTCCTACTGTGTTACTATGGCTGCACTATGGGTGTTCCTACACAATAAGGACTGCAGCAGTTTAAGGAGGCAGCTCACCACCACCTTCTCAAGGTCAATTAAGGATGAGGAATGAATGCTGGCCTAACCAATGATGCCCACCACCTGTGGAGAAGAAGAATAAAGAAAATAGAAATATGAAGTAAACCGAATACCTTTATTGTTGGAACAGAGATGTTTATATGACAATTTCATCAAGTATTATAAAGGGATTGGACCGAATAAAGAGAAACAGTTTCTCAGCTTTTGAAGAGTTTAGAAGAAATGAATCTGGATATTAAATTATACGTAAGAGTTTTAGGACCGAATTAGGAGATTCATTTTCACACAACCCATTTAAGACATATATGAGGAGGGATTTCTTCTCTCTTAGCATGGAATTCCAAACCACAGAGGGCTCTAGAAGCTGGGTCATTAAGTATATTCAAGACAAAGAGACACAGATTTTTAATCAGTAAGGGAATCAAGGGTCGTGGGGAAAAGGCAGGAAAGTGGAATTGAGGATTATCAGATCAGCAACAATCTCACAGAATGTCGAAGCAGACGGGATGGGAAGAATGGCCTATTTCTGCTTCTACATTTTACGGACTAATGATTTAGCATTATGGTGTACTACCAGAAGGCAGTATTCATGTGCAGGATGGACAGCTGGCTAAACGGGAAAAGAATAAAGGGAGGTAGCAACAGTGTTGATCCATAACATTAGAATTACTGCCCATGCGTAGGATAAACCATCAGCACAGAATTATTTGGATAAATAAACTGTTTCCACATTATAATTTCCGTGCAAATTATTTTCTGTGCTGTTAGCACGTGGATGTGTGAAATTCATTTTTCATTCTGTTAACAAAGCTTTATCTAGTGAACAATAATTGCAAAGTTTAAGATTGTAGAAAAACAAAGTTTGTTGGGAAGTGTTACAAATTAATTTGCCAATGTCCCCCAGCAATATTTCATCCCATCCCTCCCCATTTTTCTGGTTCTGTCTTTGTTACTTCACTAAAACAAGCGCAATGTTTAGTTTGGAACTAACTCTCTTGATGAAGAGAGGATTCATTAGATATTTGGTTTCATTTCACATTACAGCAATCTGTGTGTTAAAGCTTTGGATAAGTAAACAGAAAGCACATTCGTAAATTCTACAAATTAGCTGCTGCGAATGTTTGTAACCATCAATCAAGATATTTATCTGTCACAAATAAGGATCAACAGTTTCAGAGGTATTGAAGAGTCTTTCTTATGGCTTCACTGTTACGTGATGAACACGACTGCAGAATAGACTAATTATAGTTTTACATTGTTGGACAGTACAAAAATGGTATTGGAGAGACATTGTTTTAGATAAAAATACATTAAAAAAACAGATTTTATTTGTTTCTTATTTTAGACGCAAGAAACTTTGTTGTTTCTCACTAATTTACACTGCAAAATAATTATTGTTCTGCCTGTAGATGACATTTTAAATTCATTCACAGGATGAGGGTGTTGCTGGCTACATCAGCATTTATTGCCCATCCCTAACAGTTATGAGTCAAACACTGTGCTGTGGGTCTGGAGTCACACATAGGGGTGGCAGATTCCTCCCCTGAAGGACATTAATGTACAAGATGTGTTTTTCCTGACAATGGATTCATGGTCATCATTAGACTTTTAATTCCAGATATTTATTGAACTCAAATTCCACCATCTGCCAAGGCAGGATTTGAACCCAGAGATAAAAGGTACTGCAGATGCTGGAGAATCCAAGATAACAAGTGTGGGGCTGGATGAACACAGCAGGTCAAGCAGCATCATAGGAGCAGGAAAACTTGACGTTTCAGGCCTAGACCCTTCATCAGAAAAATTTTTCTGGATTAACAGTCCAGAGATAATATCACTGGGCCATCACCTCCCCATATACATGTAATATCTGGTTATTGTGTGCCCTGGTATTGCAGTACCACAGCAGTAGGATATGGCAGATTCAATATTGTTTTAAAAATTGACTATAGCCCTTTGTAGTGCAGGGTTATACCTCAGTATAAATAGGACAATAATTGGGTGAGTGATACAATGCATGCATGAAAGATGTTTACATTGTAGAACTAGGAAGAACAAAAACAGATTGATTAACGAATGGCAACTTTTAAAATCAACTGAGGGAATTGATAGTTTGGTTTATTCTAGGTTTTTTTTGTTTCATTTAAATCATTGGTCAACTGGATAATTGGCAACCCATCAGATTGGCGGTCATTTGCTCTAACTACGATTTTTTTTGTCCAATGAACATGGCATTCTGAAAATGAGATACAATAAGCTGTGGTGCTTTTGAGGTCACACCTCCAGGTTGCGATAGGACAGTCACTTCCTAGAATCAAGTCCTCTAAATTACACTGATACTGATTCCACAATTACTATGAATCTCTCATTGTTGATCACTGTGCTCTATTAGTAAGATGTGTTGAAAAATGGATTCGATTTACCCAAGGCTTAAATATAACAGCCTAACTTCCAAATCCCAGAGTGCCCATTAATAACGTATGTTGAAAAACTGCGAGCAATGTGCCGACAAATTCCTGACATGTGCAAGCCATGAGCAAGGGAGCTATAAAAACAAAAGAAAAGTATGGTGGATGATGGAGATCTGAAATAAGACCAGAAAGTAATGGAGAAACTTAGCAAGTCTGGCAGCATCTGTACAGACAAAAATCAGAATTAGTTATGAGTCAAAAAATTGGATCTGAGACATTAACTCTATTTATCTCTTCACAGAGATAGTGCCAGATCTGCTGCATTTCTGTTTTTATAGCAAGGCAGTACATGGAAAATATATCCTCAGTGAAGTTAATAACCACAGTTGAACTTACTCTGATTGGGATGTAGATATGGAACGTCTGATGATGGAGTGAACCTGTCTGTAGAAATCGAGTTTTGACATACATCTGCAGCCCGTGTGGTTTGCAACACTGATAGTTATGGGTTTTGGTCCCTGGGAAATCGGCATTGTAATCTCAAACAGCTAGGAAACAAAGAGATATAGATTCAAAATAAATAAATGATTGAGAAAGGGTAAATCATGTTGATTATCATTCATATGTATCTTGCAAATCTGTATACCACAAGCGCAATTCCTGTATTCACTGAATAGGCTTTATTAGCAAGATGTATAAATAACTTAGTAATTATTTCCTTCTGGCACATTTACATTAAAATTTCACAATCATTCAAAAGGATTCACAATCTTTTTTTAGATCTCTGAACAAAGGCAGGTCAATCCATAACACTACAATCTCTACCTTGGGTAAGGCATGGAGATGGCCCCAGTCCTGCTGAAACCCCATGATCTTGGCTCCAACCTGGTCCACACCAGCTATCCAGTTAATTACTATCTCCCACCTACCCCTAGTTGCTGTGGAAATGTACACTTTTACAGGCATATCACAAAATAGTGATGGTAGAGGCATTGATACTTTCAATCTCATACCCAATTAGGAATTTCTCCTACTCTTACCACCTGCCATTATCATGCATTGGAATGGCTTGCAGTGCTGAGGGATTTTATAGCCAACCTGTTCGATCACGTTGTGCATGCACCTTCCGAATCCATTAAGTCCAGGAGCGGGACCTGAAGCTTCCAGGTCAGAGAAGGGGATGTGACCATTCCACTACAAATGTTTGCACTGACAAAGCTAAAATCTCTGTGGCAGATTTGTCACAAATAAATGTGTCAACAGTTCCATCAGCTTGAGCTGCTCCAAATGTTTGCTGTCTGTCTCCTCTGTCTCATTAAGCCCTCTTCTCCCTTCGCTTCTGCGTTTACTAGCTTACATCTTCTTCCATACTAGCAAGGAAGGCTTCGATTTTAAAATCATCATTCTTGTTTTCAAATCCTTTCTTGGGCTTGTCCCTCCTTATTTCATTATCGCTTTGAGATTTTTGCTTTCGCCCCACCCTGTGCTCTTGCATATTTTCCATATCCTTTCCTTTTACTGCTACTCGAGTCTCTCGCCACAGAGTTCTGCAATTTATTCTCCAAACCTCTGTCTCCCTCCTCCTTTCAAAATCTTCTCGCAACTTGTGTCTTTCACTAAGCTTTGGTCATGTCTTGTAATGGCCTGATGTTAATTTTGATCTGATTGCCTTTCTGGGAAGATTTTTAGGATATTTTTACCTACATTAAAGGTGCTGGGCAAATACAAATTCTGCGTTTTGGATTTATCATTTCATCACATCAGCTGCAGATAGGCCAGTGTACAAATGTGGATTCCCTACAGTGTGGTAACAGGTCATTTGGCCCATCAAGTCCACACTGATCTCCAAACAGCATCCCACCAAATCCACCACATCCCCATAATCCTACATTTCCCATGGCTAACCCACCTAGCCTATACACCCCTGGACAGTGTAAGCAATTTAGCACAGCCAATCCACCTAACCTGGCCACCTATGGATTGTGCGAGGAAACCAGAGCACCTGGAGGAAACCCACCCAGATACAGGGAGAATGTTCACCCAAGTGTGGAATTAAACCCAGGTCCCTGGTACTGAGAAGCAGCAGTGCTAACCACTGAGGTCATGCATTGCTCTGGATGTTTCTCTCTCTTACACACACACACACACACACACACACGAGTGAATATAAACGTTCCAATGTCTGTACGTTGAAGAAGAATAGGAATTTATCCTGGAGTTCTGGCCAACGTTTATCTTTCAACCAACATCATAAAACAGATTACCTGATCTATTGCTGATTGCTGTCTGCAAATTGACTGTTCTATTTCCTTCATTACTACAGGGACTACAATTCAAAAGTACAAAAATAGTACATTGGCAGTGAAGCACTTTGAGACATTCAGTCTTTGTGGAAACCATTACATAAATGCAACAGTTTTTTTTAAAAGAATTCAGTATCCAGTGACAGAGATAAAGCATGGTATGGAATTTATCAGCAGTCAAAGGGGGAAGGGGAATGAAGAGAATGCATGGCATAATTAACTGAGAAGGTTTATGTAAAATTGGGGTTATTAACTGTGAAACAACCCCACTGCATTCTTCTGCATAATTAGTGACACTATCTTGGGAACCTGATCTTCATTTTTGACAGGTTAAATTTGGCAGAGATGAATGGAAACAAATCTTGCGCAGACATGGATATGTGTAGTTAACAGTCTACAAGATACATGTGAAAAATGTATGACTATGATTAGATTATGAAAAGTTGGTGAAATTGGGTACTGTCTCCCCATATCTTTAAGACCTCCTTAAGATGATCCTTAAACTCAAACTCTTTGACCAAGTTTTGGCCATCTGTCTTTATGTGGCCTTGTGTGCTTTGGTATTAATTTTGTTTCATTCTGTTCTCGTGAAGCATATCAGGTTATCACGTTAAAGGTACTTTTGTTGTTGTAACTTTAACTTTTTTGCAGCCATACATGTTTAAGTCTAAGGTTCCTTGTTTATTAGCACAATTTTCTTAATCCCAGATAACTTAAAACAATAAATGGGACGGAGAAAAAAATGCAATTTAAATGTGTCCAACATAGTTCAACTACAATTTAGACCCACCCCACTTTATAAAGGGATATGTACTTTGTTAGATTTGTGCAACTCTTAAACAGATACATTAGTTTAAAGGAGGTAAATGTTTATTTTGCCATTGTACGATTCACTTTCATACATAAGGACGTGGGAAACATGAGGTAAGATAATACCAACAAGCTATTTACTCACTTATATATTGCATTAAACACTGACTGCTCTGCTTCAGTTATTCCTACAGTTCACTTCTGGAGCACACTTGGTCTCTGGTTTCCTTGTGTTCAGCATCATTAGTTGGTTTTCCAGTATTAAAGTGACAACTCGAGTCCAAAGTGATGGGATGGGTCTGTTCAATCAACCGGTCTTTCCCTTTCCCTTCCCCCTGTCTTTTCAACCACTTGTAATGTTCCTTGTGCAGTGAATATCTAAGCTCAATGGAGTAGGACGTCTCCCCAGTTTGGTGATTGGGATTCGAATGATAGAATCAGAGAATAATGCAGAGAAACACACCACTCATCCCATCTTGTGCTGACTCTTGAGGAGAGGGATCTGATAAATGATACTGCCCTGCTCTTTACTCATAGGTAACGACTCATACATGGTATGGCGGAGGCCATTCAGCCCATCAACTGCATGGCAACTCTCTGGAGAGCAATCCTGTCAGTTCCATTCACCTGTCTTATCCTCCTGGCTTGTAAGTTTATTTCCCTTCAAGTGGCCACGTAATTTCCTTCCAAAATCATTTACAAAGTCTGCTTCCACTACCTCATAGGCAGGAAGTTGTCTGTCATTGCCGCTCGAAGCTTCTTCTTCACTTACCTCCAACCCCCTCCAAGTCCCTGAATCTCTTGCCAGAAACTTTAAATCTGCATCCCCTATTCCTTCAATTATTTACGAATGGGAATAGCTCATCAAAAGTAATTGAGTGGACTGGAATAAAAATCTGGCTCCGTAAGTTAAACATTCCTGCACCAATCTTCCCTCCCACATAAAGAAAAGATACAATGTCATTTGTATATTTATTATGGACCACATATCAGTAATTGAGAGCTAACTTTTCTTTTCATGTTTAGCCAAAACATAGGTTATGACTTCATTCAGTTGATGTTAATTCATCTATTCCTGCTGCAGTATTAACATTCTCTCAAAACCAAATGTTCGGCTTTTTACGAATTGGATAGTAAGTATATTTTTCTAAAACTGGCTTGAAAAAGCCAACCAAAATGATTTATTCACTCAAGTGGAGTAAGCAATGATTATAAATTAGTCTGTGATGTAACTGAAGAGCAAAGCAAGACATAATCCGAACAGTCTGAACCGGAAACTCAGGGAAAAGCAACACTTTTTACCTGGAAAGAATTTTTCTAACTGCTAGCAATATACATTGTGCGATTAAAGACTGTCATTTATCTAAATGATTTGGATGTGAACATAGGAGGTGTGGTTAGTAAGTTTGAAGACGACGCCAAAATTGGTGGTGTAGTGGCCAGCCAAGAAGGGCTATCTCTGAGTACAGTGGGACCTTGATCAGATGGGCGACGGGCTGAGAAGTGGCAGATGGAATTGAATTTAGATAAATGTGAAGCGCTGCATTTTGGTGAGGCAAATCAGGGCAGCACTTATACACTTAATGATGAGGTCCTGGTAGGTCTTGTCAAATAGACAGACCTTGGAGTGCAGGTTCATAGTTCCTTGAAAGTGGAGTGGCAGGTAGAAAAGTTAGTGAAGAAGGCATTTGGTACTGTTGCAAAGTTAGGTAGGGTACTTGTGGATTCGAAGGCAGGACATCAGAATTTTTTTTGTAAAATGATAATGGGGAAGAGTACCTGGTCCCTTTAAAAGATTATGTGCTTTTTCAAGGCTTGGAGATTTTAAAAAAGAATCTGCGAGCAGCAGGCACAGAGTTCCTGAAATTGAAATATTTGTATCCAAAGGCTATATGATTAGCAATCTAGGCAGTAGTCATGTTTTATTAATTTGAATCAGCCAATTAATTTAAACCAGGCACTTACGGGCTAAAAAACAATTAAGTTTAAATCTGATGGTTTTGACAACCTAGGACCAATCTTATGGTAAGAAATTGATTGGTCATCAAGTGTTTAAAAGAAGTGGGTATTTGAAAATTGGTGTGAGAGCAACTGCCATCTGATAGAGTTAACAACCAACAGCTCTAAAGAGAAAATCACTGGCTGTCACAGAATTCTCTCAGCTCTCAGGGCAACCATCATGTAACTGAAGGTACAGCAGCATTCTTAGTTAGTATTCCTGACACAAGAACTCAATGGAGAATGGCATTCCTAACTGAAGATCAATGGAGAAGGGACAGAACATTCTGGAAGTCATATCCTGGCTGTAATTTCGAGAGACTAACCATTAATTTTTTAAATTATTATTTTGGTTTATGTAAGTGGTACTTGTATTTATTGGAACAGCATACCATTAGAATTTTGATTTATTCGAGAACAGTCCGTGGTTAGAGGGAAATTGTTTTGGTTTGTTAATAGTTCAGTTAATTTGTTCCCTGTTAGACTTAGATAAATGAATTGTTACTTGTTGATTATACAGTGAGTGAAAGGAGTTTATTTCATTTCACCTCTCCTTTAACAGATTTGGGGGACAGAGAGGCAGGTTATACCACTTTTCACACTTCTTTTAACAGATTATAAGGTGAGCTGCTTCTCTCTGGGTGTTTCAGTTTTAATTATCGGGGGTGAGGAGCAACCTCCCCTTTATAACAGTACACTTGCCTTTATTGGTCAGTAAACTATGTACAGGAGTTGGGAGGCCATGTTGCGGCTGTACAAGACATTGGTTCGGCCACCTTTGGAGTACTGCAAGCAATTCTGGTCTCCCTGCTAAAGAAAAGATACTTGAAAGGGTTCAGAAATGATTTACAAGGATGCTGCCAGAATTGATGATGGAGGGTTTGAGCTATAGGGAGAGGTTGAATAGGCTGGGGCTATTTTCCCTGGAGCATCGGGGGCTGAGGGGTGACTTTACCGAAGTAAGCGGCAAGGTTAGGGTGAACAACCAAGGTCTCTTTCCCAAGGTGGGGAGTCCAATACTGGAGGGCATAGGTTTAAGGTGAGGGGGAAAATGCTTACAAGGCACCCAAAGGTCAACTTTTTCACGCAGAGTCTGGTACGTGTATGGAATGGGCTGCCAGTAGAAATGGTGGGGACTGGTATGATTATAAAATTTCAAAGGCATCTGGATGGGTACATGAATAGGAAGGATTTACAGGGATATGGGCGAAATGCTGGCAAATGGGACAAGATTAATTTAGGATATTTGGTCAGCATGGATGAGTTGGTCTGAAGGGTCTGTTTCCATGCTGTATATCTCTCTGACTCCATGACATAGAACTACCTTACCATACCTATGTCGCGATTACTGATAGAGTAGAACAGATAAAGTTTAGCAAATTAAACTGCACTCAGCTGACTGAAACAAACCAAGCCAGACAAAGAGGACAGACTGATCCATCGTAGCAGAAGTCCATTATGTGGTCACCCAAGACAGTGGCAATCCATTGGCAAACAATTAATCAATGCATATAATATATATATACGTTAGAACAGAGGCAGATGGGTATTGGTTATTCCTGTGCAGGGTTTCTTTTGTAGTCAGACTCCTTCCAGAAAAGTGACTGAATCCAGAATTATGTTAGCAAGCAGGTGACTGCAGACCCCTGTGGCATCAATGGAAAGACCTGTATACTGCTGTGTTTACCTTACAACATGTAAGGCCATTATTTTTATTTTCAGTTTAGAAAGATCTAGATGAGCAAGACTTTAAAAAAAATCAGCCCAGAAGACACCAGAATTGAGTTTAGAAGTAAGATTAGTTTAGGAAGGATATCGGGCAGCGGAGAGATCTCAGTAGCAGGGTCGTAAGTTGTTACAGACCAGGAGAGTTTTGTTACGAATCCACAGGTTATTAGAACTGCAAAAGATTAGGCTTATAGATCTGTGAACAAAGCTGTCTGTAAATCTGGAAAGACTCGTTGATTTGTCTCCGCAGTCCACAGCAATGAAATTGTCAGGAGTCATTTAAATACAATGCTAAAGAACTGAGATAGCAGTGTAATTTCTCTGGAATTAAGTTTCTGCAATGGAAAAGGGTTGGAAATTGATTGGTTATGTGCTTTAAAATTTGCTAACTTTCTTCTGTTTTAGAGAGTTTTTTTTATGATTACCTCTTTTTTTGTGCAATGAACTGCTATTTTATTATTAAAGAAAATCTGCAACCTCATGGCATTATTTCTTGGTGACTGAGTATCACATTAATTAACTAAACAAAAACAAAAATATGACATTTTCAGCCTGGTTTCAGTCTGGGATCTGACTTGTCCAGTTGTATCGTCACTTGTGATCAAAGTACAAAGGGATTAGTAAAGCATTGCATTTTGGGCCATTCGCATTGGCAGTTTGATATTTATTAAGCCAAAGGCTGGCCAGCCTGACCTTAATTGTTGGTAAAATTTCAGAGGCCATTATTAAGGATGAGTTCGCTGAGTATTTGGAAATGTATGGGCAAAATACAGTGAAGTCAGCATGCTCAATCAGAAGGCGGCCAAAGTATGTAATGAGCAAGTTAGACAAAGGAGACACAACGGAGGTGATCTATTTGGATTTCCAGAAGGCCTTTGAAAAGGTCTTGCGCAGGAAGCTGCTAATTAACTAATAGCCCATGGATTGAAGCTTGGCTGACTGGCAGAAGTCAGAGAGTAGGGATAAAGGGGTCCTTTTCAGGATGGCAGCTGGTGGCTAGTGGAGTTCTGCAGGGGAAAGTGCTGGAATCACAACTATTCATGTTGTACATTAACAATCTGGACAAAGGAACTGAGGACATTGTTGCTAAGTTTGCACAAGATAGGTAGTGTTGAGGAAGTTGGGAGGCTGCAGAAGGACTTGGACGTTTTAGGCGAGTGGGCAAAGAATTGGCTGATGGAATACAACGTAGGAAAGTGAGAGCTTGTACACTTTGGTAGGAAGAATAAAGGCGTAGACTATTTTCTAAACAGAGAACAGCTTCAGAAATCTGAAGGAGAAAGGGACTCGGGGAATCCTAGTTCAATATTCTCTTAAGATTAACATGCAGGTTCAGTTGGTAATTAGGAAGGTAAATGCAAAGTTAGCATTCATTTCAAGAAAGCTAGAATACATGAGCAGGGATGTACTGCTCAGGCTGCATAAAGCTCTGGTCAGACTGCATTTGGAATATTGTGAGCGGTTTTGAGCCCTGTATCCGAGAAAGGATGTGCCGATGTTGGACAGGGTCACGAGGAAGTTTATAAGGATGACCCTCTGAGTGAAGGGCTTGTCATATAAGGAGCAGTTGAGGACTCTGTGTCTGTACTTGATGGCGTTTAGACGGATGAAGGAGGAACTGATTGAAACTTACAGAATACTGACAGGCCTGGATAGAATGGATGTGGAGAAGATGTTTCCACTAGTAGGGGAGACTAGGACCGAATGGCACAGCCTCAGAGTGAAGGGACTAGTTGTTAAATTAATGTCTTGTGTCCTCAACAGTGACAAAATTTCTTTCTGGGTTCTTGGTGAATGGATGTTTCTTAAATTTGCTTCATCAACAGGCGCTGTTTTTCAAAATGGTGAGGAATAAACAGGAATAAGCTTCCAAAAAGGTATAAATCAAATGGAGATACAGATCTGAGTAACTAGTTTCAGTCATTTTGATGTCACCTTAATTTATTTCAGATTGGATCTTGGTTATCGACAGTTTCATGAACTGGTTCAAGCTGTTGTCAGGTGATCAATGCAACCATCTTATTTTTGCGTTTTTTTCATCATTGAAACCAATTTAGTTCACGAAATGTTCCAGGTATTTTAAAAAAAGATGGTGAATGTTGAAAATTGATTGTCCATTTTTACCACTATCATTACAGACTAATTGGGGCTACAGTTTGGCATTCAAAGACCATTACACATAGGAGCAGAAGGAGGCCATTCAGCCCATCAAGAATGCTTCACCGTTCAATGGGATCATGGCTGATCTGACAATCCTCAAATCCACTTTGCTGCCTTTTCCCCATTACCCTCGGATTGCCTTACTGATGAAAAATCTGTTTATCTCAGTCTAGTACATACGTAAAGACTCAGCCTTGACAGCCCTCTAAACCACCAATGAGAGAAGAAATTCCTCCTCATCTGTCTTAAATGTGTGACACCTTATTCAGAGATTGTGCCCTCTGGTCCTAGGTCCTCCAACAAAAGGGGAACAATTTTTCTGTATCCAACCTGTCAAGTCCTCTCAGAGCATTGTTTGTTTCAATCAGGTCACCTCTCATGCTTCAATTATTCTAATGAGTACAGGCCCAACGTACTCAACCTGTTATCCTCGGGCAGTCCTTCCATACTTAATATTTGCCTGGTGAGCCTTCCCTGGACTTCCTCCAATGCCACTGTATCTTTCCTTTGATAAGCGGCATACTGTTCACAGTATTCCAGCTCTGGTCTGACGGGTGCATTGTACAATTTTAGCAAAACCTCCCTACTTTTAATCTTCATTCCCTCTGAAGTAAAGACCAACATTCCATTTGCCTTCTCTACTATCTGCTGAACATGGATATGAGCTTTTCGTAATTCATGCATGAGGATTCTTAAATCCCTCTATTCTGAGGAGGTTCTAAGGAAAGGTCACTAGACTTGATACATTAGTCTGATTTCTCTCTACAGCTGTTGCCTGATCTGCTGAGCTTTTTCAGCAATTTCTGTTTTTGTTCTCTCTGTTCTGTAGCTTTCTGCAGTCTTTCTCCATTTGAATAATATTCAGCTCCTCTGTCCTTCCTGCTAAAATGCATAAGTTCATATTTTCCCACGTAATATTTCATCTGTCAAGTTTTACCCGTTCACTTAACCTGTCTATATCCCCTTTGTCTCATTCTCACCACTTGCCTTCCCTACTAATTTTGTGTTATCTGCAAACTTAGGGTCACTACATTTACTTTCCTCATCTAAGTCATTAATATGTATCATAACTATGCTACAAATTACTAAATTGTAATCTGGTTTAGAGATGCTTCTTTTTCAATATTTTGGCTCAGAGAGACTTTATTTTGTCGATATTCTGCCTTAGAGGTTTTCTTTTCACCTTGTATCCAGCTCCAGTGTTGATTTTGCCATAGGGCCAAAGATCAATCTTATTGTTTTGCATTTGACTCACTGTAACAAAATGCATTCCTGTGCGTTTTTCCATTTCAAAGTTTGTTTTTGTTAGATTTTCTGGTGGTAGCATTGAGTATAAAGTCTCCAGGGAGAAGATAATATAATCTGATTCTGGTAACAGTCTGCTGCATTTATGTCTACACCCCTTTTAAATCTATGGTTTTCTGATTTTTGCATGCTCAATTAAGTGTTCTTGTCTGGCCACAGGCACTACATCAAGAGGTGCAAACTTTTGCTTGTTGTTCTGCTGCTTTTGTCCTACCTTTCAGTTTGCAAACATTACTGTGCATTTTAATCCTCATTTTAAATTCAAACATGGTAACTTCTTTAAAGGAAAGTTTATTCTAAGTAAAATACATGGATATTATGACCTCCCTGTTTATTTTTGGAAAGGGTGAATTTGTGTCCAATGCCACTACTGGGCAGAGAAATGGCCATTCATGTGTCAAATTGGAATGGTGCTTTTATGACTGCATCAAACAGCAAAATTCTGTTTATCAAATAAATCACCTCATCCTCGAATAAAACAGAGAACTGTGGATGCTGGATGTCTGGAACAAAAACAGAAATTGCTGGAGAAATTCAGCAGGTCTGGCAGCATCTGTGGGAAGGAAGCAGAGTTAACATTTTGAGTCCAAGTAACTCTTCATCAGACCTGCTGAGCTTCTCCAGCAAGTTCTGTTTTTGTTTCGCCTCACACTAGGTTTGATGTACCTTCCACTACAATAGCAATCCGATCAATAGGAATGGCTGTGTATTCCTGAGGAGATCCATAATACAAGGTTCTTCTGCATCGGCCACAGTGTCTATTTATTGATGGTAAGTCCCATCAAAAATCAGAACGAAACAAATCTTTGCTTAACTACGTATTCTTCTGCTTACAGAGTCCATTATCAGATAAAACTGTAGTCTGGCATTTGAAATGCCTGTCAAAACTCTCTTCACGTGTCCATCACTTATTGCAGATGGATCATGGTGGCCATTTTCAATGGTGGCATCCTATTTTGATGTTTGTGAGACATATTCTGCTATAGTGATTAAAATATCTGTCGCAGGACGCTCAGGAGTTTAAGAACACTGTTCCTTTTACACCCGGGCCTGAGTTGTAATCCGGTCTGCAAGCATTCTTAAAAGTGCCTTCTGTCTACCAATTACATCCTATCTAAATGAAGTAAATTTGAACAATGCCACTACAGTCTGGCAACATCGCAGAGAGTGGCAAGGAGATTGACTGGCATGGGAATGGAAAAGTCCATTGCTGCCTTTTGACAGTCTGAGGAGATTCAGAGAAAGTTTTGCCAATGCGACAACAAAAGGAAAGTATTTATGAGTTTATAGGGAAAGAGAAGATAAGTCAAATTAATAGTTTACTTTTTCAGAAGCCTGGCTCAGTTGGTTTGACTGAATAGACTCTTTCTATACTGTGTTATTCTATGGCCAGCCCATGGCTTCTTCATTTAAGAGTGTCTGTCGTATGAGTAAAAGTGCCTGGACCTGCACCACTGTCGTCTCCTCAAGTTTATCGGCAAAAAGGCTTAGAGTCTTTTTATATTATCATTTACTTCTGTACACAATAATACTCCCTATTAACCTGTCACAAATGTCCTCTACTGTAAAATGAAAGCTTATTTTCTAATATCCATGATTTGATATTTATACATTTCTTTCAATTATACATAAAATTACAGGTATTCTATCTTGAATTGTTCAATGTGACTCTATCCAGAGACTGGGGACAGGAAAAGTTTGGATTGAGGATGGATGTGGTGGGCGGATATGAAGGGCCCATGTCGTAGCTATGGTGCTAAGTTCTGTAAGGCCCCGTTACAAACCTAAGGCTAGGCCAAGTTTGATATCCAAGTGTAGCAAGTTGAAGTCAAATATGAAAAGGAAGTTCACAGTTCAGTATGAAGCCAAGTCTCAGGCTGAGGTCTGAGGTGCAGGGAGATGGGTTGGACTGGGTATAGGAATACCAAGCCGAGAGCAAGTGCTACTAAGAGTAGTCACAAACATGGCCATCAAATTACAAGCACCTAATAGCATCTAATGACCTGTGAATTAATGATGGGATTTGGTTAAGACAAATCAGATTGGTGAAAACCCAAGAAGCAAATGAGGTGATAGTTTAAGAAATTGTAAGCAGATCATGCATCACTTAAAATGATCTGTCAAGAGCTCCTGTGGTACACTGGTAGTGTCTCTACCGGTAAATTAAATGAATGACCTCATCCTAGGTTTGATATAGAAACAATACAGTACCTTCCACAATACTAGGGTATCCAGTCAATAGGAAAGGTTGTGTATTCCTGAGAAGATCCATGAAGAAATTCATAAATAAAATCTCTATCTCTAAGTCAACAGACCTGGATTCAAGTCTTATCTACTCCAGAAATATGTAATATCATCTATGAACAGTTTGGTTAAAAAATACCTAAAGTAATGTTTGACACTAGAATTAAGTTTCTAACTTTTAACATATTTAATGCACAGGGGAGGGAATTGAATGATATAATTGAAAGATAAATGTTTAGGACTGTCATTCATACATGGTAGGACTCGTACATTTCGGCCAGAAAGCATAGGTTCAAATCCCACCTACACCAGTGCTTTGTGTACTGTACCGAAACTGATTGATAAAAAATACCTGGAAGGAAAACGTAAGCGCTGGAGAAGTTTTTGTTAATGACTTACTGATTCATCGTCTAGAATGAGTGGGGGAAGGGGGGATGGGCGGGGAATTAGTTCTGTGCACCAAACTCAATCAACAACATCACAAATATTGGCAAATGCTGCTTTGGTTATCAGTAAAGGGTAGCCTTTAAAGTCCACCAGCTTACTTTGACGAAGAATACTTTTGTTTGCTCCCCCTGAGAAGCATCAGTACAATTAAAATTTAGCATCACCGGGAAATTTGTCCAAGCAATCCGCTACTAACAAATGGTCAAGAATGGGAAATGAAACTGTGGAGAAATTCCTCTACTGGCAGCCAGTGTGTGCCTGATTTCATTTTGACACACAATGCTTTGACACTCATTGAAAGCTGGTGGGTGGGGTCTTCCTGCTGCAAGCTCAGTGGAAGGCTGTGCCCATGAGGGTCATTGTGTTAAATAATTGCTCCTCGCATTTCAGAGGATGCCATAAGGAATTCATTCTCAAGGCACCCCTGAAGACTGATGTCAAAAGTTTGTCATTTTTACTTGCTTTTCAAATTGTTCACAGGTAATAAATTGCAATAACGCAGCCTGCCCGAACTGCAATAACACTAAGATACTTTCGGCTTTAGTTACAACGTACAGAATTGCATTTACAGAGTAACAAGGCATTTGACCTGACTGCTCTATGCCGGCGTTTATGTCTCACACAAACTACCTTGTCTTTCATCAGGTTCTATAAAATCTGCTCTGCTGACAAGCCTGGAATTCCACTGTCCAGCTTGCACTTATGCAACTTCGACACTGCTGTGGCTACTGACTTTTCTTATGGTTCACTCAGAGGACTGCAATAATCAGGATATGCTGGTGTTGATAAATACAGTCCATTGTAATTTTAAGTGAGATACAGGCTTCCTTTCAGACACTGATCAAATGTAGACAAGCTAAACAGACTTAAGAACCGACTGGATACGTTCTACTACTGTACCTTACTTTCACATGGGAAAGTCATATTACAGAGGAAACATTTCATGTTCGTTACATTTTACTCCAATCAGGTAATAATAAATAAATTTCATCAGTTCTCTATGTTAAAGCTAAAACCATGCAGTTAAAGGAGCCAAATCTAATATAAAGCCGAGCACTTACAGGCATTTGAATTTTTTGTTTTTGCTCTTTCCTTTTAGGATTTTGCTGCATTGACAAAAAATTCTTTACTTCTGTTATGTTCATTTACTGTGGTCCTGCACAGAACCTTATGTTGCAGCAAAAATGGACTTTGTTTTCTTCAATCAGTGGATGTGGAGATCATCGACTAGGTCAGTTTTAATTGCCCACGCTTAATTACCCTTGAGAAGGTAGTGGGGAGCTGTTTTATTGAACTGGTGCAAGCCCATGGGGGCACTTTGAAGCAGTTTCATAGAATGAAGTAAAAACTGAAAGAACTCCTGATGCTGAAAATCAGCAACAGAAACAGAAATTGCTGGAAAGCTCAGCAGGTCTGGCAGCATCTTTGGCGAGAAATAAGAGTTAACCCAGGGACCCTTCCTCAGAACTGGACCCGAAACATTAATTCTGGTTTCTCTCCACAGATGCTGCCAGACCTGCTGAGCTTTTCCAGCAATTTCTGTTTTTGTTTGCGACAGAATAATGTGACTGGATGGGCCGTTGCAAAGAATTTTTGAGTCAATTACATTGGTGTGGCTTTGGAGTTACTCGTAGGAAACAGCAAGGTGTAGCAACAGATTTCCTTCCCTAAAGAACATCAGTAAACCAGATGGGCTTTTACAAAATAGTTGAATGACCATTAGACTAGGTTTTATCTCCGGACTGATTAATTGAATCCAAATCTGTTCAGCTGTCATGATGGGATTTAGATTCATGTCTCAGCAGCATTAGCCTGCCCCTCTGGATTGTTAATTCAGTGGCATTACTACTGCCCTGCCATGTCCCACACTCTGCGCATGCTTTTAAACTGCAGAGTTCCCTCTGTAGAGAGTTGAATGAGGTTGCTAGGAGAGAGTGACCACAGTTTATCCATCTCTTCTTTTCACTTCCCAGTTTATGTTAGGGACTCCACTGTGGAGTAAATGGACACAATCATTTGCTTAACCAAGATTTTACACAGAAGTAAAAGCAAAATACTGCAGATGCTAGAAATCTGAAACAAGCACAGAGAACACTGGAGTACAAACAGGATCTGGCTGCTATCTCCCTCTTCACTTACTTCGTAGAGGATTGAGAGCTGTCCCAAGCAAACTCACCTCAAAAATATTTAATACCTCAGCCATGTGGTCACTCTTCACTACGTTGCTTCCTTCAATGTCCAACTCTTGCCCATCTTTGCTCAAGTTTACTGAAACCCTCACCCATGTTTTTGTTGCCTCCATTTTCTGATGGGGCTCATTTTTTAAAAAATTTACTCATACGATGTGGGCATAGCTGGCAGGGCAAGAATTTATTACCTATCCCTTGAGAAGGTCGTGGCGAGTTGGTTTCTTGTACCACTGCAGTCCCTTTGGTTTGGGTAGACCCACAATGCATTTGGAAGGGAATTCGAAGATTTTGACCCGGCGACATTGAAAGAATGACAACGTTTCCAAATTAGACCAGTGAGAGGGAACTCGCAGGGGTGGTGTTCCCATATATCTGCTGCCCTTGTCTTTCTCATTGATAATGTTCATGGGTTTGGAAGGTGCTATCTAAGGAGCCTTGGTGAATTTCTGCAGTGCATCTTGTAAGTGGTGCATGCTGCTGGCTACTGAGGTGGGGGGGTAGTGGACATGATTCCAATCTAGACAAGTAATCCAGAACCCAGGTTAAAGATCTGGTAACATCCAATCTTGGCAAATGAGAAATTTTGAATTTAATCAAATCTGGAATTTAATGTTGACCACTGTTGAGTACGGTATAACATATCTGGTTCACTAATGTCTTTAGGGAATGAAATCTGCTCATCTTACCTGATCTGACCCTTCATGTGACTGCAGACACACGGTAACATTCTTAAATGGCTTCTAGGCAGCTAAGGATGAACAACAAACGCCGGCCCAGTCAGCGTCACCTACATCCCAAGAACAACTTTTTTAAAAATGAGCTGTTTTTGTCTTGGATGGCTTGAAGCCAGCTGTAGTTGGTGAAGGCACTACCTTTCCTATTTCTAATATAAAATGGTCACCTTATGAAACTAGAAAATTGTCAGCCTTCCCTAAAAGGTAAAGACAGAATTCTGCCACTTTTCAAGAGGTCACACTGCATTCAACCTACACAATCACTTTAAAAAGAACGCAGCTTGCAGAAGGCAAAACATTCAATGCTACAATGCTTTTTCTGACATCGTTTTAAAAAAGAAAAATTGTTTATGGGATGTGTGTGTTGTTTGCTGGTCATTTATTGCCCATCCCAAGTTGCCCTTGAGGATATGCTGGTGGGCTGCATTCTTGAACTGATGTAATCCATGTTGTTACATACAAAAGGAGAGAAAAATGAAAACAAAATGCTTGATATAAAACGACATCGGATACACATTGCAGAAACAGGACTTTTGGCCCAACTTGTAGAAACCAGCATTTATATTCCATTTGAACCTCCTCTAAACTTTCTTTACCTAAATCTATCACAAAGTCTGTTTCCTTCTTGTTCATACAATTATTTAGATTCTCCTGAACCATTTCCACATGTTAGCTGCTTCCTGTAGTAGCACTTAAAAAGGCAACAATTTGATAACGTTTTGATGCATACATTTTAAACACCAATCTAATAGAAAATGAACATTCTATAAAGCCATAAGAAATAGGAACAGGAGAAAGCCATTCAGCCCTCACAGCTACTCTGCCAGCATAGGATCATGGCTGATCTGACATTCCTCACGTCCACTATCCTGCCCTTTCCGTCATCCCCTACTGAGCAAGAAACTATCCATCTCAGCCTTAAATGTACATAAGGATTCTTCCCTCACAGCTCACTGTGGCAAGGAGTTCCAAAGGCTCAGAGTCCTCTGAGAGAAGAAATTTCTCCTCATCTCAGTTTTATACTGGCACCCCTTTATTGTGAGATGATGCCCTTTAGTCCTAGCCTCTCCCATGAGGGAAAACATCCTGTCAGCATTTACCCCATCAAGCCTCATAAGAATGAAATCATCTTTCATTCTTCCAAATATCATAAGACTTCAGACAATCATAAGACAATCCCTCCATACTAGGGATCATTCTTGTGAATGTTCTCTGAATTGTCTTCAACAAAACGATATATTTCTTAAATAAAGGGAACTAAACTGCTTACATTATTTCAGAAATGGTCTCACCAGCACCTTGTACAGTTGTAGTAAGATTTCTTTTGTCTTATATTCCAACCCCCTTGAAATAAGGGCCAACATTCCATTAGCCTTCCGGATTACCTGCTGAGCCTGTGTGCTAGCTTTCTGTGTTTCATGCACAAAGACCCCAAAGTCCCTTTGTGTTGCAGCTTTCTGCAGTTTCTCTCCATTTAAATAACATTCTATTCTTTTGTTCTCCATTCCAAAGTGAACTTTATATTTTCCCATATTATACCCATCTGCCAACCTTTGCTCACTTACTCAACTCATCAATATCTCTCTGTAAAATGTTTGTTTCCCTCTCGCAATCTATCGTTAATTTTGTGTCATCTGCAAGTTTGACTACAGAACATTCGCTTCCTTCCCCCAAGTTATTATACATATTCAATCACCTTTTCCTGGGAGTACCACTGTTTCTGTCCATTTACGTATTTATCTCAGTGCAGTCACAGCTAGGGAAAATAAAGAATGACTCAGAAGGGAAAAAATACAGTATAAACCAACAATAATTGGGAATTACTGTACTGGGTATACCAGAGCTTCATTCTGAGGTAAACATGTGAGATTAATGTGAGTCATCCCTAGAATAACTGCTCCTCTTTTGGCAGATAAGTGGCCACTGAAGGAGTCCAAAGATGTGCAGGCTAGGTGGATTGGCCATGCTAAACTGCCCACAGTGTTCAGGGATGTGTAGGTTAGGTGGGTTATAGGGGGATGGGTCTGGGTGGGATGCTGTGAGAGTTGGTGTGGACTTGTTGGGCCGAAGGGCCTGTTTCCACACTGTAGGGAGTCTAAGTCTAAGATTTAATATGATTTGGTTTGATTTATTGTCGTCACATGTAGCTGAGTACAGTGAAAAGTTTTGTTTTGCGAGCAGTACAGGCTGTTCATAAAATACAAGGACATATGGATCCTAAGTTGTGCACGCTTTCAATATTAAAACTATATCGGCTCTGCTCACCTGTGCTGATCCCACCATTGTTCCAATCCTCCTCTGATAGCCTTTCTCAGACTTGCCTGCTGTTTCTGACTGCTACTCTCTCTGCTCAAGCTCATCACCCTGCGGCCTACCCCATTCCTGGGATGGTTAGAATTCTCATCAAGTCCAGCCTGGCAGTCACTGGTCATTTCCCAAATACGGTTGGCAGTTCAAATCCCTGTAGTCCTGCCTTTGGCCTCCTCAGGAGTGATAAACAGTGACTGCATCCAGACGGCTCCTGGATTTGTACTCCATTCAATTTCTGGGTCTGGGGTTTCCAACAAAGGGAACTGCAAGACCATTTCATTGATACAACCGTGGGCTTTCAATCTTTCATTTCACTATTCGATTCCAGCTGAGACAAAGGAACATTCAGACATCCAAAAAAAAGTAATAAAAGACAAAATATTTGTTCAGTTTTGTTGAATTATGTAGCAGCAGGCGAGAGCTTCACTGATGGAAATCCCCAATGGAGAGTCACAATTTCAACACCTCCGCTAAATTCTTCATTAATTATATTACTCAGGAAACCAAGACCTGAATGCATGCAGCCAGCAACTTCTGGAAAGTAATGATGGTGTGGTACTTTCTTCGTCCTGAAACTTCTCAAAAATACTTTACTGACTTTATCAGACTGAAGATAACTGTCTGACAGGGTGGGGTGTTAGAGAACTATTAGCTTTCTCCTGTTATTTGTGGTGAAATTCTCTGCCCAAATATAAGAAGGTAGATTGAGCTTTCTGGCAGTGCCACCATGGCTTTGTGGCTGCACTGTTAATTCTGAGTCAAAGAGAGATAGGTTCCAGTGTCACTCCAGGGACATGAGCATTGAATATTGCCTGACATTCTGCTGCTTTACCAAAGCAATGATAATATTCTTGGAAGCGCTGTCCTTTAGGTGAAATGTTAAACCGAGGCCCTATCAGTCTGCCTTAGTGGATGTCAAGGATCCTAAGACACTATTTAGACTAGGTTTAACTCACTATTCAGGGAGAGTATTTAACCTCCAGTCAGCATCACAAAAACACATAACTGGCCATTAGGTCTCAATGTTGCTTGTTATAGAGTCACAGAAGTCTATAGCATGGAAACAGGCCCTTCAGCCCCACTTGCCCATGCCATCCAGTTTTCACAATTAAACTAGTCCCTTTTGCCTGCATTTGGTCCACACCTCTCCATACCTATCCCATCCATGTACTTGTCTAAATGTATCTTAAATGACAAAATTGTACACACTGCCAGCACTACTTCTGGCAGCCCATTCCAGACACTCAGATCCGTGTGTGTGAAAAATTCTCCCCCCCAACTCCGGACCCTTTTGCATCTCTCCCCTCTCACTCTAAACCTACGCCCTCTAGTTTTAGATTCCCCTACCACTGGGAAAAGCCGTTGGCTATCTACCTTATCTATGCCTCTCATGATGGCCTAAAAAAAATGCAAGCAACACAATTTCTCTACTACGCTTCAAGGCTATTTTACTGATTAAAACGCTTCGAGGTGTCCATTAGTCATGAAATCTGCTAGATAAATGCAAGATTCTTTATCGTCTCATGTGGAACCATGGACAGGCTCCACAAACTAGAGCTAAGCATGCTGCTGCAAAATGGATTATGTTATTGCTGCCATAAAATAACCGAGGGATATTAGAGTGATAGCGGAGTTGAGGCAAAGAATCAGCCAGGATCGTGTGAATTGATGGAGGAGATTCAAAGGGCAATATGGCTGCTTTATTTTCTCATGTTCTTACAGTAGCTGGCCAATGCAACACAGAGGCAGTTAACATTATCTGCAGTAAGTTTGCAAAGTGAGCATCAAAAGCAATGAGTACTTACTGTCTTGCTGACATAAGAAGTGCTGGTGTTCATGCATGTTATTCCCTCGCTGTTGCAGCAACCACCACATCTGTAGACAGACACGCAGGACGGTTTAAAGATGATGTTTGTTGCTGACCCAAATTCCTTCCCCACATCCAAGGACACCTCCCTGGGCATGCACTGAGTCCTTTTCCACTCAGTATCAATACCTGATTGGGCAGATTCAAATATCACAGAACAATAATCAAAACCTACTTGGATAAGATGGATGAAATACAATAAAGCGCCTTCAAATAAATCGATCACAATGACATTCAAGAAAAGTTTCCATTTCGTCCCAACTCTTTCCTTATTTGCAAATGGCCGACTTCCATCCAGCCATTCACACTTCATCCAGAGAGATTTTAGCTTCTTCATTTTACCCATTACCATCCCTGTGGACTTTTGCACCGTGGAAACTTTTGTCAGTTGATCTCTCCTGCCCTTCGCCCTGTCAAAGGCCTTCCCTTTCTTCTTCTGCACTCCTTCCCATCCCCACTTGCTCAAAACCATGGATATTGTTGACTTTGTGTAGAG
>JAHRHZ010000266.1:11655940-11796060 GCA_024137785.1 Ginglymostoma cirratum
AAACGTCAGCTTTCCTGCTCCTCTGATGCTGCTTGGCCTGCTGTGTTCATCCAGCTCTACGCCTTGTTATCTCAGATTCTCCAGCATCGGCAGTTCCTACTATCTCTGATATTGTTAACTTCCCCTAGTTTTTATGGATAGTCACAGACCTGAACCATTAAATTTGTTTCCCTCTCTGGGCTGCCTGCAAAGGCAAAAGGAACTGTGCAGACAAGATCCCAAGAAGTATCTTAAGACAGTATAGATGGATTTTGGGAATGCTGAAGAGTTGACAGCTATGCGGAGCTGAACAAAAGATGTGTTGAGGCCTGGGGCAGATCAGCTACGCCATTATAGTACGGTACAGCACACCTGAGGGGATGAATGGCCTCCACCTGCCTCTATTTCTTATATTCTTATGTCCCGCTGTATGCTGCCAAAATTTTCCACAGCGGCTATAGAACATTTCTATAGGTGATGGCCTAGTGTTATTGTGGCTGGACTGTTGACCAGGTAATGTTCTGGGCACCTGGGTCTGAAACCTGCCATAGCAGATGGTGGAACTTGAAGTCAATAAAAATCTGGAATTTAGAGTCTAATGATGACCATGAGTTGATTGTTGGGGAAAAGTTCATCTGCTTCCCTAATGCCTTTTTGGGAAGGAAGCTGCCATCCTTACCTGGTCTGGTCTATATGTGGTTCAAGACCCACAGCAATGTGGTTGACTCTTAACTGCTGTCCAGGCAATTAGGGATGGGCAGTAACTGGTGGCTTGGCCAATGACACCCGCTATACACAAATGAATTAAGAGACAAAAGGTCCTGTTCTCCACACCACAGTGGGAGAGGTATTAGTGAACCTGCATGCTGACCAGAAAATGTCAGTCGACTACTGACAACGTGCCTTCATCACAGGATCATCACAGCACGGGAGAAGGCCATTCCAATCCATGCTGGCTCTTCTGAGGAGAGATTCATGTTCTGCCCTTGTGCCTCCTCCCCACATCATTGCATGTTCCTCCTCTTCAGGTATTTAGACCATTCAAAGTCACAAACTCTTCTTAATTACACACCTACACTTTTGTGGATGGTTAACTCTTCTGATCCCCATCTCCCATCTTTGGAAAAATGTACCACATCTGGAATGGTACCAAAAAAATGACACACTGGCTTACAATGTGAATATTTATCCCAACAACCTCTGTAAACTACCCACCCCCTGCCCCCCTTTCCAGGGTCACAGAACAATAATATGATAATATCTACTAATTAGTTTATGGCCGCATACATAATATCATTGACTTTGCCTCATCATTAGCTTTGAATATTCTCATGCAATTAAACCAGGGATTCATGTTGTTGAACCCTTCTCCAAATAATGAATTGTCTCTGTGATACACATTCTCCTCTGGGCATGTACTCACAGTCTGTGCAATAAGAAATAGCAAGGGGAGTTGAAATTTTGGATCAAACTTCTAAGCATCATTATTTGCTTTAGCACAAAGAAGATTAAAACAAAAGATGTAACTGTGTTGAATTAGCTATGAGGACAAACGATCTAATGCTGACTTTACCAAAGTATGCCTGATGCTTGTTCTAGGTCTGCTTGTCATCAGTTTTGATGTAAATATGAAATACCTTACATTTGAATTGATTGTGCTAAAAATGGACCATTAATCTTCAAGTCTACCATCTAATTTTTAATATCTGCGACTTCTCATGGCCTGAAATGTTTCTGATGAAGGAGAAGCACTGAATTGACATGGCTGTGATGTTTACCTGACCATAGGTTGAGCCAGTTTTTAAGAAACCATCAACAAACAAGATCCAGCTTGAACTGAAATTGACATGTTCCGAAACAACTGAAACCAATCATTGAGATCTGTATGTCCTACTTGATGGATGCCCTTCTGGAAATTTCACATATTCGAATGAAAGTTGTTTGCAAATTGTTCAGCTTGGAGAAAACAATAAAACCAGACACAGGGAACACACAAAGTAACTGGATTTCAGGCAACTGATTCTGGGTAATATGGAAGAAGAAAATGGATTTATAACAGGAAAATTGGAAGGCTTTCATACTGTCTTTCTATCTCTCTTTGCCTCAGAGAAACACTATGTAGCGATAAAACAAATTGGGGAATTTGGTGAGAATTCAAGGGCATCTATGAATTTTGCCAAATGCTGAGCTTACAAGTCATTAATTAAACAATCATGGTCTCAGGTTACAATCTAATACCTCGATGACTCTAAGAACTTTTTAAAACTACCAATTATTAATTTTCCTTTTTGTATTAGACACTGTCTCCTTTTAAAAATTCATACCTGTGCTGATGTGTGCATTAAATGAGGCAGTTCATGATTTTGAGTAGGGCTGATTGGCAATAAAATTCCTCTTTCTTTCACTTATGGTAACCTTGTAATTAATTTTGAATTTTACTGTGTTTAAAACAAACTGTGATTCAGCAGCACTGCCAGGAAGAATTATGCTTTGATGCAGCCAACTGCAGAGGTTAATATCAGGGATGCTGACTTGGCCCTCTACGTCTCACTTCAACACATATTTTATGCTGCCTATTCTTTAACCCAGTATCCTCCGAACAGGCTTTCCAACTTTAAAGTTACGTGTCTATCCACGTATCAAAAATGGGGCAGAGACAGAGAGCGGCGAGAGAAGTGGAACAATGGATTGCTGTTCTCAGGACTGCGTCCCAACAGCAATGCGGGTTTACCTCCATCACATGGACTACAGCAGTTCAAGATGGCTGCAAACCATTGCCTTCTAGAGGGCAATCAGAGATGGGCAATTAACTCCAGCCTTGCTAACAATGCCCACATTCCATGAACAAAGAAAGAAATAATTATTATGGCACAGGAATAGATCAATTTTACTGCAAAACAGTTGTTACGATGTATTAATATACATTAATATACATGAACACTGATTTCCTTTCTAGAATCAAACTTACAGGTCATAAAATGACATATTTCAATAATAATTATATTTATAGGCTGGGACTTTTCTCAGTGGTGTGTAGGAGGTTGAGAGGTGACCTTTCAGAGGCTTATAAAATCATGAGTGGCATGGATAGAGTGAATAGCAAAGGTCTTTCCCTACGGTAGGGGAATTCAAAATTAAGGGGCATATTTTGAGGTGACAGGGGAAATATTTAAAAGGGACCTGAGCAGCAACTTTACACACAGAGGGTGGTGCGTATATGGAATGAACTTCCAGAGGAAGTGATAGATGTAGGTACAATTACAATATTTAAAATACATTAGGATATGTTAATGAATAGGAAAGGTTTGGAGGGATATCGGCCAAACACAGGCAAACGGGACTAGTTTAGTTTGGGAAACTTGGTCAGCATGGAATAGTTGGACCGAAGGGTCTGTTTCTGTGCTGCATGACCCTGTGACTGTAAGCATTATATTAAAGAAAGTATTATGTTATAAATATAGGAAAGTATTATACAGTTAAACATTGTTTTCTTTTCTCGAATCATACCTTGAGGCCACAAAATGACATATTTCAGTAAACACTTTCTCCTGGACACTTTGTGAATGAATTAATTATTGAATCTCTAAAGACCAGATGTTGTTACACTTTCCATATAGCACACTGAAAAGAATCTTGTGCTTATGTTCTCCTTCTTTTCCAATTGGGCAGTGAACCGAAAGTACCCAATGTTGATTCGGTCATCATGCTTTCGCTTGGCATACACCATCCTGTTTGTGTTGGCATCTCTGAGGTTGTTTGAGGTCTTTAAATGCAGTGAAGTTCAGTCTCTTACTGCCAGTATAAACGCGACAGATTCAACACTGCGAACTGATGATCATCTTAAACAAACCCACTTACTTCGCAACTTCAGAACCAGGTTAGAGGAAATACAGCTTATATTGCAGCTTCTATTCTGCTAAGCACTTCACACAGCATCTGGGCCACTGCGTCCAATTGGTAGAACCAGCCAATCATGGAATGTTCCAATATCAAACAAAGTCACTTGGACATCATGGCCGACAGATAAACATCAAGTCTAATCCCATTTTTCAGACTTCAGCCTGTATCCTCACGTGTTATGATAAGTCCACGGACAATTTTTTTTTCTTTATTCATTCATGGGATGAGGGCATGGCTAGCCAGGCAAACTTTATTGCCCATCCCTAATTGCCCAGAGGGCAGTTAAAAGTCAACCACATTGCTGTGGGTCTGGAGCCACATGTAGGCCAGACCAGGTAAGGATGGCAGTTTCCTTCCCTAAAGGACATTAGTGAACCGGATGGGCTTATTCCTAACAATCGATTCATGGTCATCATTAGACTCTTCAATTCCAGCTTTGTACCCTCTGCTGTGGTGGGAATTCGAACCCGGTCCCCAGAACATTACCTGAGTTAACAGTCCAGTGATAATGTCACTAAGTCATTACCTCCCTTACGCACATATGCACATACATTTTAACTATCTTGAACGTTTCTTCCTGTCTCATCCTGTCAGGCAGACAGCAGGTAACTACTAGATGCAGGCAAAAGCATTCCCACTCAGATTCCCAATAAATCTCCAATCTCGTGCCCCACGTCTACGCCCCTGGTTAGCTGAGGAGAATAGGAACTCCTCACTCTATCGAATAGTTTTATACACATTAATTAGAGTTCCTTTCAGCCTCCTATTTTGACTTTTACATGTAACCCATTTTGACTCCAAAATTAAATCTGTAGAACACAATTTATAAGGCTACAAGTCCCTGAAGTGGTTTCTAATTCGTTTTCTCTACGGTAGCTTTTTTCACTTTAATTTCAAAATGACCACTTCCTGGTGGAAAGTATTAATACAGCGAGGGGATGAAAACTGAATCAGGTGGGGAATGGTTAATTTGTAGCACTGTGTCTGTTTAACCAGCTACATGTCTTTCTTAATACTCCTTTCTGTTGAAAAGAACAGCTTTTATTGCCAATGTAGCAGGAAAACTCCTGTCATCAGAACTAGTTTAGCCACAGCATCTATAAAAATGCTAAATCCTCTGTAGGGGTAGGAGGTTTAGGAAATTCCTAATGATTCATCTCAGATCAGGGCTGGAGAGGAAGCTTCTGTGGGGAAAGTTTCCCAACATCAGCTTACCAGCTTTGTCACAGCACAAACATAAATACCGATGAGCCAGGCCAGTTGTTTCACCTATTGTTGTCAATCACAGGCATATAATTTCCTCTTGACTGGCTGCCTCTATTAATCCGCACAGTAAACCAACCAGGAATTGATTCTTCATAGTGTGACCACCGCCATCTCATTAGCTCCTGGCTCAGTCTGCCTTCAGGAGAATGGAGCTATTCAAGATGTGAATATTTTATTCAGGTCACAAGGGGGCATATTTGTTACACCCTGCTTCATGCTATAAGTAGATTTCGGGAAGTGCAAATCTGCTGCAATAAAAAGCTAAGTGCCCAGACCTTTCGTAACTGGTACCATTGAGCCGAGAAGGTATCTCAGAAAGACTCAGACATGAACCAGATTTTCTACAGAGATTCTCCTGCTTGTCTACTGTTACATAGAAAATAGGAGCAGGTGTAGGCCAGTTGACCCTTTGGGCCTGTTACACAATTCAGTATAATCATGGTTATAGAGTCATAGAGTTTTACAACACAGAGACAGACCTTTTGGTCCAACTTATCCATGCCAACAAGATATCCTAAATTAATTTAGTCCCATTTGTCAGCATTTGGTCTATATACCTCCAAACCCTTCCTATTCGTATATCCACCCAGATGCCTTTTAAATGTTTTAACTGTGCCAGCCTCCACCACTTCCTCTGGCAACTCAGTCCATTCATGCACCACCTTCTGCGTGAAAAAGTTGCCCCTTAGGTCCGCTTGATTTCTCTCTCCTCTCACCTTAAAGCTATACCCTCTAGTTTTGGACTCCCCTACCTGAGAAAAGACCTAGGCTATTCACCCTATCCTTGCCTCTCATAATTTTATAAACTTCTATAACCTCAAATGCTCCAGGGAAAGTAGTCTCAGCTTATTCAACCTGTCCCTATAGCTCAAACTCTCCAGCCCCGGCAACATCATTGTAAATCTTTTCTGCATCCTTTCAAGTTTAATACCATCTTTTCTATAGCAGGGATTATCCAACTCATATCCTGTTCCCGCTTATTCCCCATATACTTTGATCTCTTTAGCCCTAAAAACTACATATAAATGCTTCTTGAAAATATTGAATGCTTTGGCCTCAACCCCTTTCTGTGGAAGAGAATTCCACAGGGTCACCACTGTCTGGGTGAAGTCATTTCTCCTCGTCACAGTTCTACACAGCCTACCCTGTATGCTCACACCATCACCTCTCTTTCTGGACTCCCCGACCATCAGGAACACCCTTCCTGTATTTACCCTGTTTAGTACTGTTTAGAAAATTCATGGGTTTCTATGAGATTCTTCTAAATTGCAGTCAATATAGTCCTAATCAATCCAGCCTCTATTTGTACGTCAGTCTTGGTACTCAGGTGGGAGAGATATCAAAATCTCGTAAAATCAGCACACGACCAGGTTACTGCAGTATTTTCCCAGGTGATCTCTCTTGTACGTTGTGGTATTTACCAAAAGTGATGCTGGTTAAAGATTGTTTGAGGTAGTTCGCTGTCCCCAGTTCTCCTCCGTCATTGCTTTTCCTTGCCCTCTCTAGTGATTACTGGTAAAGGATACACCACTATAAAATACCAACAGGTGAGGCACAGCTCTTAGACAACAGGACCATCGTAGTAATGAGTGCAACTACATTTGGCCGGGAAAAATGAATAGAGCAGAAAATGCTGGAAAAACTCAGCAGGCCTGGCAGCATTTGTAGAGGGAGAAACAGACTTTGTATTTTGATTCTGATATGTCTCCTCCAAGCCAGTACCCAGCATAGATATTGGTCAGTTCGTTTAGCCATAAAATGTCAGGAAGACTGAATCTTCAGAACACTATTTGGAAAATATTGTTTGTGCAGACTGTGGGCTGAATTTCATGTTTCTTTTGGCTCATCTAAATACGTTATAAGCTTCTTGAGGGCTCCACCTCTACCATCTACATGGGCAATGAGTTCCAGATACGAATGACCCTCTGATGAAAGTAACTCTTTCTGAAATCCCCTCTAAACCTCTCACTCCTTATCTTAAAATGGTGCCCTTTGGTTATTGACTATTCCACTGAGAGGAAAGGTTTCTCCCTACCTTCTCTCTCGATGGCCCTCGTAACCTCAACCAGGTTCCCTCCTCACCTCCTCCGCAAGCCTTCTCTGCTCTAAGGAAAACAACCAGAGCCTATCTGGTCTCTCTTCATAGGTGAATTGCTTCAGACCATCCTGCCGAACCTCCTCTGTACCTTCATTCGCGCAATCATATTCTTCCTACAGTGACCTGAACGACACAGTGCTGCAGCTATGAGCTAGCTAATGCTATATGCAGCTCCATCATAATCTTCTTGCTCTTGTATTCAATGCCTTGACTAATAAGGGCATGTATCTTATTTGCCTTCTTGGCCATTTCATCTGCCTGTCTGACTGCCTGTGAGGATCTAGGGGCATGCACACCAAAGCCCCTCTAATCATCCCAGGATCCAACAATTCATCATGTCCCCCCTTGCCTTGATCGTCCTCCGAAAATGCACCACCTTGCACTTTTCAGATAAAATTTCATTTGCCACTATTGAGCCCCTGTCAATATTGTCCTGTAGTCTAAGGCCTTCGTGCTCATTACTTACTACAACATCAATTTTTGCAACATCTGCTCAACTTACTGATCATGCTTCCCACATTCATGTGGAGATCATTAATGTACACAACAAACAGCAAGGAACTCAGCACCAAACCCACTAGTACACCAATGATCTCAGGCTTCGTCACAAAACTACTCTTCGGCCAATACTCTCTGCTTCCTGCACTAAGTCAATTTTAGGTCCAGTTTGTCAAATTGCCCTGGATCTCATTGGCTTCTTAACCAGCCTGCCATGTCAGACCTTGTCAAAAGCCTGACTGAAGTCCCAATACACTACATCAACTGCACTACCCACATCTACACACTTGATCAATTCCTCGAAAGATCCAATCAAATTTATTAGGCATAATGTCCTCTGACAAAATCATGCTGATCAAACTTTGCCTCTCCAAGTGGAGATTAATTTTCTCCTTAAGAATTTTCTCCAATCGTTTCCCTACCACTAATTTGAGATTCACTGATCTGTAACTCCCTGGGTTTATCCTCAACATATTTTTTGAAAGGTGGAACCACGTTATCTGTCCTCCAATCCTCTGGCATCTCTGCTGTGGAATTAAACGTTTGAATCAGAGCCCCTGCAATTTCCTCCTCACCTCCTACAGCAGCCTGGGATACAACCTGGAGATATGACAATCTGCTCAAGAATCTCTCAGACACTATCCCCAAATTCTGAACCTACGTTCCCTTCTTCTGCATGAAGCCAGAAGTGAAGTACTCATCGAATACCCTACTCATGTCCTCTGGCTCCATACACACAGATTGTATCCTTTGTCCCAAATGGACTGTACTCACTCGCTGGCTATCTTCCCTTTAATATACTTATCAGATATCATGGGCTTTTCCCTAATTTTACCTGCCAGTTATATTTTGATAACCCCTTCTTTACTCTCTTATTTGCTTTTTTGAGATCCCCTTCTGCACTTTCTATAGTCCACTACTGCCTCCATTGATTCATTCCCTTTCTACCTGAAAGCCTCTTTTCATTTTTATCCAGCCCTGAATATTCCTAGAGATCCAGGGTTCTCTGGGCTTGTTGCTCCTACATTTCACACTAAAAGGAGCATGCTGGGCCTGTACTCTCCTTATTTTGTTTTTGAACACCTCGCACTGTTCTGTTGTAGATTTTTCCACAGTCAGCTGTTCCCAGTTTACTTTGGCTAGATCCTGCCTTATTTTAATAAAATCTGCCTTGCCCCCAGTTGAAAACCCTTTAGTGCAGACCATCTTTCTCCTTTTCCACAACAAACTTAAATCATACTCTAGTTGTAGTCATGATCACTAAAATGATCCCTCATTGCTACCTTGACCACCTATCTAGCTTTGCTCCCCAGAATTAGGTCAAGCTCTAAGTCGTCCCTTGTTGGATCTTCCACGTGTTGATATAAAAGCTCCCCTGAATATATTTTAAGAATTCTACTCCCTTTAAACATTTACACTCTGACTGTCCCAATTAATGATGTACAACTTGAAACTTCTTAACTTCCCCTCAATGAATTGTCTACATATCGGCTCCTCTATTGCCCGCTGACTATTTGGGGCCCTCTAATACACTCCCTGCAATGTGACTGCCCCTTTTTTATTGCTAAATTCTACTCACAAAGCCTCACTTGAAGATACTTTAAGATAATCATCTGTCCTTAATTAATAATGCAACACCACCTCCACTTTTATCCCTCTCTTGACTCACCTGAGACCATGAGAGCACCTAAAGAAACACAGACCATACATATGCATGACGTCCATCAATATATGTTCAGTAATTGATCTTTCAATGAAATGACAGCAGAAAATGTCGTAGCAAGCCCCAAGGGTGAAGACAATCCTGGAACTCGACATTTGTATCAGGCAAGATGACAAACCAATTGCATTTAGATTCCAAAATATATCACAAGCACAATCCAATTATTCCAATATAACATGTGAAACATTAACTAATTCAGCATCAAAAGATTCCATGCAAAAGGTTCAACAAACCATTCGCAATCACAATCCACGAAGAACAACTTGCTGCAAACTACTGACAAGTGTATCACAATGACTGTAATGACTTCTACTAAAAGTACAGAGAGATGTCTCCTACAAACCTGGTACCAAAATGATCTTCAGGTGCACTAACCTGTCTTCCAAACTCAGTCAGTTAAATTGTTTGATCATTCTACCCTGTTTTAAAGCTAGAAATACCAGCAAACGTCCATATGAAGGAGCTTAAAAGAGGCAGCGATAGATCTTACAAGTTGCATGTAAAACTGAGAATCATGAAGCTTTAACAAAAATACAAATTTCAATGCATCAAATTGCAAACACGATCCAAGGCAATCTATTCACACATGTATCATCACACCTCCACGGCCTTTGAGATGTCCCCCAAAAAAAGCAGACCACTGATATGCTTATATTTTCAAATGCATGAACATCTGCTCCTAAATACCACCAACCTATCCTGTAATGTGTAAATGTTGAAGCTTACAAGGTGCTTTTATTCCTTCCTGCAGTTATTGAAAACTATGGGTTTCAGGTACTGCCAGCCATTTATCATGCACTTGTTTTGAAGGGTAGGGAAACTTTGCTGTCTACAGAAGAAAATTAGGGGTGGCACAGTGGCTCAGTGGTAGCATTGCTACCTCACAGCTCCAGGGACCTGGGTTCAATTCTCAGCCTTGGGTGACTGTCTGCATGAAGTTGCATGTTCTCCCCATGTCTGCATGCATTTCCCTGGGTGCTCTGGTTTCCTCCCACAGTCCAGAGGTGTGCAGGCTAGATGGATGGACCATGCTAAATTGCACAGAGTGTCCAGGGATATGCAGGCTAGGTGGGTTAGCCATGGAAATGCAGGGTTACAGGGATGGGGTGGGTCGGGGGGGGGTGTCCTTCAGAGAGTCAGTGTGTACTCAACAGACCAAATGGCCTGCTTCCATGTAGTAGGAGTTCTGTGATAACCCTTCAAAAATCTTGGAGGGAAACTGAAATGACCAGTGATGTAGTAGCATGAGACAATCTGAGACACTTTCCAAATGGGGTATATACTTTCGGGGCAGGCAACGTACCCTTCCAAGCAGAACTTATTGAACTGTATTTCTCTGCCAGTGCTGTTGTTAAATGTGTCTAAACTCTCTTTCAGAAGTTAAAAAAAACTTTGACAATTGCCTTAAAGTTATTTTCAGTTAAAAGGGTAGATATTTGTAGATTGCACATTGAGGGCATGACTAAGTTCAGCGCAGGTTAATGATTGAAATGCAGTTTACAATAACAAATGTTTTGGTCAGAAGTTTGGAATGCTGTTGAGGGAAGCTTTCAGCTTCAAGACAGCAACTTACTTTTTAGAATCTCAGGGTTATAATATGTTGCTGCAAATGTCACCGGTTCCTCTGTGACTGTTCCGAAGCCAGTTTCTCTGTAGTATGGTCGGCCTTTCATCAACTGACATTTCAACATTTTCCAGTGCTCTGGGTAAAATATCGTCATGAGTTCGTCCACACTGGATACAGACCGCAACTGATGTTCCAGTTCACTGCTCATATGACCCTGACAAAGAACACAAAGAGCGTCAGTGAAACAGCACACAGGCAGCAATACAGATGTGGCAATGCTTGAAATTAGGGCGACACAGCAACCTGGCGCACACATTTACAAATATTTGACTGCAACGGAGGCTATCCTGTCACTAGATATATGGAATCCCATTTCTGGATGATACATTGAGCAACAGATGGCCCTGACTTGTTCGGAATTGAAAGATAATTGCACCATAGCAATGAATTCTGCTAATACACTTGATAACATACGAAAGCCACAAAGATAAATGGGCTGTGCACCTCAATAAAGAACACCAGAGCTAAATGGTGTAGTGATAATGTTACTGGTGCAACTATTCCTGAAAATGGGAGTTCAACTCCCACCAAGGCTACTTGCGTTGTCAAATCCAATTTATAAACAAAATTCATATTCAAAACAGTTATTGGAAAAATTGGAAGGGGTGCGGGGTAAAGTTGTTAAACTTTTTTGTATTAATTGTATTAATTTGTATTAATTGAATCCACACAGACATAAAGATATGCATACAGATTTGGTCCCCTTCCTTGAGAAGGGATGTAATTGCATTGGAGTCAGATCAGAGAAGGTTTACTAGATTGATTCCAGAGATGAAAGGCATGTCTAATGAGGAGAGATTGAGCAGTTTAGCCCTATGCTCGCTAAGTTTGTAATAACAGGAGACTCAAATGATGTGTGTAAGATGCTAAAAGGGATTGACAAATAGATGTGGAGCAGATGTTTCTCCTTGTGGGACAATGTAGAACGAGAGGTCATAGTTTTAGGATAAGGGATGGCAGATTTAAACAGAGGTGAGGAGGAATTACCTCTCTCAAAGGGTCATGTACCTGTGGAACTCACTATTTCATGGTGCGATGGATGCCAGGAATAAATTTAAGGAGGATATAAACCAGGGGTTTTTAATTAGTGATGGACTAAATGGGTGGGGGGAGTGGCAAGAAAATAGAATTGAGATGGAGGTCAGATCCCATGTTCGTATTGAATGAGAGAGTAGGCTTGAGGAGCTGAATTGTCCACTCCTGGATCTAATGTTTTTATCCGTTTTTACATGGGTGTGGATTCACAGAGTCGAGACACCTTCGGAAATTTTTGTTGTGAAGTTATGTGTTCCAATGGGAAGTGGAGCAAGCCACAGGGAACAAGAGTAGAAGGTTCTGGCTGTGAAGGAGAGCTATGTGGAAAGCTTGCCTTGGTGAGCAGGCAATAGTTTCATTTGAAATAAAAGGACGAAAAACAAAACTTCCACCCACCCCTTCATATCCCTCTCCCTCACTCACACCCCATGCCTCGTGCATGCCAATCTATGCCAACTGAATTCAAACTATACCCCTTCTTCCACACACCCATCACGCTTCATAGCTCCTGAGCAAACTCAAGAAGACCCCATAGCCAACTTCACAACTGCCCCAAGAAATGGGTATGAGGGAATAGGGGCCATTAAAAAAATGTTTATGTGGCAGACTGTAAAAATCAAGACATATAATTCCCACTATCACTATATTATTGTCAACTGTAAAGAGATTAAAGACTGATCCTGCCTAATTGGATTCTGTATGGACAAACTGCATTAAGGAAATCTGGCAAAGCAATCCTGACCATCTTCCGAAACTCCACTCACAGGGGTTTCCACATGCTGGATTTGACACATCCCATTAATTCACTCTTCTGTTAAAGATTAGGTCACACAGCTATGGAAGCCAACATCAGGCATGTGACTTTTTATCTTAGTCAATTGTTAAATAATAAAGCAACTGGTTTTGAAGAAATGGCCTGCAATGTGATGATATGGCTGTCAAGTTTATTTATATACATGATCGAGTGTTTAATTTGTTTTAATTAACTGACAATGTTTTCTCTTTATCAGATAAGCAAACCTACTTTGGATAAAGGATTTATAATTTCCAGCTGTTAGACATTGGGATGTGGAGCTGAAAGCTCGGTTAACAGACTGCATTGCCTTTAATAGGCTTTGTATGTAAGTTAACGGGTGATTTACTGGTGGTGGTTAATAGATTAAAACAAATATCATGGCTGATTTGGTGACGGAAAAGAAATGCTCAGTTCGTATAAGAGCACTTCAGGGTTACAGGGATAGGGTGGGGAGATGGGTTTGGGTGGGGATGATCTTTGGAGGGTCAGTGTGGGCTCAATCAGCCAAATGGCCTGCTTCCACACTGCAAGGATTCAATCATTCTTTGAAACAAAAATGCTGAGTTAATCATCTGCACTGCCCTTAGCAGGCTGTGCATGTGAAATAATCAATTGGAAAATGCAAGTGTTAGATTGATGGTGGTTAATAGATACAAATTGCCACAGATATTTTGGTGGTGGGGACAGCCATTCAGTTGTGTGTGAAATTACTTCTGTGTATAAAGGAAAACCAAAGAGAAAAAACAGCTGAGCTAATTTGGTGTCATTGCAACACCTCTGATGGACTTTGCACGTAAATTGATAATTAATTGGGAACACGGGTGATTTAGTGGTGGTAGGTAAAGTTGAAAAGTAACATGGTGATGGACAAAAATGCTTAGTTATGTGTGAAAGCACTTCTGGCTATAGACATAGGAAGTATAGACAAAAAGCTGAGTTAGACATCAATCCAAAACAATCTCTACGAATTTGAACTGAAAAATTCTATAGTCATTTGAGCTATTTTTTCAATTAACTCCAAGCTTGTCATTGATTGTTCCATAATCTAATGTACTATTTTGAGCTGAATGAAGTAACATTTATTCTTAATCTGCATTTGACATTATCGAACAAACATTTTTTTTTCCTGTGTGCTAAGTGCCAAGATGGAAGATTTTGACTGAATGTTTGGCTTTCCTTCCGGAGGCTGCAACAAATTTTCAGACCTTGCTGTTCTACTTTCCTTCAACCACAAATTGAGATTTAAACTTTAACTCTTTCATTTGTATAATCCTATTTATAGATTTGAACAAAAATGGCCACACAGTCACGTCAAGTTACGGGCCTGCCTGGTGCAGCTCCTTTTTAATCACAACCAGGACCAGCTGGTGACTGTGCGTGAATTTGAAAAGAATTGGGTGAAGCTGTCACAGTATATGTTGACATATTCATTTGAGAATTGCCTTTAAGTAATAAACAAAAGCTCACTTAAACTGTGCTGCATCCTAGCAGCGGTAGGGCACCCTAATGCTTAAAGGTCAAAAGATGGGACTCAGGCATCTCCAATGATCGGTATTTCAGCACGAGTTTGATTTCAAAATAAGTCCAAGTTGTTCATTCCTGAATGCCAAAGTCACTTAAGCTGCATATAAATCACAGCGTTTAAGTACAATTTAGGCTCAACCCAAAAAGAATTCCTGCTGTAGATCCCAACTATTTAAAGAAGATCTGTTGTTTATGTGGAAGGGATTATTGACTATCTGCAACCCTGTAATTAGCCAATCAAACCCTGGCTTTCTGTTTTGCCACTGGTTAATTGATACATTGATCAGATGGTTTTGGATCCACAATGGAATGGCTGCGGCAAGAAATGCCAACAAACAGAAAGTCTTCTCAGAGGATTAATAAAATTGGTTCTCACTCCTCTTCCACTAGAATAACAAGAATACACTCCACAACAGCTAAACATTATAATCTGAATGCCTTTTCAATGTTGGCATTATAGTAAGAACTACAATATACAAGCTCTCAATCACTGCCAAATCTCCAATGCACAGACTCCTGTAGGATGTAGTGGATTTAATTAACCAAGGTTTACTGAAACCACAATTACATGAGGGCTTCATTCCCAACAGCCTGACTTTAATCGACAGTTACTGCACCAAGATTCCTGGCATGTGCAGAAACACACACCAGTAATCTTGACTGCTTGGCTTCTATTTACCGGTGAGATATATCCATTTGATCGGTGTTTGGATTATTTTGTGCATAAAAAAGGCTGGGTGCCCGACACAAAGTGGGGATTGTTGCTTTATTCCAGCTAAGGAAAGCAGCGGAAAGTGTTATATTCAGCAAATTAAAAAGTCACATTCAAAACACTTTTGAAAAACAAGGTTCTCTCAAGAGTCGGCCTATTTTCAAAAAGTGCCATCTAGTGTGATCATCAGTGATCTGAATCAAAAGTCCCAGTATCCCAGTTTGCAATGAGTTGACTTGTTTGTGGAAATAACTGGAACTTTGCAATTAAGAATGCATCAACATGACTACATGCTTCCCTTCAAGCCTGCTCCACCATTCAAATGGGTAGATCGTGAACTGCTGCATTTCAACTCCATTTGGTTTAGTGAGACATTTATCTCCAAGGGACCTCCTAAGATCAATCGACTTATGTTTGTTGATCTTGGAATCATAGAATTCCTAGTGTGGAAGCAGGCCATTCAGCCCAAAAAGTCCACACTGATCCTCCAAAGAGCATTCCTTGGGTGGCACAGTGGCTCAGTGGTGAGCACTGCTGTCTCACAGTGCCTGGGATCTGCGTTTGATCTGAGCCTCAGGCAACTGCCTGTGTGCAGATAGTCTCCTAATGTCAGCGTTGGTTTGCTCCAGTTTCCTCCCACAGTCTAAACATATGCAGGTTGGGTGGATTGGCCATGCTAAATTGCCCATAGTGTCCAAGGATGTTTAAGCTAGGTGGGTTAGCCATGGGTAATGTAGGGTTATCAGTATAAGATAGGGGCTTGGGTTTATGTGGGATGCTTGTCAGACAGTCAGTGTGGACTCAATGGGCCGAATATCCTGCTTCCACACTGTAGGGATTCTATGATTCTAAGATGGATTAACACAAATCTCAATACTCGTAGGCCTTTTTTTTTTGTTTAAGCAGATCTCGATGTCTGGTAGGAGAGGAACTAGCCTATAATGAACTCCAAAAACAAAAGCAAAACTCTCACTGCCTAGTCATTGCCTTCACTGCTGACATGCACATAAAAAGAATGGCCACATCAAATTTTTGTGGGAACTGACGAGATTGAAAGTTGCCTTAGACGCAGTGGCTGCTTGATCATTGGAGAGAGATGTCTGGGGAGCACCAGGCTCAGGTCAGGGCTGAAGTTGAGAAGGCAGAGCCCTCACAGTAACTACATCCAGTGCAGGAATTCACCCCACTTTGCTGGTATTATTAATCCGCTGTCCAGCCAGTTGAGCTACTGACCACCCCCAGTGTAGAGCTGGTACGCCAGCCTTCAGAAGAGGAAGTGGGAAAATTGGAATTGGAGCATTAAGGAGCTGGGGAAGCTGGGGAGTTTCTTTTACAATGACCAGCACTTTAGCTGCCTATATTTCATCCCAGTTCACCGGAAAGTTTGCAATCCCTAACATCTAATGCGTGGCTTCGAGATTCCACTGTCAGGGTCTGAAGGGGAGTAAAGTTGACACAAAATGCTCCCAGCAGTGACAGATAAAAGGCTGGCTGTTGGATCAATCTGCCTCACTCAAGAACCTGTTACATTCATGTGTTGGACACAGAGATTAGTGGCATTGTGTCAATATTACTCAATTGATACCAAGCCACAAAAACACAAGGGAACTAACGATGATGGATTTTGCACCAAAATATGGAAATATGTAGACACGCTCGCAGACATCGTGGATAAAAGTGAAATATTCAAAATGATGAAGAGGTTCAGTTTGATATAAGGAGTAAAGAAGCCACATTCTTGCAAGTTATGTAACTAAAAGGGGAAAGGAGCAATGAGTTCTTGAATACAGAAACATAATTAAAATTAGCCACTCATAAAACTGATACTGATAAAACTGATAAAGACATAAATTGTGCAAACAAAGGATTGAAGATCATTTCCACAGCAAGAGAATACAAAAGCAGAGTTGTCATATTAATCAGGAACCTTGACTAGAGTGAGTTTGGAGTACTGTGTGCAGTTCCAGTTTCTATTTTACCAAAAATGGATACAGAATGTCTGGAGAAGGTGGAAAAAAATATTTACATGTGTTTCTAGAACTGAGGAAATGCAACTAACAGGTAGTGCCTGAAAAGAGACAGCAAAAAGACAACTGAATGAAGTTCAGGGCAAGGCAACATAAATGTAAGACGATCATGCGCAGAATGAATGAAAAGATTTTGGAAGAACTTTTTAATACATTGAATGATGAAAATGTAGAACATGGAGTGGTAAAAGCAGACAGGAATTGAAGTGCTGAAGGACAGACTTAATGCTTACATGATGGACAAAGGAATCAAGGGAAGAGATAATTAGAGCAAATGTGGCACAAATAGAGAGTATAAAACTGTATTATCAGTTCACTTACTGGAGCAATTATGTATATATAGAAAGCATTCTGCCAGCCTGTTAAGTATTGGCTTTTTGAAATTTTCTGTTTTTCTCCATTTTTTTCAATGCAATATTTCAGACCATGAATGATTTTTCCTTTCTATGTTCTGGAAGATGCTATTACTCACTCAGTTAGCTTGGTAATTACCTTGTGCAGCAAGTTGTTCTGATCTGTGGAGATATATGCAGGGATTATGGATTTCAGTGTCTATCCCATTGTTCCTCATCTGTGACTCCAAGTATGAGGCATTGCTACAGTGGTATTATTGCTGGACTACTAATCCGGAGACCAAGATAAGGCTTCCTGATGATCACGAATCAACTGAAGTGCAAAGCCATCTGGGTCACTAATCTACCTTTGGGGAAGGATATCTGCTATCCTTATCTAGTCTGTCTTACATTTGAACCCAGACCCAAAGCAATGTGGTGGACTGTCAACTGACCTCTGAAATAGCCTAGTGAGACACTCAGCTGTATTAAACTGCTAACAAGTAACAAAAACGAAATGAACTAGATGGATCTTGCCTCAGCACCAGGAACGACAATGGCAAACACAGCCCTGTCTATGTTGCAAAGTTCTCTTCACTAACATCTGGGTGCTAGTGACAAAATGGGAGAGCTGTCTCACAGATTAGTCAAGCCAACATCCTGACACATTTTTACTCATGGAATCACATCTTACACACAATGTCCCACCACCATCCCTGGGTACGTCCTGTCTAACCAACGTGACAGGGACAACAAAAGTGGTGGACATAGTGCTATTGTGTTGCAGGGGAGTTGCTCTGGGAGACCTCAATATTGACACTGGACCCCACTAAACCTCATGGCTTCAGATTAAACACAGAGTAATCTCTGATGATTACTACGTACTGTCCTCCCTCAGCTGAAGAATAAATACTCCTCTACAAGGCAGGTCACCTTCCCTCGCTTGGTTGAGAAACTAGCCACATTTCATGCCTGCAGGGAAGGCACTTAATGGATGAGATGGTGAGGCTAGGCCCTTAGATGGCTGCTAACTGATACTTAAGAGCCTTAATTGGTGATGGGGCAAGAAGGTCATCCATGAACTGTCTCACTCAGAACTCAATTTTTCTTTCTCTCGCATTATTTATCTTTCTGTACGTTGTGTGACATTGAGTTAATCCATTTTAATTCTTTTGTCTTCTTCACCCTTTCTCTGTTTCGTTTGTTAATTCTTAAAAGTCATCAGTTACAGAGTTTGTCCCCTTGATCACCAAGGTCCCAGATGCAACATTGTTTTTCCCACAACATTATCAACAGCCTCACTGTTAAAATCCAGATGTTCACGAGTCCAGGCTACTATTTACATCAAAGATTTTGTGCCGAGAATGACCAAAGTACGTACATTTTGTTCCCAAACTTTGCGAAAGAACACTATTGTCTGATAAAGTAGAACAAATCAAATGATTTTAAGGTAGGGCCCCATTTAGAAGTGTAAAAGATGAGGCTTTATAAGATCATGGCAACTCCACAGGAGTCAATTGAATTGTCAGAAAAAAGATTTTAATTCTGCTGTTTGCTATTCGACTAACAGCATTTTGACAGTTAAGCACTCAAAGAATCCAACCAGATTATAGGCTTCAACCATCAAAAAAAAGTCTGATCTGTACCAAATGTGTAGCTGGTTTATTGGAAGATATTTTAAAATGAATGAATGCTTTGTGCAGAGGAGGGAAAAGGAAGTAAACATCAAATTATCCTCAGTACAATTTAGGGATTTTATTTACACATTTAATTCAAACCCTTTAAAAATGCTGGCCTAACACTGTGCTCCTTATCATCTCACAGGCATTACTTCTAATCACTACTTTCAGGACTTGAACCGCTGTCTAACTCTATTTTTAACATTTTCTACAGCACGTGTGGCCTCCAGATTTGGTGGTTGATGGCATCTAAGGGTGAGCAAACTGCAGAACTGTTCTGAGGAAGGGTTACCGGACCCAAAACGTTAACTCTGTTTTCTCCTTCACAGATGCTGCCAGACCTGCTGAGCTTTTCCAGCAACTTTGTTTTTGTTCTTGATTTACAGCATCTGCAGTTCTTTTGGTTTTTATGTAGAACTTTCTTCTCTGCTGAATTTAAATCACACAAAGTAGGTCAACAGGCTCACCATGTACTTGTCATTCAGTTTCTGCGGGTGGTTCAGTGAGCTTCCACAACGAACCTCTGAGCCTCACAGGACAGGTAGATCCTAGACTGTGGTGAGGCAGCTAATTTGGTGCTAATGTTATCAGCAGCAGTCCTGGTTTGGGGAAGTGGTAAACCAGCTATGGTTGCAGCTGCTGACTGCTTTCCATCTTACTTGCACTGAGACATTGAGTAAGGGTTGGCAGATGGCCCAGTTATAACGGGTTTGTAGTGACCGGAATGAGGTTGGCCAGGTGGATCTCATTGAGTACGAGTTCCCTGATTGAGGCTGTTAACTTGGGCCCATCAGGGAGCCCCGGCTGACAGATATAAACAGGAGTCACAGGGATTCTCCTCACTCTAGGGACTGGCTCTGAGCTAGCTAGTCAGAGCTCACGTACTGTGCAGGTGTTAATAAAGGGTGACTTGGTGACAGAATATCAGCCTCCATGGAGTTATTTCAGAGTCAAAGCAATGATGACATTTAGAAAACCGATAAACAAAGTCATCTGAAGGTGGCTATAAGATCATACCACAAAAAGAAATCTTTTATAAGACATGACAGAAGGAACATTGACTAGATAGAAAGAAAACATCTTTGTCATATCTTGAGGTGGATAATTTTCACAGTGATGACATACATTACAACACTGACTACACATCCAAAGCAGTGTATTGACTAGAAACCACTTTAGGATGTGAAAGACACCATATCAACTTATATGCTTCTTTCTATCAATGATTATAATAGTCTCAAATCTAAACTGCTCCCAGTCTTCTTCTGAACTATAATATATCAAATTCTAGCCTCAGTAGAGCAGAAATTATTTTACATTGTATCAGTGCATTATCCCTTATTCAGAAAAGAAAGAAAACCTTTCATTTAAATGAGTGCTGATGTGGATTTTATCTCCAGCAGTGCATTTGTCCTGATGTGGTGATGCTAATGTTATCATTTACAAAAAGAAGTGAGGCACGACTAATGCAGTATTGGAAGATCCCCCAGTACACGTTTATTACAGCTCACTAATATATGTGATTATCACATTCACAGAGACATCAAAGTTAACCCACTAAATTATAAAGATAATCTTGCTTCAAGTGATCCAAGTTAAGATAGTATTTTTGATCATTATGCCATCAGGTAATACGGTCTGACACAGTGATGGTATCTCAATCATGTTTTCTTAAAAGGCATAGTGTGACATAGTGTGTCTCTTAAAGGTATACGTGAAACATAACACAGTGTTCCAAAAAGTGTTTTACAAACAGTGAAGCAGCTCTGAAATGTAGACACCAGTTGCAATGTAGGAAACAGGACACCCAATACAGCCAAAACCTCCTTACTTTTATATTTCAGTCCTTTTGAAGTAAAGGCCAATCTTCAAACTGTTTTCCCTATTACCTACTGACTTGAATGTTGGCTTTTTGTTATTCATGAATAAAGACTCCAAATCCCTCTGTTGTGGAGCGTTCTGCAGTTTTTCTCCATTTAAATAATATTAAGCTCCTCTTTCTTTCTGCCAAAGTGCATAACCTCATATTTCCCCACATAATATTCCACCTGACAAGTTCTGTTTTCCATTCACTCGTCTATCCCTCTGCAGACTCTTGTTGTCATCCTTGCCACTTGCCTTCTGACCGACTTTTGTGTTCTCCAAGACTTTAACTGTAATAACCCTTCTTCATCCAAGTATTAATATAGATTGTAAATGACTGGGTATGTGTGAGACACTGAAAAGAAAAGACAATGCCTCAGTTGTAAACCTATTATAAACAGCCTGAAACTTTTATCTTTACCATCTGTCTTTGCTCTATGGTAAAAGTGTTGTGTACTTACAGCACTTTCTGTTTCAGTAAAATTATCCCAAATTTCTCGATCTTCCATATTTTCAAATCAACTTGACTTGCCCAGATACCTTTACTCCCTTTTATGGGGCCTTCTGTACATGAATTATACCAGCGGACTGAAAGGAGTCAGCAAATTACTCAATTCTGGAAAAGCTTAAACTTATTCTCATTTTATAATGACAAATTCCTTTTACAATGGAAAAAAAAAATCAGTAACTGAAACCATGGCTAATTTTGCCTTCCATGTTCCAGAATTTTTGAGGACATGTCTCATGGGGCAGAGTATAAAGGAAGTGCCCATTGGTCAGGAACTGCCTGAGGTATAACCTTGGCCAGCTTCTGGCTGCAGTTCTCACCTCAGATGTTGTATCCATGGTCTCTTATACAGTGGTACTATGTGGAATAGTGATCCCTTCCAAATGCCCCTTCAGGTCTCTGTATGAACTTGGCCTACAAAGATTCAGCCCCTTCCTTGTTCTCTAGTTGCCTTCTCCTGTTTGTGTTTTGTGGCTCTTGTCTTAAAAGACAATGTTAACTCACCCACTTTTGAGTGGAGGGACAAGAAAACACCTTTCTGATGTCTTGACTGTGAATTATTAATACTATGTTCTACATTGACAGTTTAAGCTGTGTGAGTCATAACCATTGGGCCATAAATTTGGATCAGAAACCATTGACTCACCAGTTACTTGTCAGCACACTTAAATCACAGTGGTCTCTTCGATTTTATTTTATTTAACATGCAAAAACATCAAAATGATTTTCTCCAAATGGATATTTTAACCAATAATATTTTCTTCATTTAAAACACTCCACAGTTCTTCTTCCCAGGGTGTAAATGACTATTACGAGGGGGCACAATTTTAAGGTGATTGGAGGAAGGTATAGGGGAGATGTCAGAGGCAGGTTCTTCACACAGAGAGTGGTGGGTGTGTGGAATGCGCTGCCGGCAGTGGGAGTGGAGTCAGATACTTTAGAGATTTTTAAGCGACTCTTGGATAGGCACATGGAGGATAGTAAAATGTGGGGTATGCAGGGTAGATTGGTCTTAGTTGGATAACAGTTCGGCACAACATCGTGTGCTGAAGGGCCTGTACTGTGCTGTACTGTTCTATGTTCTACGCTATATGAGGTAGTTGGTTCACAGCATCAAGTAAGTTTGCAACTCTGCACCTTTATTAGGAAGCAATGTTCAATCAGAGTACGGACCAACCAATTATATAATGATAATGTTGTAGTTCACATTGCCTTCAAGATAGATCCTGCTATGAGAGTCAAATTACCCAATGCCTGTAACCAGGCCTGCTGGACATATCTGTACAACAGCAGGACTTGGCCATTTAGCTGTGCCCATGCAGACTGGGGTATGAATCATTTCGCCCTGATTAAACTATTGTCTTGCACTGGGGTATGAACCATATAGCCCTGATTAAATTATTGTCTTGCAACCCCCACCAACTATTCATTATCTTTTATCTAATCTTAAAGTGATCTAACCTGATCTGAGGTTATAAAATTGGAGATTTTTATCAAAGCATCAGGAACATGTGGAGAGAGATAAAAGGTACTGCAGATGCTGGAGAATCCGAGATAACAAGCATGGGGCTGGATGAACACAGCAGGTCAAGCAGCATCATAGGAGCAGGAAAACTTGACGTTTCGGGCCTAAACCCTTCATCAGGAACATGTGGAATCTTGTTTCCATCAGTTTTTGACTCAGGGTAACATTAACAAGACCAAACTTGTCTCAATTGATATTGTTCATCAGAAATCTGAAGAAAGATCCAGACCCGAAACGTCAGCTTTCCTACTTCTCTGATGCTGCCTGGTCTGCTATGTACATCCAGCTCCACACCTTGTTATCTAGTTCATGATATTGCTGTATTCACTGCAATTCTTGCCTCTATCAGGCTACCTAAGTAAACAAGAGCATAAACGACTCTTGATGCATGGAGTACAGTTCCTTCTTTAAAGTATATCTATTAAAATACAACCTCCATTCTAAAAGTATCAGCGATAAAAGGTACTGCAGATGCTGGAGAGTCCGAGATAACAAGCATGGGGCTGGATGAAGGGTTTAGGCCCGAAACGTCAAGTTTTCCTGCTCCTATGATGCTGCTTGACCTGCTGTGTTCATCCAGCCCCATGCTTGTTATCTCCATTCTAAAAGTAATTATTTTTCTGGACAGTGCACTTAATTTGCCTCATAAACCCATGTCTGAAAGGAAGTACAGTGACTCACCAACTGTTAAACAACCCATGCATGGTTTATAATTCACTGCAAATGATAGGAATTAGAATTTGAGGACCACCTAGCTTCCACTATTCTGAGAAATCTTAACAAAATACTCCATTCTAAACACTGCCGTCTGCCAGCAGAACTAAAAGCTCATAAACTATTACAGTAAAAATGTCTACATTAGACAAGCACGCTGTATTTCCTTTGCTGAGGATAAATTACTAGAAAGAAAAGAATTTGATTTCATGCAAAGATCACAAGGTGTAGAGCTGTATGAACACAGCAGGCCAAGTAGCATCAGAGGAGCAAGAAAGCTGATGTTTCGGATTTGGACCCTTCTTCAGAAAATTCATTTCATACAGAGCTTTCCTCAACATCGCAATATCCCAAGCAGTTTACAGCCAATGGAAGACTTTTGAAGTTTGGGTACGTTTGTGAAAGTAGGAAACATAGTAGTCAGAATGTGCACAGCAAGCTTCCACCAACAGCAACTCAACATCAACCAAATAATCTGGTTTAGTAATACTGATTGAAGGACAAGAACTGGCTATTCTCTAAATAGTCTGACCAGAACGTCTGACCATACAATATGGATACAATAGCAGGACAGATACCTTGGTATGTTCTGATGGCTTACCCACCTTCTGACCCCACACAGTCTCTCCACAATGCACAGTTCAAGTCAGAACTGTGGGAAAACACTTGTTGGCCTGAGTCCGCTCCAGCATAAAACAATCAGGAAGCTTAATGCCAAATCTGAACAGAGCAATAAAGCTGATGCGCGCCCCTGGATCTACTGACCAGTTCTGACAATGACTGCTAGCCACAGGAAAATGCAAGGCATCAACCCATTAAGCCTAGGTTGATAGGGACTCCTGAACTCGATCTCTACCACAGAAAGGGACAGCAATGAGATTGAAATGGCATCACCTGTCCCCAAGCCACACATCATCCTGATTAAATCATTTCTACTAATTCTGCATGGGACAACAAGGGCCAGTACATGGAGAAGGCCCACCGGCAACTTCCCAAAAATCACCACAATCATCTTAAAAAATAACTAGGACTGACTCAGATTAGGGCATAGCACTGGAAACATTTGGAAGGGCAGAGAGCATCTGCACAAAGAACAGAGGAGTTAACATTCAGCTGCTAAGGTTTTTGTTAAGGGTTTTTGCTTTTGTTTAGCTAAAAGACTGGATGGACATGGATAAACGATGAGTTAAGGAGTTCAGTTTCAGGCTTGGTGGGAAGGGGATGCTGATTGGTCCACTCCTGTTTTTATAACCTCAGCTGTTCTTTTCGCTGATTCAGCCCTATTCACTCACCAGCTAAGTGTGCTATAGCATTGCTGCTTTCAGATTAAGATCGTCAAAATCTTGCTTGGTGTTTACTTTGAAGAATGGGCTTTATGGAGTGGATGAGGTCACGGGGAATCTTGGATTAAAAAATAGCTTCAGTTTCCTTTGAAAGACACAGTTTGCCATTTAACTGTAGTTCTACGCAATGAGGGAGCAGTTCAGATCTGTGTCTGAACCTTCCCTGAAAATCCTAGTTTAGAATCTGCCCGACAAGAACAGGTCAAGAGATGACACTGGATAGGTTTCTCTCTTGTATAATGATTCCGAAAGGGTTAATGCCGAAGAGTGCATAAAGCTCCATCCAAACTGACAACATTATAAGGACTTGGGTGAGGAAAGGCAGGATATTTTAGAATCTTGAAGGAGTCTGTCATAGAGTCATATTGCCTGGAAACAGACCCTTCAGACTAACTCATCCATTCCAACCACATTTCCCAAAGTAAACTTTCCCAAAGTAAACTAGTCCCATTTGCCTGCGTTTTGCCCATATCCCTTTAAACCTTTTTCTATTCTTATACCTCCCAAATATACTCTAAATGTTGTATCTGTGCCTGCATCTACCACTTACTCTTGCAGTTCATTCCATATACACAATATCCTCTGTGTGAAACAGGTGCCCCACAGGTACCTTTTAAATCTTTCCCATCTCACCTTCAAACTATGCCCTCTAGTTTTGAATTCCCCAAGCCGAGGGAAAAGACCTTTGCTATTCACCTTATCAATGTCCATCACGATAAGAACTTGGGAATTAGGAGCGGGAGCAGGCTATTCAGCGCTTTGAGCCTGCTCCACCATTTGACATGATCATGGTTGATCTTATCCTGGTCTGAACTCCACTTTCCTGTCTGCTCCCCATAGCCTTTTATCCTGCTTTTTATCTGTAATATTTCTACTTCTTTGTCGAATCTGTTGATTAATTCTGCCTTCAATGCATTCTGGGACAGTGTGTTCTGCAGACTCATGACCCTCTGGGAGAAATAGTTTCTTCCCATCTCAGTTTTGAACCTACCTCCTCTCACACTGTATCTATGACCTCTTGTTCGAAACTGTCCAGAAGGTGGAACATCTATTCAACGCCCACCTGATCAATCCCCTTTAGCATTTTATATACGTTAATCAGATTCCCCCTCATTCTTCTGAACTCCAGCATTTCATATCAACTTACATAAGGTCACCCCTCAACCACCCACACTCCAGTGAAAAAAGTCCCAGCTTATCCACCCTCTCCGCATAACTCAAACCCTCCAGTCCCAGGAGCAAACTTGTAAAACTCTACTTCACCCTTTTGTAATTTAATAATATCCATCTTATAGCAGGGCAACCAGAACTGTACACAGTACTCCAAAAGTGACCTCACCATTGTCCTTTACCGCTGCAATAAAACATCTCAACTCCCTTTCTCAATGCTGTGACTCCAATGAAGGCAAGCCTACCAAACACCTTCTCCACTACCCTGTCTACCTGTGGCATATTTTCAAGGAACTATGTGCCTGAACCCTTAGGTCTCTCTGAACAACACTTCCCAGGGCCATATCATTAACTGTGTAAGTTCTGCCTGGTTTGTCTTACCAAAGTGCAGCCCCTCATGTTCATCTAAATTAAACTCAATCTGCCAATCCTTGGCCCAGTGGCCCAGCTGATCAAGACCCTGTTGTACTCTTTTTGACGATGCTGTCACTTTAAGAGGTTATTTTGTCCTTTTTTTTTGAAGAGAGGTTGTAAGGTAGAGCTGTCTCTAAGAAAGTGAACAATTTGTGAGGTCTTGGGTTTTATTTTAAAGTTGGAGTGATGGAATAGCCTATGTATGGCCAGCTCTCACAGATCAGGCTTTCTAGTTTATATTAATTTTTAGGTTTAGTTTTAAACAGAAACCTTTGGGATCTCAAAAGAGTTGAAAGCTTCAGTGAAAGTCTCCTCACTGCTACTTTCTCTGAATTTTCTCTTGATGTTTTATCCTCCTGGATTGGTGAACTGCATGTGAGAATCTGTGTCTGAATTTTACTTTTTGCCAAGGGGTGTTTGCCACATCGCTGTGCAGAGGGACTTGGGTGTCCTTGTGCATGAATCGCTGAAGGTGGGATTGCAGGTGCAGCAGGTGATTAAAAAGGCAAATGGAATTTTGTCTACCATTGCCCGAGGGATGGAGTTTAAAAACAGGGAGGCTATGCTGCAGCTGTATGGGGTCCTGGTGAGGCCACACCTGGAGTACTGTGTGCAGTTTTGGTCTCCTTACTTGAGAGGAAATATACTAGCACTGGAGGGGGTGCAGAGGAGATTCACTCAGTTGATTCCAGAGTTGAGAGGATTGGATTATGAGGAGAGACTGAGTAGACTGGGATTATACTCATTGGAATTCAGAAGAATGAGGGGCGATCTTATAGAAACATATAAAATTATGAAGGGAATAGATAAGGTGGAGGCAGGGAGGTTGTTTCCGCTAGCAGTTGAAACTAGGACTAGAGGGCATCGCCTCAAAATAAAGGGAAGCAGATGTAGGACTGAGGTCAGGAGGAACTTCTTCACCCAAAGGGTTGTGAATCTGTGGAATTCCCTGCCCACCGAAGCAGTTGAAGCTACCTCACTGAATGTTTTTAAGGCAAGGCTAGATAAATTTTTGAACAGTAAAGGAATTAAGGGTTATGGTGAGTGGGCGGGTAAGTGGAGCTGAGTCTCAAAAAGATCAGCCATGATCTTATTCAATGGTGGAGCAGGCTCGCGGGGCCGGATGGCCTACTCCTGCTCCTAGTTCTGATGTTCTCATGTATGTTTTTGGGGTGTTACTAATTTGAACAGCTAATTAGTAATATGTTCCTGTATCTATTATTTGGTTAAGTTTTCCAATAGTTAAGTTGTTCTAAATTAGTCTTTCTTTTGTTTGTATTTTAACTATTGTGTTTAAATAAATTGTGTTTTCCTTAACCAGTCATATTGCATCTGGAACATGGCACTTCACATCCACCTTTAAAATAAGAACTGTTATATAAGAAAATGTTATTTTAAGCCACTTTCTTAAATTATATTTAGGGTGTCTGGTCTGATCCATTACATCTTAGTTAACCTTCCTCACTGTCCACTCTACCATGAATTTTGGTGTCAACTGCAAAGTTACTAACCATGCTTCCTATATTTTCATCCAAATTGTTTACATAAATGACAAATAGCAGTGGATCCAGCACTGATGCTTGCAGCGCACCACTGGTCATAGCCCTCCAGTCTGAAAAACAATCCTCCACCACCACCCGCTGTCTCCTAACATCAAGCCAATTTTGTTTCTAATTGATATTACAAGGTGTGGAGCTGGATGAACACAGCAGGCCAAGCAGCATCACAGGAGCAGGAAAGCTGACTTTTCGGGCCTAGACCTGGTATCTAATTGGCTAGCTTTTCCTGGATCCCATGTGATCTAACTTTAGTAACCAGTTTAATGTTATCCTTGGTCTCTTCCTTAAATTTGTAACAATGTTCGCCTTACTAGTCTAACTTTTACTTGATTGTTATCGTGCCATAAACTACATCTTATTTAGAACTAGAGCCTCCTCTCGTTAGACTACCTAATTGTTCTACTCTACTGCTTTAGACCAAGTAGATCTGTACAAAAAGTCAGGAAAGGGGATGGTGGTAGCCAACTACCTAACCACACATTGGCAATGGTTGACATTGTATGTTTATACAATACTCCTTTGTGTCTTTGTCAAGGTCTCTGAGAAAGCACATTTTCTGGCAGCGCGTGGGACCTTCCTGCATTCAAATTAACAGATCTGTTTCCCACATCATTACAGCCACTTCGCTTGATTGCCTGTTGTGTTTTGGGGACAGAGTCTGAAGCTGTGAAGGCGCTACAGAAATGCATTTCTTTCATTTCCATTACAGATATCTCTTCAGTGACCCCTGTTCACGATGCGCAAAAGAGAATGTAGGCAGAGCGCAACATGGAACCCAGCAGTGAAGCATTCTGGGAGAGCAGTGCTGTGAATCTGCTCTTTTCCAGGAGCGTTTCTCAAAAGATGTATTGCACATTGTGACTGGGTGGTAAATGAAGCTAACTCACAGGTACCTGGAGATTACAAGCTTTACAATCAGGATGATACATGCAGAAAATGTATCACTGAAACGATAACCAGATTTCCAGACCATGCTGGTGCCAAAAATACCTTTTTTTTCTAATTCATATGATTCACAGTCAAACAACTTTCCCATTTCTGATCAGCTACTGATCTGTTTTCAAGAAACTTTACTTTGGCTACTAGGAGTGGAATTTTCCTTTTTGATCTGAATATTATTGTGTCACTGCCAGCTCTGAGACAAATGCACTTGTTCCTTCCAACCCTGGCTCAAACCACTCTCCCAAACTTGATGTCATATCAGTGCACTTATTTCTGCAATGGTACGACTGCCAAACTTAAAGAATTGTTCCTTCTAGCTATTTTGGATTGAGGATTACTGCACACTGCTCAAAGCGTGCACCAGTTTTGAATACTGATTTTGTATGGACAACACAGGTTCCAAAGATGGTTGCTGTATCTCTGACCCCATGTCCTGCTGTGCACTTGAATTCCCAGTGCGAGCAGTTTATTCTCTGCCGTCTCAACAGATTGCCAAAACAGTTTCTGCAAAGCACTATGACCTCTCCTCAGTAACATTCTTGTCACAATAAATGGTGTGGTGCTGACTGGGAGGGGGCTGATGCTGTGTGGGGGTGGAGGTGCACAGGGAGATGTTGGTGCACAGCGTTTTGCACTGAAGGGAAGTCAGTCATTGCCCTGTATTACACATCTCGTGTGTCTCCCCTCCCCCTCTAGTGACATTGACTGTATCTCAAGCTGTCGGTGGACCGGCGTTTCCCAATTTTCTTTTCCCACTGTGACCCCATTTTGAGGTTTAGAAATTGCCCCAGCGAGTTGTGCGGGAGGTGGGGAAGACCTTTGGGAACAAGCGGGAAGGGGTTAGCCATTCCTACCTTGGAGCTCGAGACACCAAGATATCAGCTCAGGATCCAGTTGGGGGTCTCGATGCTTACTTTGGAAAGCCCTGTGGTAAACAGATGCAGTTGGCCATCCAGAATTCTGTGAGGATTCAATTTGATCCTAGGATCAGCGGATTCAGGTATCCGCCAATAGCCAACCAGTTGTTGCAGATCACTTGGTGAATTTGGAAGCTGTATGCATATCACAGATTGTTCTTCTCACTTAAACACAATGCGTACTTTCCCCAGACAAGTATAGGGTTGCGCTTTAGAGTTTATAACATCCTCGCTGCTTCTGAGCATAGGTTTCAGCACCCAACCACTTCGTGACAACTCAACTGAACATGACGGACCTCCTTTCATGCCTCTTTTCTTTTTTCTTAGCAACTGCTATAGCAGGCCCAGCATCCTGAGGCCAGGCTGTGGCTGTATTATTTCATGTAATAGCTCGATTAGGCTCTGTACCTTTTATACCCAAGAACAAAAGACAATTATCTATAATAATACAGGCATAAAAGCCATATTCCTCTGAGCAACCATTATATGCATTAAAGTGTAACTAATATGTGTTGGCTCCTCTGTTTGCTGTGTCTTTTCCAGCTCCCTCCAGTGCATCATTAGTCGTGTGAGGATACTTGAATATTTAAAGAAAGAATTTCCACTTCTAAAGCTCCTTTCATGCCCCATGTACAGACTCCTATCGGACCAGATACATAAACGCCATGGTCACAAGAGCAGGTCAAAGACTGAGTATTCTCCAGAGAGTAACTTAGCTCCCAAATCCAATAAGTCAGGAGTGTGATGGAATATTCCCCGCTTGCCTGGATGAATGCATCTCCAACGACACTCAAGAAGCTTGACACCATCCAGGACAAAGCAGCCCGCTTGAGTGGCACCATATCCACCAGCTTCAACATTTACTCCTTTCACCACCACTGCACAGTGGCAGCAGTGTGCACCATCTCCTAGATGCACTGTAACAACTGAACAAGGTTTCTTTAATGACTGTAGGAACTGCAGATGCTGGAGAATCTGAGATAACATGGTGCAGAGCTGAATGAACACAGCAGGCCAAGCAGCATCCGAGGAGCAGGAAAGCTGACGTTTCAGGCCTAGACCCTGATGTGTTCATCCAGTTCTACGCCTTGTTATCTCAAGTTTTCTTTAATAGCAGCTTCCAAATCCACTACCTGTACAAACTAGAATAACAAGGGTAGTAGACATGAGGGAATACCAATTGTTGCAAGTTTCTCCCGAAGTCATACATCATTCTGACATGAAAATATTTTGCAGTTCTTTCTCACTCTTGTTCTGTTAAATTGCTGGAATTCCCTCCCAAACAGTCCTGTGGGTGAACCTACATAACATATTCTGCAGTGGTTCAAGAAAGCTTCTCATCACTACTTTCTCAGGGCATGACAAGACAGCCCTTGACATCAATGCTATATTCAACTTAGTGTGGCTTTGAAACTGGAATCAATGAGTATCAGGACACAAAATGGTTGGAGTCATACCTGACACATAGGAAAACGGTCGTGGTTGTTGGAGGTCAGTCATCTTCAGCTCCAGGACATCTCTACAGGAGTTCCTCAGGGTGGCATCCTAGGCCCAACCATCTTCAGCTGCTTCATCAATGACCTTCCCTTCATCATCAGGTCCAAAGTGAGGAGGTTCGCCAATGATTGCGCAATGTTCAGCGCCATTTGTGACTCCTCAGATACTGAAGCAACAAGATCTGGACAATAGCTTGGGCTAACAATGGTAAGTAACATTCATGCCACACAAATACCAAGTTATGACCATCTCCAAGAAGAGGAAATTTAATCATTGCCTCTAGACAGAGGTCTGTCCACCATCTACGAAACACAAATTAGGAGCGAGTGGAATACTCGCCACTGCCTTATGGGTCCAGCTCCAACAGCACTCAAGAAACTTGATACCATCCAGGACAAATCTGCCCACTTGATTGGCACCACATCCATAAGCATCCACTCCCTCCACCACTGACACTCAGTAGCAGCAGTGTGTACTAGCTACAAGGTGCACTGCAGAAGTTCACCAAATATCCTTAACCACACCTTCCAAACCCATGACCACTTCAATCTCGAAGGACAAGGGCAGCAGATACACAGGAACACCATCACCTGCAAGTTCTCCTCTAAGCTACTCACTGTCCTGTCTTGGAAATATATCGTCATTCCCTCCCTGTCGCTGGGTCAAAATCCTGGAATTCCATCTCTAACCGCATTGTGGGTCAAAACCCTGAAATTTCATCCCTAACGGCATTGTGGGTCTACCTATAGCAAGTAGACTGCAGCGGTTCAAGAAGGCAGCTCACCACCTTCTTCACAAGAGCAACTAGGGACTAGCAACAAAATGCTGGCCAGCTAGAGCTGCCAATGTCCCAAGAATGAATTTAAAAATTAAAGATGGGCAAAAATAGTGGCCTTGCCAGCAATATTCACTTGGCATGAACGAACTTTTAAAAAGTGATAAATCACCAGGTCATCTACTTGTGTGATGATGGATGGGGAATAAGTCGTGGCGCAGACACAACGGAGAACTCTGCTGGTCTTTGATATGATCAGGGTACCTTCTAAAGCTTCCTGGAAGAGTAGAAGAAGCCTCAGTTTCACACTTCAACTGAAAGACAGCTCTGATAGTGAAAAACTCCTTCAGCATTTGCACTGGAGTGCCATCCTAGCCTAATGGTAAACACGGTTGAGTGTCGTACAAACACATCTGGTTTAGTAATGTACTTTTGAGATGGAAATCTGCCTGACCCAGCCTAGCCTACTTGTGATTCCAGACTCATGGCAATGTGCCCTCTGAAATGGTCCACAAAGCCAATCAGGTGCAAGAGCAATTAGAATTGGCAACAACTGCTGGCCTTGCCAACAAGACCCACATTTCATGCAAGAATAACAACTCCTTATATTTATAAAATAGTAAGGATATCATTATATTGATGGGTCCCATCTTAGACATGCTTTTGAGGCTAAGGATTCATTTTGCCAAATTGTTCCTAATAGTCCATTCCTCAACATCAAGGATCCACTTTGTGGCTCTCCGCTGCAGCTTCTTTAGGTTCCTTACGTCTCTTTTATGTCCCAATAAACATAAGCATACTGCAGTGGCATCATTTATACTGCAATTATATCATTATGTTACCTAATTAAGATGTGATTCTTCTGAGAGGCTGTTCCGTTCAAAGCAGCTCTGAGCAAGGATTTTATATGCAACATATTAACCAGTGACGACTGTGTTTCTGGCACTTTCCATTGTACTTAAATAAATTTGCCTGATTTGTTAATTGTTAAAAAAAAAGGGAAATACTAAATGGATATAGAGGGAATACGGGCATGTGGCAAGACTGAAAACTACATATAAAGTGAATTAATCAGAGACCGAACTAAAAATGAACAACTGCAGAATAAAACAAACGCTACACATTTCCTAACATTTTAAACAGATGCCATTTCTTTTGGAAGCAATTTGTTTCTTTTCATATAGCTTTTAAAACCATGCGGAGAATTGGCTGCACTCCCACTGATACAGCCATAAATCTTCCAATCTTAATGTATGGAGGCAGCCTGAAGGGAAAATGAGAGACTAGCTGCAAGCAAGTAAGAATGAGAATTAAAACTGTGTGGAAAAGTGCAAACACATGAAATCCTCAAAAGTTTATACAGAATCAAAAGGATTACCATGAACGAATGAGTGAAAGAGTTCAGAATCACGAGAGTAGTAATTTTCTCAAGTGACAGATATATTAAACTGCTAAAAACAGCTATAAGAGCAAACTGCTAGAGCTAAAAGACGGACTTGTAAACTTTTATGATATAGCCTTTCAGGTGTTTTACAGCCAGTTAAGTACTTTTGACATGTAATCGTTATTGCAATGCAGGAAATGCAGAACTTTGCACACAGCAAGGTCCTACAAACATCAATCTAGTAAAAACCAAACAATATAACCTGTTTTGGTGATGTTGGTTGATTGAGGGTTAAATATTGCCCAGGATACCTTAACAAAGTTGCTGCAGAATACTGTCTCGGGGCTTTACAGAACCATCTGAGAGAGTTTACAGGGTCTTAGATGGATATCTCATGAGAGACACAGCATCTCCAACAGTGCTGGAACAGATAGTCATCCTAGCTTACATGTTTAGGTTTCCTATAATGGGCATTGAATCTGTGATCTCTCTTGTCTCAAAGACAATGGTGCTTCCTCTGAGCGTCTGCACTGAAATAAAACCTCACAAAAACCCTTCCATGCTGTGTGCCAGAACTGAGCAGGAATAAGGCAGGAGGTCTGTCACAGGATCTGAAGAGGGGTGGAGTCAGAGGTAATGGATGGTACCCCAGAATTTGAGCAGTGTTGGCCTGCCAACTATAATAAAGAGTGAAAAGCTCAGGTAGGCTATTATACTACGGTGATAGCCACATGGGGGGCTAGAGATGGGTAGCATGTCAAGAATATATAGCACAAATGGAGTAGCTACATCAAATGCGTGTCTGAGGACAGGATGATTTGGTGAGGCTGATCTCCCATTAGAATGAGGCTGAGGGTAGTCAGAAAGGGAACAGGAGATACCTGAGATCGCCATCAATCTGAAAAAGAAAGTGTCTTTGACTTTGATAGTGTCCTGTTGATGGAGATCCAAATCAGGAGAAATTGGAATCAGAGCAGCAGAATGCTAAGACAGGAAGTGAAAGTGATGCAGGGAGATCCAGCAATGACAGTAATTTATGAAACTCATGTTAGTATCGAATAGGCAAAAGATGAATGAGCTTTCCAGAACAACCAAGGTATCCAGTATACAGAATCTGTTATCCTTCGTTACCCTCGATTTGCACACGTGTCACCAACTATATTTAAAAGATTGGTCATCTATCAATCTGATGATAAATAAAAATGAACCTTTCTGCAACTATCAGCAGCAACTATGCCATTATGCTACCTCATCCCTCCACTATGCTTCCCCAAACCTAGGTATGCTTTGAGCTATGCAAGCTATTTCAGTTTGGTCAGATTTGACGAGCAGTGCTGTCTCAACAATAGATACTGACCTACTACTTCTGTGGAATCAACTTCAACTTCATAAGACCATAAGATGCAGGAGCAGAAATTAGGCCATTCAGCCCATCGAGTCTGCTCAACCATTCAATCATGGCTGATTAGTTTCTCAAACTCATTCTCCTGCTTTCTCCCCATAACCCTTGATCCCCTTGATAATCAAGAACCTATCTATCTCAGTTTTAAATGTACTCAATGACCTGGCCTCCACAGCCTTCTGTAGCAGTGAGTTCCATAGATTCACCACTCTCTGGCTGAAGAGGTTTCTCATAATCTCCATTCTAAAAGGTCTTCCCTTTACTCCAAAGGTGTGCCCCCAGGTCCAAGTCTCTCCTACCAATGGAAACATTTTCCCAACATCCACTTTGTCCAGGCCTTTCTGGTTTCTGTAAGTTTCAATTAGATCCCCCTTCATCCTTCTAAACTCCATGAAGTATAGACCCAGAGTCCTCAAGCTTCATACTCCATCATCACAGAACATCTATAATGGAACAGAATATGTGCTCAAAGTCTTAACTATAACTGTATCAGTATGCACATTAGCATACTGCTCTGATCATGGAAGTCAGATTTTCAAAACGTGAACCCAACATCCAGATGAATTCTGGAACTTGACCATGGGCATTGTTTGCATCACTAATGCAATGCTAATTTTGGGTGCAAATGCACTAATTGAATAGGAGGCAAACTCGGCAACTAATTGAGAGGCACCAATAGTCTGAAGTGATGGGAACTGTCTGTCCAGATCTAGCCCCGCATGAAGGCAGCAGCCATGTTTGAGCCTGTCACAGCCTCGGTATGCAAAGGAGGCACCTCATCACAGCTTCAGCAGGATAAATGCCAGGGAATAAGGACGATGAGGTAAAACTAAGACCAGAGCTAGCGATCCAGCGCTGATTGTTCCCTTGCAGACCCACTCTCCACTCACCACAACCCCCCTCACTGCCCTGCTCACTGCCCCATTCTCTGCTCCCCTCGCTGCTTTGTTGATGCCCCTAGTGGAGAGGTTGTACAGTGAACCATCAGCAAACCACGTTTACATTAGCAACTTAGAATACATTGGCACTGATTGTTGAGTCTTTCATTAGATTGCATCATGTTTAGGGGGATATCATGTGCTGCATGATAGATCTGCTTATACCTACATTTCATGAAGAGGGTTAAAATTTTAAAGAGTAGGGGTATGGGTTAACATCTTCAGCAATGTCGTTTATTAGACTTCACGGTTGTGCTGTTGCCCTGCAATTTGATGCTAAGTTCCTGGTGGAATGTAATGTTGTCACAGGCATGTGCAGTGAGTGCACCCCCTGCAGCTGCACTGGCAGCAAACGCAGCCCTGAAAATTTCAGACACCCACCGGGGCTGACTTTCAAATTGGAGCCCTCCCTCAAAGCATCACAGCCGTTTCGGCGTTTGAAAATCTGATGTATAAACCTTTGCAGATGACAACAGGTTAGCCTGGTCTCTAAGGCTAAAGGAAAACCATTAGGGATGGAATCTTGCGAATTGTTTTGACTACCAGAATAATGTAGCGAAGTTAAAAGAAGCTCTCAAACAGATGGCAACTGCTAAAGTCTAGTGAAAGTTTTGATTGCTTCCCATGATACTAGCTACAACCTCAGGCTCCTGGTCAAGGTCCTGACTGTTCACTTCATTTACAACAGATGGATATGTTTGGATAATAGGTAACTGGACTAGCAGTCACTTAAGTAGAATCAGTCAGCCACAATCCTATTCCACACGGTCGCGCCAGAATTGACAGTCTACTAAACACTGCATATTCAAGAAGGTTTCCGATGAAGGGTTTAGGCCCGAAACGTCAAGTTTTCCTGCTCCTATGATGCTGCTTGACCTGCTGTGTTCATCCAGCCCCATGCTTGTTATCTCTATATTCAAGAAGGTATATTTGATACACCTCTGATCTAAATATTTGTCAAAAAATATCTACGGCAAGAAGCTAGCTTTTGATGCGTCCGTGATTTAATTATTTCTGGGGGGTGTCAACTAGTTTCAATTAGCCACCTCTCCCCTCCCCACTTTCCCCAACCTGACAGGCAAGTCCCGTCTCCAAGAGTTATCCATGACATGATTGGTTGGCAGCTGTCTGGTCCCATCAGCACCACCCAGCACGATGGCCATTTCTGGGACTGCAGGCAGCATAGTTGGGTTGAGATGAGGTCCAAAACGTCAGGATGGGGAGGGGCCACCTGGGGTAGGGAAACGACCTCTCCAATGGGGTGGGGAATGGGGGTGCTTGTGATCAGAAAAGGAAGCCCATAAAGTAGTGCCTTTTACGCCCAAGACGCCCAAGGAGATTAATCAGCGGGGCTACGCGTCTCCCAACCCACCCGATCTCCTATATTCTGGACAAATGAGGTGGTTGGCCTGGGAAGTACCTCCAAAATATCCATTATTTGTCCACTTGAAGGCCTCAGTTTGCTTGCCCAGCCCTTGCTTGCAACTTATAGAATCACAGCTGGGTAGACAGTATTCAGCTACCATGAAATTTTTAAGAGGTTTCCCAGCTGACAAATCCACCTGTGAGGGAACAGCGAAATTCTACCGGAGGAGCATGGGGTCAAGTGGCCAAAAACCAGGGAAAGGAGTTTCTTAAAAGGAGGAAAGTGAGGGAGGAAGGTGGAGAGGTGCAATGTGGAAATTCTCGAGCTTAGGCAATTGAAGTCCCAGCTACCAGAAGGACTCGCAGTTAACTTAATGCAATCAGTGGCAGGAAATTCAGCTTGTGCCCTAAAGAAGCAGGCAGCCAGGGGGCACCAATTTGTGTCACTCCGTGAAGCTTGATCCAAACATGGCTACCTTGACCAAAGCAGTCCAGCTATGTGTACCAAGTGGGAATCCTGATATAATTTGACGGTCAGGGCTTAAGGGTTAGAGGTCAGCTTCAAAGCCAAGACAGCTCATGGGCAAGTGATCAGAAGGGTGGTCAAAAGTAATACTGTTTCAAGGACATGAGCTACTTGGCCTTTGTGGGTCATGAGACACTTCCCATCGTATTCATCTCCTGGACATTCATTTCTCAGGCACTGAATCTGGGCGCTATCTCTGGGTTGAGTTCGTCAAGTCACTCACTTACAATCCAATGTCAAATGGTTACTCAACATCAAGGTAACCTATAACGTTGTAAAACTCTCACTAGCATCAATTAGTGTAAGCAGTATTAAACGACAAGTAAGAGGCAAATTTAATGCTGAGCTTGATGAGGCGTTTGCCAAATTAGGAAACTTCTTTCCTAATGTTTCTGATGCTGGCTGATCCGCTGGATCTTCCCAACACTTTCCCCTGTGATTTCAGTTTCCCGCTGTTCCCAAGTGGGAGTCACTGCAATGTAACCCATCAGCATTCCCGCTTCTTCGCACCATTTTTTACTGTCAGACAGTTCTTCCCACATGACTTCCAAAATCGAAGGCAATCCGTTTAACATCACACAAATGGCCAAAGCAAGTTCCCATGGACATAACACTAATTTTAAACTATTTCATCAAGCGTTATAAAGCACACAATGGGAAATGGTGCAGCATCCTGTTTGATAGCAAGCAAGTGGATTTTGAGACTCATACAATAAACATCTTTGGCGAAAGGTCACCCTAATTGTTTTCTTTATTGTTCCATTGTTTTGGTGTTATGTTTTAACTTCTCAAGTACCTTTTTCAGTTTTTTTTTCTATAAGGAGTTGTTTCGAATGTATGCAAAAATGATGTCACATTGTATGAGTAACAAGCTTCTGGAATCACACTACATCAAGCCCAGGTCAGTTCCTCAATCAATGACGGAAGATGACTGAACACTTGATCATAATCACGATATATTGTGAACTGACCCACATACTCTCTAGGCTCAGCCACAGCTATTCTGATCATTCCACATGGTTTCACTTAAAGCCAGATATAATGGGCAGCACATTCTGCTGGAATGCCATTCTCCCCAAGGAACCGCTTTACTTGCAACTTAGTCATGATAGGAGACTCCCAGAAGGACACGGATGTCTTTAAAGTATTCCTGATGAGGTCAAACATTCCAGTCCCCTCACTGGAAGCCCTGGCCTGTGACTGGCCAAATTGCAGGAATTCATTCAGCTTTTTCTTGTCAATGTAGACTAGATGGGCTGAAGGGCCTCTTCTGCACCGTATGGTTCCAATGACTCCAAGGCTCTGAACACGTCAGGAGACTTTGTTGAGAAAAAGCCAAGGTGAAGTTGAGGCATCCAAGGGTGTGCACACCTCTCCAAACACCTTGTCTTTGAACAGCACAGGCGATGGCCTCATGGTATTATTGCCAGACCTGTTGATTCAGACACCCAGGGATTCCTGGGCTCATAATACCATCATGGCAGCATTTGAATTCAATAAAAATCTGGGTTTAATGAAACCTGTGTCAATTGGGGGGAAATGTGGCCTACACGTGACTCCAGGCCCACAGACTCTCAACTCTTGTCCTCTGGGCAATTAGAGATGGGCAATAAGTATTGGCTAAGCCAATGGTGCCCACATCCCGTGAATGAACTTTAGAAACAACCAGCTGGTTGGCATGTGGCAGACTGTGTGTGTCACACAGTGGACTCAGACATATTGAAACAGAATGGAAGCAAGTCATCTTTGATCCTGTGGGAATGTCTATGAAGGAACATTCTGCAGGCCGTTGAAATGTCACAAATTGATGATAATTAAATTCAGTTTGATTGGCTCAGCTTGCTTCTTTGGTTCAAGCGGATCCCTGTGAAGACTTTCCGTTTGAAAACCAATCGCAAAAAGCTCTGGTCATCTATAAAAGCACATCAGAGGGTAGGGAATGGAGGGTCATGCTTATCAAGTTAGATAAGGGACTCAATTTCTAATAGATGGCTCAAATGGAACATTAAGGCTATCATAGCTGGTTGGACCTAATGGCCTGTTTCTGTGTCATTCAATGTCATTCTACCACATAGTGATTTTTTTTGCAATAAGAACAGAAAGTACTATAAATACTCAGCAGGTTAGGGATTATCTCTGGGGAAAGTAAAATAGTTAATATTTCAGGTCGATGACCCTTCATTGGAAAGATCTTCATTGACGTGAAATATTGGGATAATATATCCTGGTCCTGTGGAGATGGGATCAGGAGAAAAACTTCTGATTTTCATGTCAGGGAGGGGAAGGTAGGGAGTTGGTGGGTACAAGCCCCACAACACATGGCACCTCCCCACGATCTTGCACTAGCCAACGTGGGGGGTAAAGTAGTGATGCCACCAGGATCTTCTCAATGGAGGAAAAGCCCCCTCCCACCAAAGAGTCCAAAGCCTGGTGTTGCCCAATGACAGCCTCTCTGCCGAAGCTGGAGAGCCAACAATGTCTTCTTTAAAGCCCCATGGTCCCACTGCCACATGTAGGAACAGGAGTAGGCCATTCAGCCCCTCAATAAGATCATGGATGATCTGTGGCCTAACTCCATATACCTGCATTTAGTCCATATTCCTTCATAAATTTTTTTATCTCAGATTTAAAACAAACAATTTATCCAGCATCCACTGCCATTTATGCAAGAGGGTTCCAAACACCCACCATCCTTTGTGTGAGGAAGTGCTTCCTAACATCTCTCCTGAACGGTCTGGTCCTAATTTTTATTCTATGCCAGATGGTCAAAGTCATGGGCACAGATCATTCAATGGAGAAGCATTCACCTCCCGTCAGCCTCAGCAGGGCCCACGTCTCTCAGTGGGTCTGCCAGTGGGGCCTAACTGCAGCCCTCCCCTTGGAAATGCAGCTTCACCCGTCAATTTTGACTAAAGCTCTTTCGCGACCATTTCCGAATTCCAAGTCCGGCATTGAGGCAGGTTTTGGGAATCTAATCGGAAAGCAAAACTTTGAGGATGTGGAATATCTGAACTACAGACAGAAAGCAGTGGGGAAACTCAGCCAGTCTGTCAGTACCTTTAGAGGGAGAAACAGAGTTAATGTTTCACATGTGACATGACCCTTCTTCCATTCTGTTCTGTTACACTTTCTGTTCACACGCCTGGATTCTGGCCCTGCCAGAAAACCAACTCTCTCTCCCTTGCATGCAAACGCTTCCTGACCTGTTATATGTTTCCAGTATTTTCTATTTTCTTTCAAATGACCAGCAGTTGGATTATTTTGGTTTTACATGTCATTAATTTTGGAGGTAGTTACCTGACAGAGACATTAACAGTTTTGCAGGGGAGTGTGAGCCACTGATCCCCTAATGCAGTTGGTGAGGAAAAACATTCTTAACCTTGATCCACACCAATTAATTTAAACTGAGTTAACATTAGGAGTAATAAATATCTTCTTTAAAAAGTTAAAATCCACACACCACTGACAAAACCATTTCTCTTCAAGACACCACAGTCGTTCATGATGTTTGCTCAAACGTAGCTTTTCTGGATAGAAGAGATGAACAGCACAATGCCTTCTCGTTTCTTACTGAGAAATTTATGGCCACAATATTTAATAATGACAAACCCAGTTTACCTGTTTGTTGTTTGACATTAATCACCTCTCTTGCACTTTTCTCCTTATTTCTTACCAGACACTTCGATTAAATGGTGAAGTATTTTAAACATTTCCTTCATTGGCAAGGTTTTATTTTATTCTACTAACAGGGGAATGACTCAAAGCAGAATCAAGTGAGAGGGAGAAGGATTAAAACCTTATTATCACTCCCAGCCATTATCTTGCAAACTTTATTCCAACTTTTCAACAAATACCAAAGAAAGTATCCCTAGTCTATATGTATATTTCTATCTGGTGATGGAACAGTACCACAGGGTCACCTGGAATTCATTATGTGAGCTGCCAGAGATTAACATGAGCTACTGCTCCTTAGCAATGCCGCAGTCCTCTGGAGGAAAACAGTTTCTTTTGCTGGTTTATGTGAATATGAAAGGAAACCGCCACAGCGACCACAGATCTGAAGGAGAACTGCCTCAATCCCGAGAGAGCCCTAAAAGAAGTTTAGAATCGCAGGAGAAGGACTGGAATAATTGTGTGAAGCAGATGAAGGTTGGGAAATAGGAAAGGGCCATGTTGCAATAGAGATTGGGCTAGATTTTTTAAATTTGCCACCTGGACGCTAAGCCTATGGTGGATATTTCACTCAGAGGTTGGGAGGTAGTGTGCTGAATGTAACTCCTTCCTGTCTGCTTACTCCACGATCAGGGGTTGCAGTCTAAGGAGAACAGAGAACATGTGAAATTTCTTCACCTAGGGAGCGGTGAGCCTGTGGAATTCTCTCCTTCAGAAAGCAGTGGAGGTCAAAACATTGAATGTTTTTAAGAAGGAGATAGATAGAGTTGCCGGGATCAAAGGGTATGGGGAGAAAGCGGGAACAGGATCCTGAGTTGGATAATCTGCTAGTATTATATTGAATAGTGTAGCAAGTCTGAAGGGCCGAATGGTCTGTTCATGCTCCTGTTTTCTATGTTTTTATGTATTGAGGAAATGGCAGAGACATTGAGAAATTATTTTGGGTCTGTCTTAAGACAACCACGGGACTAATAACCATGAAAAATCTACACTAATGTCGGCAGAGGAAAATTATTAGATAAACTTAGGGATTAAAAGGCAACAAATCGCCATGACTGATTATCTACACCCCAGAGTTCAAAACAGCAAGCAGCAGAAATACAGCCCTTAGTATGATTTACCAAATTTCCCTACATTAAAAAACATTCCCAGCAGATTGGAAGTTAGCAAATGTAACAGGGCTAGTCAAGGAAGAAGGGATAGAGAAAACAGGAAACTCCAGTGAAGCGTCAGACATTGGGAAATATTGGAATTAAATATTAATTCGGACTTAACAATGGTTTTGAAAATAATAGTAGGATCAGACAGCCAATATGATGTTATGAAAGAGAAATTGTTGTATTAGTCCAACATATCCCCCATGTAGCATTACCATCAAGTCGCTAGAGCATCATCGGATGATACATCTTTGCCCAAGAATCCTAGCATAAAGATGCCAATCTTCAGGCATATCATTTCATTCCATGGAGCATCAAGGAACAGCTGAAGGAAGTGGATGTACTAAACATTCGGGCCCTGACAACATTCTAGCAACATTCCAGAACCTGCTCCCTCTCCCCAACCTCACCTCCCCCATCTCCCACACGCCCCACCCCCAGCCAAGCTCTTCGAGTACAGTTAGGCATCTACACGACGTGAAAAATTGTTCAGGTATGTCCTGTATTCAAAAAGCAAGACAAACCCAGCCCATTACTACCCTATCAGTTGATTGTCAGTACAGTGACGAAAGATGTAGCCAACAATACTAATAAACAGCACTTGATTAAGAATAACTTAGTCAGTGATGGTGATAACAAGCATGGGGCTGGATGAACACAGCAGGTCAAGCAGCATCATAGGAGCAGGAAAACTTGACGTTTCGGGCCTAAACCCTTCATCAGAATTCTCCAGCATCTGCAGTACGTTTTATCTCTCTACTCAGTGATGGTTACAGGTTTTCAGTTTGTGTTCCACCAGGTCCAGTCAGCTGCTCACCTCATTACAGCCTTAGCACAAAAATGAAAAGAGTGACGGAGACTGGCCTTGACATGAAGACTGTTTTTGACTGAGTGCAGCATCAAGGAGCCGTAGCAAAACTGGACTCAGTCGGAATCAGGGAAAAACTCTCCGGTGGTTGGAGTCATACCTAGCACATAGGAAGATCGTTGTGGTGTTGCAGGTCAGTCATCTCAGCTCCAGGATATCTCTGCAGGAGTTCCTCAGGCTATTGTCCCAAGCCCAACCATTTCACCTGCTTTATCAATGACCCTCCCTTCATCTTAAGGTCAGAAATAGGGATTATCATTGATGACTGCACAATCTTCAGCATCATTCATGATTCATATACTGAAGGAGTTTGTGTTCAAATGGAGCAAGATGCGGACAATATCCAGGCTTGAGGTAACAAGTGGCAAGTAGCATTTAGACCATGCAAATGCTAGACAAAGACCGTCACCAATGAGACGAGTTTAAACATTGCCCCTTGACATTCGACGGCACTTCCACTGCTGAATCTACGCTATCAACGTTCTGGAATTACTACTGACTAGAAGCTGAATTGGACTCGCTATATAAATACAGTGGTTACAAGAGCAGATGCCATGAATACAGCAGCAAGTGACTTACCTCCTGACTTCCCAAAGCTTGTCCACTGTATACAAGGCACAAGTCAGGAGTACGATGGAATACCCCCTACTTGCCAGGATGGGTGCAGCTTCAACAATACTCGAAAGACTTGACATCACCCGGGACAAAGCAGCCCACTTGATTGGCACTAAATCCACAAACATTCACTCCTTCCACCTCTGGTGCTCAGTAGCAGCAGCAAGTGCCATCTGCAACATGCCCAGAAGAAATCAAGCAAGGCTCCTTAGACAGCACCTTTAAACCCCATGACCACTGCCATCTAGAAAGACCAGTGAGGCAGATACATGGGAACACCACCAACTGAAAATTCCTTTCCCATCCACTCACAATCCAGGATGAAATACATCTTATTACTGGATCAAAAATCTTGCAATTTCCCCCCTAAACGGATGTCCCTATGACTTATGGACTGCAGCGGTTCAAGAAGACAGCTCACCAAAACCTTTTCAAGGACAACTACAGAGAGTTGATAATTATTAACCTAACAAGTGAACCCCACATCCTGTGAATAAATACATTTTTTTAAGAAGTAAGGTTTTTGACAGTATAACTAGTAGCATGGAAAGGACAGCCAGTAGATATTGTATCATTAGAATTTCAAAAGGCATTGGTAATATGCCAGAAAAAAATATCTACATGTACAATGTGTATGGAACAATTCCTTCACTTGTCGCTGGGTCAAAACCCTGAAATTCCCTCCCTCAGGGCATTGTGGGTCAGTCCACAGCAGGTGGACTGCAGTTGAAGAAGGCAACTCACCACCAATTTCTCAAAGCCTAATAGGGACAGGCTGGCCAGTAAGTGATGCCAAGGTCCAATGAGTGAATTAAAAAAAAACTGGGATAATATACTAACATAGATGGAGGATTGGTTAATGGATAGAAAGCAGACGCCATGGATAAATTGAGCATTTTCAAGTTGGCAGACTGTAAAGGATCAGTGCTGGGGCAACCAAAACTTCCATCAATCTCTGACTCAATTATACTCTGTGACAGATTCAGACATACTCAACGACAGAGTGCTCCCAGCTGGGATATTGAATTGCAAATATCTACAACTCTTTCAGTGAAGACATTTCTCCTCATCACAGCCGGAAATAGCTGCCCATTATGCTGATCCTTCATTCTCGACTCTCTGGGCAGTGACAATACCCACACAGCAGCTTACCCTCTCCCCATCTCCATCAAGCCCCTCAAGACTTTCCGGGGTTATCCCTATTCCCTTTTTTGAACAAGGGAATGACATTTGCCACTCTCCAATCTTCTGGCACTATACCCGTGGACAGTGAGAACAATACAAAGGTGGGTCGAGTTGTAGGTAGTGCAGAGGGCTGTTCTAGATTACAAAGGGTCATTGATAGGATGCAAAGCTGGGCTGAGAAGTGGCAGATGGAGTTTAACCCTGAAAAGTGTGAGGTGATTTATTTTGGAAGGACAAATTTGAAAGCAGAATACAGGGTTAATGGAAAGATTCTTGACAGTGTGGAGGAGCAGAGGGATGTTGGGGTTCATGTCCACAGTTGCTTGAGAGCTGCCAACCAGGTGGATAGAGTTGTTAAGAAGGCATATGGTGTGTTAGCTTTCGTTAATAGAGGGATTGAATTCAAGAGCCATGAGGTTATGCTCCAGCTATACAAAATCCTGGTTCGGCCACATCTGGAGTATTGTGTCCAGTTCTGATCGCCTCATTACAGGAAAAATGTGGAAGCGTTGGAAAAGGTGCAGAGGAGATTTACCAGGATGTTGCCTGGAATGGAGGGAAAATCTTACGATGAAAGGTTGAGAGAGCTAGGGCTTTTCTCTTTAGAACGACGAAGGATGAGAGGTGATTTGATAGAGGTGTACAAAATGATCAGAGGTATAGATAGAGTAGACAGCCAAAGACTTTTTCCCAGGGCGGAGGTAGCTATTACAAGGGGGCGTAGTTTTAAAGTGAGTGGAGGTGGATATAGGGGAGCCGTCAGAAGTAGGTTCTTTACTCAGAGAGTGATCAGGGCGTGGAATGCATTGCCAGAGAGGGTAACAGAGTCGACCTCATTAGGGACATTTAAGCGGCTATTAGACAGGCATATGGATGATAGTATTAGGTAGGGGTGGAGGGTAGATAGACCTTAGGTTTAGGGTAAAAGTTCGGCACAACATTGTGGGCCAAAGGGCCAGTACTGTGTTGTGCAGCTCTATGTTCTATGTTCTAAGACTTTAGATGTTTTAGTGTTTCCAAACTCAAAGCAACATAGGCCCAGTTTACTCAATCTCTCTCCGTACAGTAAGTGTCTTATCCCAGAAAAAGAGGTTCAGAGATAGTAGGAACTGCAGATGCTGGAGGAGCCGCGATAGCAACGTGGCTTGCTGTATTCATCCAGCTCTACACCGTGCTATCTCATCCCAGAAAATCTGTCTTCACTGTATACCTAAAATGGTAAGTCAAACCTTGCCTAGCTCAGGAAAATAAAATTGACCACAGTCTTCTAGATACAGAGTCACCAAGACCCTCTGCAATTGCAGTGAGAGTTCCCAAAGTCCTAACAGTTCCTGTGACTTTGGTGATGTTAAAGATTCTGGTGAGCTATCAGAGTTCTTAGATTCCCTGGACATGAAGAGAAACTGTCTAAACTATTTATTCATCTCAACATGGGTTTTTAACAATCTTATTGACTGCAAAATGCCTTGAACAATAACAGCTGACAGCAACTCATTGTACATTTAAGTTCAATTTTTTTCCTATCTCTTAACTTGGCCTTCACAGGAACACACTATTTGTTCCCATAATTGTTTTTGATCAGGTTCAGTACGTAAAGTTAATATAATGCTCAAGTGTTTATCGACCAGATTGTACTATCAGGTCATCCTTAGGTATTTTCTCCTTTACATTACTTACAGTCTCCACTGCTCTTTTCCCTTTGCATATTCTCAATTTAAATGGTCATTTTGCTCCCTACCTGAGCTTTATCTCTCATCGTCCAACTGCAAAACATCCATGCTACTTTCACACAATGTGACTATAAATGCCATCCAGTGGTGGGTGGCAAGATTACATCCAATATTTGACGTCAAATCAAATTTAACAAAACCCAGTCCCTAAGTCCAACATTTAATTTGTTCAATTCTCAACGGTAAGGTGCCATAGCTAACAGCACAGCTAAATATTAACCAAAATATCTAAGCAGTTAGTGAGGACATACTTAGTAAACCTTGAGCCAAAGCCAACATTAGATTAGTTGTAATGTAAATAAACGTTGTTGGAAATACACAGCAGGTCAGGCAGAATCTGTGCACGTGGGCTCTCAAGGTACTCACTTCATCAACGCAGGTACTAAACTTCAATGGGTCAAAAGATTTGCATTTCCCTTGCATAAGGCTGACAAATTGGCCTTTCCCTAGTCTTCCAGTGGATTAATTTTCATCTTGAATTGAACTTAAGCTGTTTAATAGAATTGCTACCATCTTCACAGCCCTGGCCTTCAGTAGACACTGGGCTTAAAAGCCCATGGCACCTGAGGCTGGCAATGGCACTGGGTACTTGTCAGTGAAATCCAACACTGGCCCTGATGGAGTTTGTGGGCTTATTGGGAAGTGTTCTTAGTTCCAAGGCCTCAACAGTGCTTACCTCATGTCAACCATCATAAACATAGCCTCTATGCACTCTGGAGAATTGAACAAGTGTTTTTTTTTAAGGTGGATCTGGTCCCTATGTAACAGCTCTCATATAAATGTATAAATTTCATAGAGGCTTGATAAGTGAGATGATGAGAGGCATTTCTCCACTTTGGAGCGATCAAAGCTATGGTTCACAGCTTGGAGATAGACGGTTGGATTTCTTCACTTTGAAAGTTGTGAATTTTTTGAATTCCTCACCCCAGAGAGATACGGAATCAATGAGTGTACTTGCAACTGAGAATGATAGATTTTTGGCTAGTAACAGAATAAGAATATTGGGCAAGAAAGTAGAGTTGATCTTGATGTTTGGTCGCATTGAGACACAGCAGTCTAGGAAGGTGAAAGTTCAATTTGTGAAGTTGCTTCTCATGTCCCAGTAAAAGAAGTTGCTTACCTTCCTCTCCTCCATTGCATCTCTCCATTCTGCTCCCCTAGTCCCAACTTCCATGACGCGGGATAGGAGGAAATTTTGTCTCTGATATTCCCACGAACAGCAGATCAGCTTCCTTCCATTTTCCAACACTCTGTGGCAAAGTTATAGTGCATGTCGGAAGGGGACCCTCCTGAGATTTTCTGAAGCTTTTACTCTTTTTCTCAGATTTTAGTGATGTCTTTCTCAGTAGCAGTTATCAGACGGTGCTGTGTTATTTCTTCTGGCCTATCCACTCACTGCTGTCTCACCTCCTCTTACAGTAGTCTTTGGAGAGAAATTGTGCAATCAGCAGAGAGTGTAATTTGAACACTGCAGAGAGACTCTTTTCTCTCACACGGTTGTGAGTCTTTGGAATTCCTGTCCTCAAAATGCAATGGATACTGAATCTTTAAATATTTTTAAAGCAGATCTAGATAGATTCTTGATTACCAAGGGGATGAAAGATTATCAGGGTTATATGCAGGTTGAGGATAAAATCCATGATTTTATTGAACGGTAGAGCAGTTTCGAAGGGCCAAGTGACCAACTCTTGTTCCTTGTTCATATACACCCTAAAACACATTACAAATGAAACAATCTTGTCCTGTTTAAATGCCAGAGAATGTCCAAGTACATTCTAACAAGCACAGAAATAGGTGGAAACACACTTTATGCAATTTCCTTTGAGTTTTCTCCTGGTAACGAAATCAAGAAACAATGCCAAACATGAGAGTAGGTCTCCTGTGGAGAGCTTTCAATTATATATAAATTGCAAAAGTGTATTTTGTGGTATATTATTTAGTCCAGTTTTATTTTTCTTATGTGGTAATGTATGCCAAACAATATTATTTACAACAAAAATAGAAACTGCTGGAAAAGCTCAGCAGGTTTGGCAGCATCTGTAGAGAGAAATCAGAGTTAACAATTCGGGTCTGATGACCCTTCCTCAGAAGTGTTCTGAGGAAGGGTCACCGGATCCAAAACGTTAACTCTGATTTCTCGCCATGGGTACTGCCAGACCTGCTGAGCTTTTCCAGCAATTTCTGTTTCTGCTTCTGATTTACAGCATCCACAGTTGTTTCAAGGGCGGGGGGATGGGGGGTGGGGGTTGGTGGGGGTTGGTGGGGGTTAATGGTGGTATTAGCACTATTTACAAAGCGTTGTCAGGTTTACCTTTACATGTCAGAAACAAAAACAGAAATTGCTGGCGAAACTCAAAATCTGCAGGAGCCTGATGAAGAGTTACCAGACTCGAAATTGGACACTGCTTTCTTCCCACAGATGCTGCCAGATTTGCAGAGTCTTGTCAGCAATTTCCGCTTTTGTTTCAGATCTCTGGCAAACCCAGTATTGTATTTTAGCATCACATGTCAGTTTTCTCATATTTGTCCTTGGGATGGGCATCATTGTCATGGCTGCACTGCTTGCTCAACCTAATTAGCCTAAAGCTTTACTCATTGTGTTGTCAGTGCTCTCACATAATATTAAGCAGGTTGAACATCGGTATATATTTGAGCCAGGATGTTCTGTGATTTAAAAACAGAAATTGCTGGAAAGCCTCAGCAGGTCTGGCAACACCTGTGGACTAAAATCAGAGTTAACGTTTCAGGTTGACCTTCCCTCAGAACTGAGGAACTCAGAGTTCTGAAGAAGGATCATTCGACCCAAAATGTTAACTCTCCACAGACATTGCCAGACCTGGTGAGCTTTTCCAGGAACTCCTGTTTTTGTTTCTGATTTACAGCATCTGCAGTTGTTTTGATTTTTGTTCTGTGATTTAATTGGTTCCTGCATGTTATGCAAAGTAATAATGACTGCAATTCAAAAGTATGTAATTTGACTACAAAGTCCTTGGGTTATGAAAGGCATAATAGAACAGCAAGTTCTTTCTTTTGATGGGAGATAGTCCTTCAGTCTAAAACATTTATTCGCTCATTTCCTCCTGGTTCACCCAGTAATGCACTGGCCTGTCACCTCCTTGATAAAATGAAAGAAGTGAAACGTTTTCAAGAGCAAAAGGATCAATAAGATTATCAGTTGTGATTGGAGTGTGTTTGATTGGGGCATGTTAGAAGTTAATGATATTCACACTCAGGACTGCATATTTTGCGCTTTTTTTTCATTGAGAAAAGATTATGAAGATTGCCAATCTCTGCCATTCTCTCCACCACAGTGCCCGAATCATTCAGTATCTTCCTGCCTGTCCTGTGTTTAATCAGCTCATAGAGTCATATACATCACGGAAACAGACCCCTCGGTCCAACCAGTCCATGCTGACCATAATCCCAAACTAAACTAGTTCCACTGCCTTCTCCTGGCCCATATCTCACCAAACCTTTCCTACTCATGTACTTACCTAAGTGTCTATAAAACGTTGGAAGTGTACCCGCATCCATCACTTCCTCAGGACGTTCATTCCACTAGCGAACCACCCGCTGTGTAAAAAAATTTGCTTCTTGTATGTGTTTAAAATCTTGCTCCTTTCACCTTAAAAATATGCCCCCTAGTCTTGAAATCCCCATCCTAAGGAAAAAGCACCTGCCATTCACCCCATCTATACCCCTCATGATTTTATAAACCTTTGTAAGATCATCTCTCAACCCTCTACGCTTGAGTTAAAAAAGTCTCAGCCTACCCGGCCTTTCTTTATAATGCAAACCTTTGTGATTGATTTTTCCTGTTGCAACTCCACGCTAACCATAATCCAACCAGTCACCATCCTTTTCTCATGCCGTCTGAATTGGTATTCCCCTTCCACACTTTCTTGCTCCTTCGTCCTGATGAGTGCCAGATAAAAAGTTTCCACATTTCACAAGATCAGCAATTGCAGAGGGCATAGTTTTAAGGGGAATTGGTAAAAGAATCAGATGTGACGTGGGTAAAAATATTTATGCAGCATGTTGTTGTGGTCTGGAAAAGAGAGTTGAAAGCAGATTCAATAATAACTTTTAAAACGGAATTTGATCAATTCCTTGACTCGACGCAATGAGAATGCGGCTTGAAACAGCACACACGCAATAGCATCCTTCCATGATATATCATTCAGAGACTGCCATTTTCAGTGGGCAGCCACCAAAAATCTATGTAGGAAGTTGTATTACAGACATTAATTTAAATGCCAACTGAGTGGCCCGCCCACATGTTTGAACAATAATTAATCCACATTTGCCAATTGCCTGCTGTCAATGAGGGCCCTGCTTTCAAAAGTACTAAAAAATAATACTGAAACTGTTTGTGCAATTGCTTCACTGAAGAGTAGTCCTTCTACATTTAGACTGGTCTTTTCATCATCTGGTAGTTTGATCCAAATATCTGAACATTGCAAAGGGAGCCACATGAGATTAAAGTTAAATTTAATGCTGTCCTGACTGCAACAAGGCAAGCCTTATATTTACTCTATATCAGTACCTCAAGCACAAGCTAATATAAATGGAACAGCTATTGCTAGTATAATAGACAGGGAGCAGTCCAGTCAACAAAAGTCTTTATAACATACAGGGAGGTCAACAATGTGCAGGATTTTAAGTTTTCCGCAGGTCAAGTTCATATATGTTGACTTTCCTCTGTAGTCACAAGGCATATTATGGGGATATTCAAGAGACTGAATGTCCGCTTGACAAACTGTTCACGTTGACTACTTGGAAAAGCACAATTGCTACGAATTTTTGTTTCCTTTTTGAAGATCCTGTCAAAGCTGGGGTTAAGAAATGGTCACACAAGTTCAGGGCTGAGGAAGCTTCTCAACCCAGGGTTCACAAACAGAAGACAGTCATTAATAAAATAAATTGGGAATTTAGGGGGAAATTCTTCACTGAGAGAGTGACTGGAGTATGGAACTCACTGTCCAAAGGAGTAGTTGAGGCAAATAGATATTTAGGAGGTTGCTTGAGAAGTATGGAAGAAAGGAATGGAAGAAAACAACGTGAAGAAGGAAGCTAGAAAGAGGTTCCTGTGGAGCATAAGTAATGACTAACACAGAGGGTTAAACTGCCTTTTTTCAGTGAAGGAATTTCTGTGGTTGCGGTCTGCAAGACACTTTCCCACATAACACCTCTCTGTGAAGCAGAAAAGCAGCACTGTCCAATGTGTAAACCACTAACCACATGTAACAACTTGTTAATCCAGATATGTCTAACTGGATTTCTGATTAGTAAATTAAGAAAATGAATAATAGATACTTCCTTTGCTTGTGTGATCTCGAATCTTTTTCTTTATTCATTCACGGGATGAAGGCATCACTGGCTGGGCAGCATTTATTGTCCATCCCTAATTACCCAGAGAGCAGTTAAGAGTCGACCACATTGCTTGGGTCTGGAGTCACATGTCGGCCAGACCAGGTAAGGATGGCAGTTTCCTTCCCTAAAGGACATTAGTGAACCAGATGGGTTTTTCCGACTATGGACAATGGATTCACGGTCATCATTAGATACTTAATTCCAGATATTTAAGAATCAGCCATGATCATATCAAATGGTGGAGCACGCTAGAGAGGTTGAATCCCCTATTCCTTCTCTTAGTTTTTATGTTCTTGAGTTCTAAGATTACCTTACATGTTTTAGTGTCATACTTGCTGCGTAACATTCCTTGTGACGTGGCATTTCAATAAGTTGCTTGTTTGGGACTGTTTTGTCACCACGGGCACCCCGGAAATGAGATGCTTTTATGATGGACAATATGGAATTGCAAATTAGCTTTTTTAACACCCAGAGATTACACTCAGTCCACGCTTTTATCATGGGGCTGGTGCTCTTGGTCTGCCCAGTGACCAAGACATATTGCTGCTTTAGGGACACAGACCGAAGACCTGTTCTGGTGCCTGTTGATTTCTTTGACATATAGACAATGACGGATGGGTAAACACTATCTGACCCACACAGCATGTCCTAAGCGTACATCACAACACCCACCACACCAGAAACCACTTCCCTTATTCGTCTTAAATTACATTTTAACCATGAAACGGGATCCGTTAAAACTCAACACCCATCTGTAAGTTGAGGTTAACTCGATAACCATCAGAGACATTTCAGTTCAATGCCTTGTCATGAGCTGAGTTCCTCTGAAAATTTGATTGATAAGAACTCTTCCTTCATGATCTCTCTCTCCTCTCACTTCTTGTTGCATTCTCATTCATGTTTCCCAACTGTTCGCAGACAATAGTTTCCAAGCCTAAAGTCTGTACAAAACATACATTTAACAGAAATCAAATTCTCTCCTTTTTTAAATTTTTATGAGCTTTATTCAAAACTAAACTACACTACTGAGCATAAAAACATTCTGCTATAGACTAAAAGCTCTCAGCCATTTTCAGAGTTTCAGTGCAGATACATAGATAAATTCTAAATGAGAGGATAAACACTCTTAACTTAAGTAGGTGGATGATACCAGACTAATTTTGTTAAGTGCACCAGTATATTGAAATGGCTTATTATCAGCGACAGGTGTTCCATAAGGTCTGCCAGTAAATTGTGCAGGATATGACAGTGCAGTAGACCTAGCTAGAATGATTGTATCTGGAATTTCAGGAGCAATGGTGCCTGTTTCAGATTTTCGGAGATTCCAAACTTACTTAACCCAGGCTACTTGTATCAGACACATTGGTTTAAACGTGGATTACATGAAGTGAGAAATAAAACAAATAGTGCTTCTCCAATTAAGAACCTGATAGTCAAACCACCACACTCACATTGGCTCATCTTCAGCAGTTGAACTGTCCAGGTTAGGATGTCAGTGTCACATTGAAGATCATCACTGTGGGGGCAATCTTGATCATGCAAACCATAAAATCTTTTTAATCAACCTGCTCAGGCTTGTTATAACACACGTCTGTGGCAGGTAGGCCTTGAAGCTGGAACTTCCAACCTAAAGGTGAGTACACTACCATTATACCTCAAGATCCTCATCGTACAAACTAGTTATTTTAATTAGACGTGTTAAACACATTTCTGGGCAGTGGGACTTGAACTCAGACTTTCTAGCATGGGGGAGACACACTGCACCACAACAGACCTCAAAAGGAACGTGCCAGGGTTTGAACTTGCAATCTTCTGATAACAAAAACTGAAGTTGCTGGAAAAGCTCAGCAGGTCTGACAGCATCTATGAAGAAAAAAAAATCAGAGTTAATGCTATGAGATGCTGAGCTTTTCCAGCAACTTTTGTTTTTGTTCCTGATTTACAGCATCCACAGTTCTTTTGGTTTTTATCTTCTGATAACACCCTGATTTACATTGAATGTTCTTATGGAATTTAGTTGCCTTGTCCATGAGGCCATGGATGGATGGCATCATGTAAACTGTGGATACTTTCACACTGACTTTTTCACCCATGTTTTGGCACACCTCTGGAACAAGTGGGAGTTGAACCTAGGTCTTCTGGTCCAGAGGTAGGAACACTACACCTGTGCCACATCAGCTCTTAAAGGGGGAGAGAAGCGCATGATCAGCCTGCAGGTGGCAGTACATCACATTGCAGTTTGGGTGTGCTATTGGGAGCTTTTTTAGTGGATTCTAACCCATGTTCCAAATATTATCTGGGGTTATTAATCCCATTACAATTCTGCAACACTATCACCTCCCTTATGCCAACTATAACCTGACACAATGACTGGGGAGTCCATAGACAAGCTTATCATTCCTTAATAAGAGCCCAAGAAACACATAAATAGGAGCAGGGTCCATTCGGCCCCTCAAGCCTGCTCCACCATTGCACAAGGTCATGGCTAATTTGATTGTGGTCTTAATTCCACTTTCCTGCCTTGTCTCTTGACCTTTGGCTTTTTCCTAGATCAAAGATATTTAAATTGAACATTATCAATGGCCCAATCGCCATGGTAGAGAATGCTAAACATTAATGACCCTCTGAAAAGAGAAAAACTTCTTATCTCAGTCTTAAATTGAGACCCCTAATTTTGAAACTACATGTCCAATTGTAGATTCTCCCATGAAGGGAAATATCCTCTCAGCATCTATTCCGTGAAGCCCCTCTGAATCTTAGAGGTTTTAAGAGACTCATCATTCATTTTTTTAAAATTCTTTTTGGTTTGTTTTCTTTTCTCTTTATATCCAGAAGTGCTCTTATACACTAAAGAACAGTTTGGTTTTCCCAATGACCAATCACTATAATCACCCATGGTGTTTTCTTTTCATTTATAGCCACGAGTAGGAAATCACCCATGTTCGACAACTGGTTAGTTTATGGACAGTGCCCATGAAAGGCAATGCAGTCCATCAAAGGTGAGCATGAGGTAGGGAGAGGAGAAAAGAGATGACCACACCTTCTTCTATTTTCCAAGCCTAACCTGTTCAACATTTCCTCATGAGATAACTCTTTCATCCCCAGAATAAAGGTAGACACTAGCAAAGTGAGTACTGCTGATTTAACAGCAGAGTTTACTGAAATAAGTTGGGAGCTTGACATCGGAGTCATGGAGTCAAACAGCACAGAAACAATCCATGCCGAACATAATCCCAAACTAAACTAGTCCTACCTGCCTGCTCCTGGCTCATATCCCTCCAAACCGTTCCTATTCATGTACTTATCCAAATGTCTTTTAAACGTTGTAACTCTGCCCACAAACACCACTTCCTCAGGGAGTTCATTCCACATGTGAAACACCCTCTGTGTAAAAAATTTGCCGCTCGTGTCTTTTTAAAATTTCTCTCCTTTCACCTTAGAAATATGCTCCCAGTCTTGAAATCCCCCACCCTAGGGAAAAGACACCAGCCATTAACCCTACCTACACCTGTCATGACTTTATAAACCTCCATGAGGTCACCTTTCAACCTCCTACAATATGAGTGCTGCCTTCACAGAAAAATGGTCGATGTAAATTGAACAGGATGTATAAGAAATGGCAGCTGTATTTCATCAGACACTCGAACATTTGTAAATTTTGCCGAGGTTCAAAGGCTGGCTTCTCGCTGGCATTTAAAAGTAGTCGCACAATCAGTTGAATTTCTACCAAGAACTGGACAGCATAGTGTGCTATCGCAATATTCACAAAGTGAATGAGATACAAAGTAGGAATCCTTTGCAAACCATTCTGATGTCTGGCGCAAGGAAATTGTTTAAGACAGTTTTATCTTCTGTTGTCAAAATTCATCAAGAGGCCTCAGGAATGGCCAGTGTGAAGTTAGTAATATGTAATATCTCACAATCTTACAGAAATTCTTTGAAGAGGAAACTGCGTGGGAGAGCTCGCCAGTAGAAATGAGTTAGCTGGATTTTCAGAAGACATTTGAAAATATTTTGTGGCCTTGTCAGGGAGGTGATGGCCTTGTGGTATTATTGCTGGACTGTTAATCCAGAGATCCAGTTAATATTCTGGGGATCCATGTTCGAATCACACCTTGGCAGATGGTGGAATTTGAATTCAATAAATATCTGGAATTAAGAATTTAATGATGGCCATAAATCCATTGCTGCTTGTTGGGGAAAAAACCATCTGGTTCACTAATGTCCTTTAGGGAAGGAAATTGCCATCCTTACCTGGTCTAGCCTACATGTGACTCCAGACCCACAGTATTGTGATTGACTTTTAAGTGCCCTCTGGGCAATTAGGGATGGGTAATAAATGCTGCCTGGCCAGCAACGCACTCATCCAATGAATGAATAAGAAAAATTTTGGGAGTAAGCTTTTTGAAGAAGTTTAAGCATCATGGAATCAGCTAGCTGATAGGATTTAAATTATAAAGACTTGCATGTATGGAACACCTTATCACATCTCAGATGCATCTCAAAATGTATTATGTTGAAGGAATGTCTGACAGACGTCAGTGTTTCGTATCAATGAGACTTTTTGGTATAGCTGATTTAGGAAGAGTTGAGTCAGTGAATCTGTTTGGTGCTGATGGTTAAGAGAGAGATGTTTTCACCATATCTGGAGAAGTCACTGTTCCTCAGGAAACAAATCCATATGAGGGGTTTGAACTTTCTAAACTTAGCTGAACAGTAACAAAACATTGCTCCTAAATAGCATTTTTAACATAGTGTAAAATCCATGAAACAGTGAGTAAGAAAATTTGATGCGGGGGAAGATATGTGTATATTAGGTTCGACCAAGGCTTTTTGGCTCCGAGCCTCACTTTAGTCTTGCTCCAAATATGGAGAGAAAGTAGAATTCTAGAAAGCATGTGAGTGTGATTGACATCAAGGCACCATTTGACTGAATGTGACAACGAGAAGCCCTGGCAAAATTCTAAGTCAATAGGATCAAAGGGCAATCTCTTCACTGATTGCACTGAGCACAAAGGGAAATGGTTTGCTTGTTGGATGTCAATCAACTCAGTCCCAGGACACTACAAGAGGGTTTCTCAGGGTAATGTGCTAAGCCACTTCCAGTTCCTTCATCAATCATCTTTTCTCTACTGTTAGATCAGAAGTGGAGATGTCCATATTGCGGATGCACAACATTCAACAGCATTCAGAAAGCCTCTGATACTGAAGCGGCCTGTGCCAACTCTCAGGTGTGATCTGATAAGTGACAACTAACACTGGCACCGCATCAGTGCCAGGCTAAAGCCATCTCCCACAAGAGAGAATCTAACCATCTCCCCTTGACATTCAATGACAGTATGATCACTAAATTCCATGCCATCAAAATCTTGGATGATACCACCGACAAGAAATTGAACTGGACCAGCCATATAAATACTGTGGATACAACAGCAGATCAGAGGCATGGATTCTGAAGCAAATAACTCACCTCCTGATTCTATAAAACTTTCTATCATCTACAAAGCTCAAGCCAGTAAGCAGTGCGGTCGAATACTCTCCACTGGTCTAGATGAGTGCAGCTCTAACAATACTCAGGAATCTCAACATTTCTGATGAAGGGTTTAGACCCGAAACGTCAAGTTTTCCTGCTTCTATGATGCTGCTTGACCTGCTGTGTTCATCCAGCCCCATGCTTGTTATCTCGGATTCTCCAGCATCTGCAGTACCTTTTATCACTCAGCACAAATATACCACTTGATCAGCACCCCCTTCACCAACCAAACTCTGCACCACAGACATGCAGTACTCATATTGTGTACTATATACAAAGTGCATTGCAGTTACTTGCCAAAGATCCTTAGAAAGCATCTTCCAAACCTACAACCTCTACCACCTAGAAGGTCAAGGGCAGCAGATGCATTGCAATACCACTAGCTACAAGTTACTCCCATGTCATGCACCAGCCTGAATCAAAATCATACTGCTGTTCCTTCACTGTCATAGAATCAAACTCTTGGCACTCCCTCCATAACAACATTGTGGCTGGAGCTATGCCATATGGACTATGGTGAATTGAGAAAACAACTCATAACTACCTCCTTAATGGCAATTATGGAAACACAATAAATGCTGGCTTTGCCAGCAACAATCACATCCCATGAAAGGCCCCCAAAAAAGACAGGTGACAGAAAGCTTGCTCGGAAGATAAGTGTCAAGGATCTTACAGAGGGATAGAAAGTCAGAGAGGTCTGTGGTGAGAATTTATGAGCAGAGGGCAAAGGCAGCTAAAAGCACAATGACAAGGAGGGGAGAATGCAGGAAAGACCATTGTTGGAGGTTTACAGAGGTCTCAGATGACCCTAAAGCTGGAGGAGGGGACAAAGCAAAGAAATGGTGAGAATCATGGATATATTTGAAAACAAGAATTAAGATTTTAAGATCAAAGCATGTTGAACTAGCACTCAATGAAGGTTGTTAGGCGAATGGGATTGTACAAGGTGGTAAATAAGCAGCAGAGGTTTTGATGAGGTTGCATTTGTGGAGGGTGGAAGGTGGGAGACCAGCCAAAAGAGGAATGAAAATATCAAGACTCAAATAGCAAAGATATAAATGCCGCAGCAATCAATAACAGTGATGGGAACTGGCAATTCGGCAACAGTCATATTCAACGGGAAAATGAGGCACTGGAGACAGATTTTAAAAAAGGCAAAAATGATTTCTTTAAGCTATGAAATGAAACTCACAGAATGTTATTCTGTTCCATCAGCAAACTAAGACAAAATACAGCCCAACCGTATGAAGCGTTGAGAAGTTACGGAAAACAACCTCAAGTTATCCAATTTATTCACATAACTGATTTTTCATGATAATATTGTACTGTGGAAAGCAACTTGTAAATGTGAATTGCAGCATGGAAAGGTTAGTCAGCTATAAATGAACTTATTCCGACATTAAATTTGCTGTCAGTGCAATATATGGTGTTTAATTATAGATCAATAGCTCAAAGGGCATTATCACACCATTAGAATTAGACAGTGTTTAATTTTGGCCCTCGATAAGGAATCAGTGCAAAATGGGTAACAGCAAATCAGCCCCTCATTCCACATCTCTTTCAATTCACTGACATTCAGTTTGCACCATCATGTAAAGTCATATCCTTACCCCATCTATTCAAGACAACAAAATGAGAACTACTTAGAAAAAGTATCATTACAGCTCAGAATGGAAAATAAAACCAAAATTAATTAACATAACCAGAGCTCCTTTGTATTCTGAAGCTTTACAATTGGACATTTGGTAGCATTTTAAAACTGCATTTATTCCCACTAACACTACAAAATACATTACTGTAAATCATTATTCACTAGAATTTTGACAGAGAAGGAAGGAAGTCTGTGTCATTAACAAAATAAAGTCTCTATTCATCTTTGAGCATGACAGAATCCACCTGTTTCTTAATAGCATTTTGGCTAAATAACCTCCTCAAAAATTCCACATGGTTACTTCAAAAGGGCAGTTTTAAAACAAAACAGGTCAGCACCCAGAATACAGTCTTTGCACATTGATTTCCTCTGGGCATATATCCTTGGGCACATTTTTCAACCACAGTGCGTGTGACATAGTGGTAATGTCACTGGACTAGTAATCCATAGACCCTGGCTAATACTGCAGGGATTTACTTTCAAATCTTAACATAGTAGCTGGCAAAATTTAAATTTGATTAATTGGTAAATCTGGGACTAATGGCTAATCTTGGTCAATGGTGAGCATGGCACAATCATCATTAAGATGATTAAAAATAAACAAAGAACTGCGGATGCAGGAAATCAGAAATAAAAACAGAAAATGCTGGAAAAGCTCAGCAGCTCTATAGAGAGGAAGCAGTAGTTCAACCAGTTCCAAAGAAGGATCACTGGACCTGAAATGTTAACTCTGTTTTCTCTCCACATATGCTGCCAGATCTGCAGAGTTTTTCCAGCAATTTATGTTTTTGTTCATTCTTAATATGATTTTAGAGTACAAAAAATCTGGAAGTATCTTTGCCATTCTTTCTTAATCTATATCATAAAAAAATTACCTGATTAATCCATATCCTTTAAAGAAGGAAATCTGCTGTCCTTACTCAGTATGGCCTACATATGTCTCCAGACGTACATAGCAAGGTGATTGACTCTTATCTGCACTCTGCAGTGGCATAGCACGTGACATTGCTGCACTGCACTGCGAAAGAAAAAGTCACACGGGCAGAGTGCAGCAGTTCAAGAAGGTGCTTTATCACCATCTTCTCAAGGGCAATTAGGGATGGGCAATAAATGCTGACTTTGCCAGCGATGCCCACACCATGCGAAAGAAATTAAAAAAAGAGACCACAAAAAGTTGTCTTGCCAGAGGCAAGTACCTTAAATAGCAGCACCGAACCAATATGACCACTGTGAATTGCTGATGTTATGGTTTGTGGCACAATCCCTCACGTGCACTGGTTGGTGCTGGTCTATCTTTTTCTTTGTGCTACGATACTCTTGCTCATCATGACAGAACTATGTTGATGCATGTAGTTGGATTTTGTGTTCATTTTGCTGTAATGGGAGGCAGTAATTCTCATCTTAGATTAATTGGCTTTATCCTTTCTGGATATCAGTGAAGCTGTCAGTTGCTGCAAGTTTGATTCTTTTAAGAATGAATTCCTCACATTAATCATAGATTCATACAGCATGTAAACGGATTCTTCAGTACAACCAGTCTACACAACCATATTCCCAAACTAAATGAGTCCCAACTGCCTGCACTTAGCCCATATCCCTTTCCTATTAATGAACTTATCTAAATGTCTTTTAAATGTTGTATCTGTACCTGAATCCACCACATCTCTGGCAGTTTGTTCCACACACGAGCCACTCTCTCTGTAAAAAAGTTGACCTTTATGTCCTTTCTAAATCTTTCTCCTCTCACCTTAAAAATATGCCTTCTCATTTTGAACTGCCTCACCCTAGGGAAAAGACCCTTGTCATTCACCTTATCAATGCCCGTCATGATCTTATAAACCACAGTAAGGTCACTCTTCAATCTCCTACGCTCTAGTGAAAAAAGTCCCAGTCTTTCCAGTCTATTTTTCATATCCCAAACCCTCCATTTCTGGAAACATCCTGGTAAAGCTTTTCCAAACTCTCTCCATTTTAATAACATACTTCCTCTGTCAACACTGCAAACACCCAGTAATAAAACTGTATAGATTTACCTAATCATGGGGAAAGTCCTTTGCTAAATGTCATAATGAAATTGTAACATTCAAAGAGTTACATTTCCCCCTAATTATGCCTGCAGTATATTGTACCCATTCACTGAGTTGTTATGTGCTCAGAGAATTCTGCCTGGATCATTGTGCACCTGATAAGAAGTTTCAATTTGCGACACAGTTTAGCTATAGCGGTTTAAAGGACTATACGTTTAAGCCTCGCAACAATGTGCTGACAAAGCAAACAGAGACCAGTGAGGAAGCACTGCCCTGTTGGCAGTACTGCCTATTGAAAGAGTCATGTGGACCCATGCATTTGTTGTAAGGGCTCATTATTCAAAGGTGAGTCGGGAAGTTGGCCCAGCCCACATTTATCCCATGGGAAGCATTGCCAAAACAGATTAACTGGTGACCTGGCACCTTCCTTTTTTTGCTGTGTGGTAGTCTTGTTGGCTTTCACAACATGAATGAACGTGTCCAATGCAAATGCAGAACCATAGAGTTGTGATGAGCAGAAAGAGGTCATTTGGCCCACAGTGCCTGCACTGGTCCTGTTAACTCATACCAATCTCCATTTCCCTATATCCTCCACAATATTTCTATCTAATTCATCATCCAATGCCTCACCTAAATGCCTCAAATGAACCTGTCTCCATCACATTTGCAGGCAGTGCATTCCATAGGGAAACCACTCACTGTGTGAAAAGGTTTAGTTATCACTTTTGTTTTGTTTTTATATCATCTTAAATCTATGGCCTCTCTTTTTTTTTCTTTTATGAGTGGAAACAGCTTCTTTCCATCTACTCCCTCCAGGCAGCTCATAATCTTGAAACCTTCCACAAATCTCCACTCAGCCTTTTTCTGTATAAGGAGAACAGCCTCAACTTCTTCAAGCTCTTCCTAGAACTGAAGTTTCTCATTCTTGGAACCACTCTTGTGAGCTGCTTCTGCATTCCAACGCATTCACTTTTTTTTCTGTTGCAACAACTGCGACACAACTGCGTGGAATACTCCAGCTGGGGTCTAACAAGTGTCTTGTACAAGTTCAACATCACTTCCTCGCTCTTGGGCTGTATGACCTTATGAATAATAAATAACTAATTTCTGTGAAAGATGCAAGTTTGTCCCTTCCTTCAACATATTGGTCAAGGCTTCAAAATATATGTTGTGCATACAGTGTAAACATTCATGGCGCACATCTGAGGCAAAACTCGACATGAGAGAGATGGCTGATTGTTTTTTCAGTGATCTGACATGCCCAACATTCAGCTGTATTGAAGCCAATGGAAATGACTTTTGAATGGTACACATGATGAGTGACTGAAGTGATATCACTTGTTTTGGATTCCTCACCTACGTCTAATGTAACCTCCATCATTTTTAAGATCACTCTCAGGCTGCACTGAGGAGATAGTATTGATGGTAAAGGCTCTGGTTCCACTCGTTTTTTTTTTACCAAGAGCAATACTAAGCATCTTGAGGGCACGGCTAACAATGGAGCTGGAAACTGCAAACAACAACAACTTGTATTTACACAGCACCTTTGAGTATAATGAACTAACCAAAGGCGGTCTCCAGGAGCATCATAAAGCAGAATATGATACCGAGCCAAATAAAGAAATAGTCCAAAGTCCAAAAGCTTGGTCAAAGAAATAGCTTTTAGAGAGCATCTTAATGAAGAAAGTGGCATAAAGATCCGGAAAGTTTAAGAAGTTTTACTCTAGAACCTGGACACGAAATCAACTGAAGGCACTTCTGGTAGGGTGATTGTTATGAGGAAGGTACAGGCAGCTAGAATCAGAGGAGCATGGATCTCCCAAAGGACTATAGGTTTGGAAGAAATTACACAAGGGATGAGGACATGGAGGGATGTGATAACAAGAGTTATTTTGCAAATGGGTCTTGGTTTGACTGGGAGCCAGTCTAGTTCAATAAGGATTTTGTGCAAGTCAAGATGGGGTCAGCAGAATTTTGAATATTCACTACGGATAGAATCACCATCTAAGGGTAACTGAAGAAATGACCAGAATGGACTAGGACTGCCAAAAGTTCAATGAATGTCTAGAGATGAGGAATTAAATTATTTCTCTAATAAATAAAGAATCTGACCGTCTTTCCTTGACATTCAATAGCATTACCGTCACTGAATCTCCCTCTATCAACATCCTGGAGGTTACCATGGATCAGGAACTGAAGCGAACGAATCACACATATACTGTGCCAGCAAGAGCAGGTCAGAGGAAGGGAATTCTGCGGCAAGTGACTCACCTCTTGATTCCTTTCAGCTGGGTCCACCACTAAGAAGGCTCGAGTCAGCAGTTTGATGGAATACTGTCCACATGCCTGAATGTACGTGGCTCATTCAGGACAAAGCAGCCTGCTTAATCACACCTAATGCACACCTACCATCGACCACAACAATTACTCTTCGCCACCAGAGCACAGCAGCACCAATGTACAATACATACAAGATGTACTGCACCAACTCACTAATGCACCAACAGCACCTTCCAAACCCACATTTCTTCTCTAGAAGAACAAAGTCTGCAGATACACGGGAACACTGCTGCCTGCAAGTTGCCCTCCAGGCCAAACACCATCCCAGCTTGGAGACATTCCTTCATCGTCGCTGGATCAAAACTCTGGAGGTCTCTCCGTAACTGCACTGTCCACGAAGCTACAGCACATGTACTGCAGAGGTTCCAGACTGTGACTCACCACCAACATTTCAAGGGCAACAAGTGCCAGCCTTGCCAGTGAAAGAATGAATGAAAAGGGCAGAATTGTCATCACAAAGTGACTACAACTAGATTATGGGTACAGATATTGAGCAGGCCGGAGCCTTGAAATATGACCTTACTAGACAACCATAATCTCCTTATTTATGATGTGGAGGTGCCATTGTTGGACTGGAGTGCACAGTCAGAAATCACACGACACCAGGTTATAGTCCAACAAGTTTATTTGAAAACGCGGAGCTCCGAAAGCTTGTGTTTTCAAATAAACCTGTTGGAATATAACCTGGTGTTATATGATTCCTGACTCCTTATTTATGTCAGTACACACCCATGTGAATTTAAATGTCACAACTAAGCCAAACATGTCACAGGCCGAACAATATATCTTGCAAGATTGCTTCCTGTGGCAGACAGTACAATAGAAAACAAGGTCAAGCCGTGACCATCCATCCTTCAAACACACCTTGAACTTCTGATTAACCTCCACCTCTGTATTCAAGTGTGGCAGTATCTACCGGGGACCACAGATTAATTTTTAAACAATCATATCTTTACAGCCAAAATGTTATTTTTGCTCTTTGCATTGTCTGTGAAGAGAATGCAATTTGACATTGCAAATTGTTGGCAGCCAAGCGATCTTTCCAAGACTGTGACATAACAGTGCCATCAAATGCTTTAGAATTTCATTTCATCTTTCTTTCTGAAGTTCTTTCATGTTGGCATAACAATGCCATGTGATGCCAGAAAGGAAGTGCCAACAATGGGACAGAATTTAATGGTCTGTTCTAACACTGCCATATCGTCCAAAGGAGTTTGTCAGTGACACAAAAGTAGCTTAGGGGGCGAAGATATTTTTTGTGTGGGAGGAGGGGATGAAATGGTTATAAATATAGTATAAATGTTAGCAGCGCAATTGTGTTATCTAAGGAACACAGATGTCATTATGGTACCACACTAAGTGGCGGAGGTGGGGTGGGGGGGGGTAGCGGTGGGGGTTTCAGGGAGCCTCAATTAGCCAGAGTGTGGTGCAAATAGTGCTAGCAACACAGGTTTACATCCGTTACAGCTGGGGCAGTTCATGGAATAATGCCTCCTTGTCTTGTCCAATGCTTGAAGTGGAGAGAAACACCTTAAGCTATAGAAACATTTGTCTCTAGCAGACAGCCAAGCTTATAGTCCATCATGGCCCTAAGTTCAAGAGACTGAGAAATTACTCAGTACATGGGAAGGGTTCTGAAAACACAAATTTAACTCTTCAGAGCTCCTATTTGCCTCTATAAAAATATTAGGTTCAGAGTAAATAATCATTCTGTACGTTTCATTCTCTTGGTCCTTCCAAACTCCATTGGATGAGTGCATGGATTCCAGATGTGAGCGAGGCCCTAGCTGGAGTACTATCTGGACCTCAGGCTTTGTTGTTTTTCATCTGTTTGTTCCTCTTTGTCAACAGTGGTTCACTCACGGCAGCACCAACTGTTGTTATCGATTAACTGCTGAGATATTGTTGGAAAAACTTCTTCCAGTGTTGACAGAGAAACCGGCCTGTGACTGAAGGGAAATTTGCCCATTTGACCTTGGCCTATGGATGGCACTAAGCGGCTTCAAAAATGCTTCTCATGTCACGACAGCCAGCAAACTGTTGGACCTCTCAGACTTTCTCTCCCCACCACTCGTCTTTTGTCTTCAGGTTTGACTTGGGGTGTCAGCTTTGAGTTGTCGGACTGCTGCCTTCTTGACTTGTGAGCTTGGGTTGGCCTGCAAGGCAATGAAGGCTGATCATGGGGTCACACGTTTCTGCCTTACTTACACTGAGCCAGTCCTAGTAGCAATGATGCTCAGACCCCATAGTCGGGGCACACGACTCTAGTACAGCTGACTTTATTTGAGCCCACTTTTCTGAAATTGTGTTGGCTGTGTGAAGATTTTCCAGATTGGTTGTGAGCTGCATTTGGAATTCCCGTCTTCAGTTGGTTTGCTTTCAGCCTGACACATTGATTTTCATCTTCTTGGACCTTTGATCTCACAATGTCCTTGTGTTGGTGCAAGTTCAGGAAATTCCAGTTTTTGTTTATCGTAGATGTTCCATGTGGCATTGTATTTGTCCTTAAGGCAGAGGAGAGTGTCTATTATCCTAAGGCCTTGCTGAGCACATTTTGTCAGCGGGAAGAAACCTTGTGAATTGACATTTCCCACATTACTTTTCCTAATGGCTCCTCTCTAAACAATGGATTTTTGGACAACCATGGCATTAAAGTCTCTTCTTTCAATTAACAACTTCTCCCAACAACAATAGACGGAACCTTTTGTCTCTTGTAGTGCGTTCAAAGAAAGCCTATATTTGATTAACACATTTGGACATGTTATGATGCACCACCAGGGACTTGATCATGGAATGGTCACTCAATCGAGAGTGAAATCACCTAACTGCAGACGTCCCATGACAACAGCAAGTCACAAGCTTATGCATTTGCAAACACATTTCTCCCAAAACTTTCCTTGTACCAAACATGGCGTAATTGACATGAACATAAAGACGGCCACCAAATTGGGCACCTGTGCATGGGCAAACAGGTTAGGTGATGCCAGTCAATGACAACAAACATCCCTAGGCCAGAAAGGATACGCAAACTTGAGGTCATCATCACTACATCCTGAGAATAAAGAAGTCACTGGATGCATTTTTGTACATGGCCCTGCTGTGGCTAATTTCTGCACGTCCAGGGGAGCTTGGGACCGAGAATCCTGGTGAGAATGCCAGCAGTGGGGGCAATGGCTAGCAGCAGGAGAGCACTGAAGGCTTCCCTCACCACATGGCCCTCAGCAGCTGCTACTTTCCTGACTGTCCAAGGACTGGCACACTCCTTGCGCAACCTAGAGCTGCAACCCTATGATACACAGCCTACCAACTAACCATGGAAACATTGAATAAATATTCTTAAATTCCAATCGAGAGAAACCACATTCCAAAATTTTCTGTCTTTGTTTGCAGTTCCTAGGCGGCAATCCTTCCCGGACCTCTCATCGATGTTATGAAGCGTGGATCGAATTTTACCAGCTGCCACTTGGTGGGAATACAGCTTGGGAGAAGGGGGAGCTGGTAGAATGCCAATTGAGATAACTCCTCAGGAAGTCCTGTCACTAGGAAGGTTTCTCAGAGGGAGGATCAGCAAACATCTCAGCTGCCTACCAATTGGCAAGTGGTCAATTTTTAATAATTAATTGCCTGATTCGGGGCATTTTCCTGAGTGTACTGCTGCCTGCACAAAAACCATTGGTTTCAGTCAAATCTCACCCAGCAACTCTATTTCTCACTTTATGGATGATGTGCAAGGTTGCTGAGAATGTTCAGCATTTCCTATTTCTTAACCTTCCAGCATTCACAGTGATTTGCTTACTAAACTCGACCTTGTTCATAAATTTTTTTCAGTGCTCTTATATTTCTAAAATTAGGCGAGGTGTTAAATGGTTCATATAAACTTACAAACTGACCATAGAGGCCATTCAACCCCTCAAGACTGCTCTACCACTCAATAAGATCATGGCAGATCCGTCTGTGTTTCAAATTCCACATTCTCATCTATCTCCGATAACCTTTGATTTCCTTCAGAAGCAAGAATCTACTTACCTCAATCTTAAAAATATTCAATGATCCCATCTCCACCACCTTCTGAGGCAGAAAGTTCCAAAGTTGCGCGTCACTCTGAGAGAAACAAAAAAATCTGCATGTGTCCTAAGAGCATGACCCCTAATGCAAAGCAGTGTTACCTGTTTCTGCACTGACACATGACAGGACATATACTTTTCACGTTTCCACCTTGAAAAGACTATACAGGTTCTTATAAACTTATTAACGTCTTGGAGGTTACCACTGTTCAGGAGCTGAACAGGAATAGCCATATTATTTTTGTGGGTACAGGGGCAGATCGAGGGTTAGGAATCACTCCTTACTCTTCTGAACTCCAGTGGAAACAAGCCCAGTCTGTTTAACTTATCCTCATAAAATAACCCACTCTTTACAGACATCAATTCAGTGAATCTCCTTTGACCTGCTTCCAATGCAGTTCTATCCTTCCTTACATAAGGAGACCAAACTACACACAATATTCAAGATGTAGTCTCACCAATGCCCTGTATAACTGAAGCTTAATATCATTATTTTAAGTTCAATTCCTCTCATAGTAAAGGATAGCACCCCATTAGTCTTCTTGATTGTGCACTGTACCCACATGTTAACATGTTGTGACTCAGTCACCTCAACCACCAAACTCCTCTGCACCGTTTTCTTTATTCTTCCAGCCAAAGTGAACAACTTTGCAATTTCCCACGTTATAGTCCATCTGCCATGCACTCAACCAATCTATTCTTCTTCTCCCTTCATGAGAATTAGGCATCACTTGCTGGGCCAGCATTCATTACTCATCCCTACTTGTCCTTAAGAAAGTGGTGATGAGCTGCCTTTTTGAATCATTTAGTACACATTCAGCCACAATGCTGTTAGGGAGAAAGTTCCAGGATTTTGACTCAATGACACAGAAAAAACAGCAATATATTTCCAAGTCAGGATGGTGAGTGGCTTCGAGAGGAATCTGCAAATGGTAGCCTTCCCATATACTTGCTACTCTTGTTCTTCAAGATGGTAGCTAGCCATGGGTTTGGAAGATCTAAGGAGCCTGGATGAATTTTTGTAGTGCATCTTGTGAATGGACCACTTTGCTACTACTGAATGTCGGTGGTGGAGGGAGTACTGGCTCTGAATGCGGTGCCAATAACGTCAGCTGCTTTGTCCTGAGCTTCTTGAGTGTTATTGGAGGCGAGTAGAAAGTATTCAATCACACTCCTGAATTATACCTCATTGGAGATTGACTGGCTTTGGGGAAACTTCTCTGTCATTCATGAAGATCACAGCTGATCCAACATTCTTCATGTCCACTTTCCTGCTCTTTCTCCATAACCCTGGATCCCCCGAGTGATCAAGGGTTTATCTATTTCAGCCTTAAATATACACAAACATACACAATTTTTGTCCAGTTATATGCTTTTCCCTTAAGTGTGATGCGTTCTCTAACTGCTTCAGTTAATTGCTGATGATGTGTACTCCTTTTAGATTTTTGTTTTCATTATAGTAGAAATATACTTATTTTGAGTATTCTGAAATGTCCCCTTAAATGTTTGTATGCCTCTATTGATCCACTCCTCCAGCCTAGAATGCCAGTTCACTTCAGCTTTCTTGCCCACATAGCTGTGCTTAATTGGTTGGAAACACTAATTTTAGACCCCTTCTTCTCCCTTTCAAACTGGACATAAAATTCAATCATGTTGTGGTTGCCACTACCAAGAATTGTCTTATCTCTGTGGTAATTAATTAATCTTGTTAGTAGCAGACCAAATGGTGTGGCACAGTAGCTCACTGGTGAGCACTACTACCTAACAGCACCAGGGATCTGGAGTTCGATTCTACCCGCGGGCGATTGTCCATGTGGAGTTTGCACATTCTCCCTGTGTCTGCATGGGTCCCTTCGGGTGCTCTGGTTTCCTCCCACAGTCCAAAGATATGCAGGCTAGGTGGATTGGCCATGCTAAATTGCCTGTAGTGTTTAGGGGTGGGATGCTCTGAGGGGCGGTGTGGACTTGTTGGGCCGAAGGGCCTGTCTCCACACTGTAGGGATTCTAGGAAGATGATTCAAATATAATTTGGTCAGGTCCAAACTGTACTGAAAATAAATGCTGGAAATCACAGTGGGTCAGGGAGCATCCATTGAGAGAAAGCAAGCTAATGTTTTGAGTCAAGATGACTCATAATCAGAGTTGACGTGAAGTGTGGAGGGGGTAGTATTTTTGCTATAGTGGGGAGGCGGCGAGCTGGGGGAGAAAGGATATTGATAAAGATTATGTGATCGGAATGTGAGAATGGGAGACCAACAGTGTGTCCATCTGCCAGACTGGAAAGAGCAGACAGTCCCACTGGAGTGTGAGGAGGGGACAGAGGACATAGCGTCATAGAATGTGATAAGTAAAGCTAAAAGAAAGGGAAGGAATGAGAGTTGGTGCACAGTTTAAAGGTGTTGAACACAATATTAAGGCTAGCTGGCTTTAAAGTGCCTAGTCTGAAGATGAGATGTTGCTCCTCCAGTTTGTACTGTGATTCACTGGAACATTGCAACACGCCAAGGTCAGACATGTGGGCATGCGAGCAAGACGCTGTGTTGAAATGAACAGCTACAGGAAGGTCAGAGTCAGGCTTGCGCACGGACCAGAGGTGTTCTGCAAAGAGGTCACCCTGTCTGCGTTTCTTCAATGTAGAGTCCGCAGGTAAATGCTTTCAGATTTACCCAGGTAAATGCTTTCAGATTTGGGTTCAAACGTTTCCCCTCACCATTCAACTCGACAACCGCCACTTCCCCCCACCACCACCCCCCTCCAGAGAGGCGGACATCGAACCCCCACACACACACACACACACAGTGCAGGTGTTAGATTTCGATTTCAAATTTAATTAATTCATCTGGAATTGAAAGCTTGCCAAAATAATTGCGACCACAAAACTGCAGAGGAGATTTTGTATCAGAGATAAAAGGTACTGCAGATGCTGGATTGTTTCGGGCAGGATATTGCCTGGGCTGAAGAGATTTCGTTATGTAGAGAGATTCGGTAGAATGGGGTTTTTTACCTTGGAGCTGATGAGGCTGAGAGGGGTAGGATTGAGATGTATAAAACTGAGGGACATACACAGAAAGATCATTTCCCCTCAGTGAAGGATCGACGACTAGGGGCATAGATTTAAGGGCAGAAGACTTAGAGGAGATATAAGGAAAAGATTTTTCATCCAGAGGGTGGTGGGTAACTGGAACTCACTGCCTGTAAGGGTAGTAGAGGCAGAAACCCTTATATCACTTGTGATGCCAAGGCATACAAGGTTATGGGCCGAATACTGGAAAGTTCTATTAGAACAACCTGGTAGTTGTTTTTGACTGGTGCAAACACAATGGAGCAAAGGGCCTTTTTCAGCGCTATAATGTTCTAATTGTCATTAATTGTTGTAAGAACCCATCTGCCATAATTCCTTGCCTTGGCCTACTCTGGATAAACAGCAATGTAGCTGACCTTTAATTGTGCTCTGAAATGGCCCAGTAAGCCGCTCAGATCAAGGGCATTCAGGAATCGGCAGCACAATTTCTGGCCAAATCAGCAATGCCCACACGTCGTGAAAAGATACCTTCTTGAAAAGCCGCTTTACTTTTGAGAGAAGGCAGACTGAGAGTGTATGCTTTACTGATCAACTCATCCCTTGAGCTAACAGTTCCAGCTGCAATTCTTCCTATATTAAAAATGTGCCATGGCAAGTGAAGAACAGCTTATTCTTCAGTCAGTTTAGCACAGCCTCCCCTGTGTCAACACTTCAGTTTTGCTCATTAATTGTTCATTAGTGGCTGAATGCAGCTCTTGTTTACTCAGCACAACGAAAATTGTCAGCTCGCTGAAATCAGTTATTTCCTATCCTGAGTGAGCATTTACTTATTGGCTGTGAGTCTTATAGCCTTGTGAATGTGATGTTCTAGCACATGGCATTGGCTAAGAGAATTTGGCTTTTAAAGTTTATTACATATCATTTTAAAGGATTTATTTTTCCCATACTGCTGACGCCAGGGAACACAATGCTTATCATTGCAAATTTCAAGGCCCTGGAGGGAAGGAAAGGGATCTGGTTTACCTTCTCAAACATCCATCTACAAAACGTCAGAGCTCAGCAAAAGTACCCTCTCATGGTGGGACAAGCACAGAAAAAGTAAAAGCTAATCATTGCAGTTAAGGATAATCATTAAATGGTAGAGGGAATCAAAGAAGGTGCAGCAACAATTCTGACACATTTGACGTGTATTTTGAAGCCTCAGCCAGCTCTTGTTAAACCAGACGTAAAATGAACCAGATTGTAGATTATTTTGCTACACTGGATAAATGTGTCTACATAACAAGAAATGACTGCAATTCAATTAACTGATTGCTATAAACATAAGGAAATAGAAACAGGAGTATGCCAGTTAGCCCTTGAGCCTGTTGTGGCGCACAATTAAATTATGGCTGGTCTGTATGGCACGTGCCTTATTTCTGGAACATTTCATTGTTTGCACAACACACATCTATAAATATCAGCCATTTAGCTCATGAAGCCTCAGTACTTTGCTGGGGGAAAAGGCAAAGGCATGCACAGAAAGTTGCCTAATTTCCACTGCATTGGGGGCAAAATCTAATGACCACCCCCCTTCAAAGCTGAGTCTGGAGGCAGGGGGTATTTAAATTGGGCTGATGGGTGTGGTTTGGTTTGCAGAGCCCTCCGTAATGATGAAGTCTGGGGGTGGGCAGCTCAATGACTTTACAGGTGGTGGTGTCCCCAAATATCTGCTGTCCTTGCCCTTCGATGTGCTAGAAGTAAATGTCACTTAATACCAGGGCCTTTCTCATAGACAGCAAAGTGGGACTCTTGCTGGATCTCCAGTCAATAGGCTAGATCCCTGATTAAATTATGGATTATTAATCTGGATTAAATTCAGTGGATTGTGTGAAGAAGTACATCTACACTTCATTTCTGAAATGCATTCTTCTCCCCCATTGTTCAGAGCTCCCCCAGCACAGGAATAGTTTCTTTCTAACTACCTTACTAACTTCTTGCATGTCTGAAAAAGTGAAAGGGGATTTGCAGGGTGGTGAGGAAGGTGTTTCATATGCTTGCCTTTATTGGTCAGAACTTTGAGTACAGGAGTTGGAATGTCATGTTGGAGCTGTACAGGACATTGGTGAGTACATTTTTAGAATACTACATACAATTCTAGTCATCTGTTCTACAATTCTACAATTCTGATAAACTTGAAAGGGTGCAGAAAAATTTACAAACATGTTGCTGGGTCAGGAGGGTTTGAGCTATAGGGAGAGGCTGAATTGTTTGGGGTATTTTTCCCTGGAGTGTTGGATACTGAGGTGTGAACTTACAGAGTTTTATAAAATCGTGAGGGGCACAGATAGGGTGAATAGCCAAGGTCTTTTCCCTGTGGTGGGCAAGTCCAAAACTAGGTTTAAGGTGAGAGGGGAAAGATTTAAAAAGGACCCAAGGGGTAACTTTTTCAGGCAGAGTGTGGCACATATATGGAAGGAGCTGCCAGATGAAGTGGTGGAGGCTGGTACAATTACAACATTTAAAAGGCATCTGGATGGGTATGTTAGTATGAAGGGTTTAGAGGGATATTGGCCAAATGTTGGGGAATGTGACTAGGTGTGATTGGGATGTCTGTTCAGTGCAGACCAATTGGACTGTTTCCATGTGTATGAATTTATGACTCTATGGCTCTATAAGTACAATCACAGCTGATCATCTAACCCGATGCCATATTCCTGCTCTCTCTTCATCTCCCTTAATACCTTTAAACTCTGAAAAAATTAACTATCTCTTTTTTGAATATTTTCAGTGACTTGGCCTCCATAGCCTTCTGTAGTTGAAAATTCTGCACGTTCATTGCCCTTTGAGTGAAGAAATGTTTCACCACTGTCCTAGATGGTCTACTGCATATGCAGAGACCATGTCCTTAGTTCTAGACTGTCCAACCAGGAAAAACGTCTGCCCTGTTCAAATTTAGAGTGCTGCACTGTCAGAGGTACTGCTATTTGGATGAGACTCTGTCTTCTCAGCTGGGTCTCAAAGATCCCAAGACACAGGGGTGTCATTCACAGTTGTCTTGTCAAAATGTATTCCTCAATCAATATCACAAAGATATCACGAAGTCATTATCACATTGCTGTTTGGGGCTGTTGCTGTGCATCAATTTGGCTGAAATGTAGGACAGCAGGAATTACATTTCAAAACGAACTAATTGGCTGTAAAATACTTTGGCACATGCTGTGCTCATGCAATGTATGGCATTCAGCTATTATGTTTTATGCCTCCTAGGCATACAGAGGTAACACACTGGATCCTGTGTCTAATCTGTGATTTTATTCACACTTGACGTAACATGTTCATAGTTCCAAAAAAATGGGCTTCAAAAGTGTGATGCATAAAGATTCCCATTCTACATGGACAAAAGGCACACAACTTTTTATGTATTCATTCACAGGATGAGGGTATCGCTGGCTTGGCCTGCATTTATTGCCCATCCCTAATCGTCCAGAGGGCAGTTCAGAGTCAGCCACATTGCTGTGGGTCTGGAGTCACATGTAGTCCACCGCAGGTAACGATGGCAGTTTCCTTCTCTAAAGGACATTACTGAACCACATGGGTTTTACCTGAACAATCGACAATGGATTCATGGTCATTATTAGGTTCTTAAATTCAGATTTTTTTAAAATTGAATTCAAATTCCACCAACTGCCATGGCAGGATTCAAACCTGGGTCTCCAAAGCATTACCTGGGTCTCCAGATTAACAGTCTAGTGATAACACCACTAAGCCATTGCCTCTCCAGAGGTTAGCCTTCCAGATAGGTTTGGCTTCAAAATTACAAAGACCACTACAATAAAGATAACTACACATCACACTATCCTTGTTTATTTCCCAGATTTGGAGAGAGACTAAGGATTTCTACAAACATAAGAAATATAAGCAGTATTAGACCATTCTGCCCCTTCAGCCTGTTCTGTCATTGTGATCTGTTTGTATTTTGAATTCCACATTCCCAGCAGTGTTCAGGGATGTGCGGGTTAGAAGCATTAGCCAAGGGAAATGTAGGGTAACAGGGAAAGGGTAGGGGGATGGGTCAGGGTGGCGGCCTGTTTCCACACTGTATGGATTCTATCCTTACCCACAAAGGGCACCTGAATGCTGTTAAAGTGAACAATGATGCTGTGAAGCAGACAATAGTTTATTAGCATATGGAAGAGTTCGCTAGAAATGGTGTAGTTGATACACTCAATGAGAAATCCGTTCAAATGTGTCCCACATCTCTACAACAAGCGCATGGCGACAAATCCAAAGAAGAACAGCAGCTCCCCCAATCTTTGTGTCAAGCTACTAATCAGGCCATCTACATTCTCCTCGAAATTGTTTTTATATATTACAAACAACAGGGGTCCAGGCACTGATCCCTGCAGAACACCACTGGTCACAGATCTCCAGTCAGAAAAATAACCTTCCACTGCTACTCTCTTATCTTCCATGACTAAACTAGTTCTGTTACCAGTTTATCGCGGATCCCACGTGACTTTACTTTTTGTCTCAGCCAACCGTGAGGGACCATGACAAAGGACTTACTGAAGTCCACAGAAACAATATCCACCATCCTGACCTCATCAATCATCTCTGTCACTTCCTCAAAAAAATCTCAAGCTTGTGAGGCACAACTTTCCCCATACTAAGCCATGCTGCCTATCACTAATAAGGCCATATTTTTCCAAAATAAGCAAATACTGTCCCTAAGAAGCTGAACAACGATGCTGTGAGGCAGACAACAGTTTATCAGCATACGGTAGAGTTCACTAGAAATGGTGTAGTTTCCCTCAGTGAAAAATCTGTCAAAACTTGTCCCACATCTCTACAACAAACCCATGGCAACAAATCCAAAGAAGAACAAAGAACAGCTCCTCCAATCTTTGTGTCATCTGCAACCCTCCTCCCATAATTTCTCTAGTACTGACATAAAGATCACAGGCCTGTATTTCTTGGGTTATCCCTGTTGACCTTCTGAAACAAATAAACAACGTTGGCTACTCTCCAGTCCTCTAGGACCTCTCCTGTGATTAAAGAGGATACAAAATTTCTGACAAGGGCCCAACAATTTCCTTCCCTGCCTCCCTCAGCATTCTGGGATAGATCCAATCAGGTCCTAGGAACGTGTCTACCTTAATGCTTTTTGAAACACCAAACACCTCCTCCTTTCTCATATTGTACATGACCCAGAATATCAACATATCCCTCCTGAAACTCACCATCCAATGTGTTATTTTCCTCTGTGAACATTGATGCAAAGTATTCATTACTCAAAGTAATCAAACTTTCACCAGTTCTATGCATAAATTCCCTCCCTTTGTCCTTGAGTGAGCCTACCCTTTCCCTAGCTACTGTCTTGCTCCATATAAATGCATAAAATGCCTTTGGATTTTCTTTAATTCAGTTTGCCAAAGACTTTTCAAGGCCCCTTTTAGCCTTCCTACTTCCTGGTTTGAGTTCTTTCCTGCTGTCTTTATCTTCTTCAAGGGCTTTATCTATCTTCAGTTTACTAAGTTTTATGTATGCCTCCTTTTCCTTTTTAACTAAGCTCTCAATTTCTCTCGTCATCCAAAGATCCTGAATCTTGCCATTCTTATCCTACATTTTCACAGGAATATGCTGGTCTGAAACTCTAATAACTGGCCTTTAAAAGATTCCCACATTCCAGATGTGTATTTACTCTCAAACAACAGCCACCAATCTACGTTCCCCAGTTCCTGCCTAATGTTGTGGTAGTTAGCCTTTCGCCAATTTAGTACTTTCACCTGAGAACTACTCTTGTCCTTATCCAAAAGCAACTTTATACTTACAGAATTATGGTCACTGTTCTCAAAATTCTCCCCCATTGAAACTTTGATCATCTGTCCAGGCTCATTCCTCAAAAGCAAGTCAAGTGTGGCGTCTTCTCTTGTTGGATTATTTACATATTGTTTCAAAAATCTATCCTGAACACAACTAATAAATACCACCCTGCACCACCTGCCAACTCACGCCATCATCCAAGCCCCTGGCACTAAGGGTGTTCCAGTCAATGGAGGGGAAGTTAAAATCACCCACCAAAACAACCCTGTTGTTTTCACATTTTCCATAATCTGTCACATTTCTGTATCACTCACTGGCTGTTGGGAGGTATGTAGTACAATCCCATCAAAGTGATTGTACCCTTCTTATTCCTGTGTTCTCCCCATCTGGCCTCGCTGGATGAGCCCTCCAAGGTGTGCTCCCTCAGCACAGCTGTTATATTCTCCCTAATCTGTAACGCAACTCCTCCACCTCTCTTATATCCCACTCTAGCTCACCTGAAACATCTAAATCCCAGATCACTAAACTGCCAGTCTTGTCCTTCTCTCAACCAAGTCTCTATAATAGGTACATTATAGTTATATATATATTAATCCAAGGTCTAAATTCATCTGTCTTACCTGTCAAACTCCTCGCATTAAAGCAAATACACCTCAGGCCTCCAATCCTGCCGTGTTCAGTAACCTCTTCATCTCTGTCCTTCCTTTTAGTCTTACTGGCCTTAGTCTCAGACTCCTCCTTGGTCATTTTACTTGTTGACCTACTTTTCTGGTTCCCATCCCCGCTGCCACACTAGTTTAAACAATAACAAGTGGCACTGGCAAACCTCCCTGCCAGGATCTTGGTGCCCTTCCAGTTTGGGTGAAACCCGTCCTTCTTATATAGGCCCCACAAACCCCAGAAGACCACCCAATGGTCAACATAGCTGAAGCCCTCATTCCCACACCAGCTCTTTCGCCAAGCATCTTCCTATTCCTCACTTCATTGGCATGTGCAATAATCCCGAGATACCCTCGAGGTCCTGCTTTTCAATTTCCTACCTAGCTCTGTTAACTCCTTTTGCAGGACCTCATCTCTCTCTCCTTCTGCCTCTGCCTGTTCATACCAATACAGAAACACAACCTGGCTGCACACCAACCCCCCTTCAGAATATCATGTGCTCGCTCAGCCACATCCTTGACCCTCGCAGCAGGGGAGGCATCACATCATCCTGGAGTCTTGCTCGCAGCCACAGAAATACCTATCTGTGCCCCTGACTAGACAGTTCCTTATCACTACTACTTACTAACATTTTGACCCTTCTTGCTGTACACCAGTGCTAGGCGTAGTACCACAGATCAGCTTTCCCTTGAGAAGCCATTCCTCCCCAAAATGGTTTGCCAGTTTGAGAGGGGAATGACCACAAGGGACCCCTGCACTGTCTGCCAATGCTTACTTGTCTTCCAACTCTTCTCTATCTCTATAGCCCTTATGGGTGGTGTGACCAGCTTGCTACACGTGCCATCCATGTCACTCTCAGCCTCTTGGATATTCCATGGAGAGTCCATCCACAGTTCCAGGCTTTTCCATGTGGCAAATCAAGAGCTGCAACTGAACACACTTCCTGCATATATAGTCAGCACGAACACTGGAAATGTCCCTGATTTCCCACATATTTCAGTAGCACCACACCACTGGGCCCAGTTGTCCTGCCAATTCAAACCTTATCAACTAAATCAACTACAGACTATAGACCTTAGCTACAGATATGTGTCACCAAACTCAGGTCTCTCTCTCTCCCGCTCTCCATTCCTTGCAGACTACAACTATAAAAATGTTAAAAGTTTACGTCTCTCCAGACACTGCTCACTCAATCTGCAAACCTGGTTACTGACCAGCCAAGCCAAGGTCACATGATGTCCTCCTGAGTTCCGCCCTAGATTCACCCACACGTTCACTCTGACTGGCCCCTCTCTTCAGGTATCTAAAACATAGAACATAGAACAGTACAACACAGTACAGGCCCTTCGGCCTACAATGTTGTGCAGAACTTTTACCCGAAATCTAAGGTCTATCTAACCTCCACCCCTACCTTATACTATCACCCATATGCCTATCCAGTAGCCGCTTAAATGCCCCTAATGAGACCAACTCCACTACCCTCTCCGGCAATGCATTCCACACCCTGACCACTCTCTAAGTAAAGAACCTACCTCTGACGTCTCCCCTATATCTACCTCCACTCACTTTAAAACTATGTCCCCTCGTAATAGCTATCTCCACCCTAGGAAATAGTTTCTGGCTATCCACTCTATCTATACCTCTGATCATTTTGTACACCTCTATCAAGTCACCTCTCATTCTTCGTCATTCTAAACAGAAAAGCCCTAGCACTCTCAACCTTTCCTCGTAAGGCATTCCCTCCATTCCAGGCAACATCCTGGTAAATCTCCTTTGCACCTTTTCCAACGCTTCCACATCTTTCCTGTAATGAGACAACCAGAACTGGACACAATACTCCAGATGTGGCCAAACCAGGGTTTTGTATAGCTGGAGCATAACTTCATGGCTCTTGAACTCAATCCCTCTATTAATGAAAGCTAACACACCATACGCCTTCTTAACAACTCTAACCACCTGGGTGGAAGCTTTCAGGGAACTGTGGACATGAACCCCGAGGTCCCTCTGCTCCTCCACACTGTCAAGAATCTTTCTGTTAGCCCTGTATTCTGCTTTCAAATTTGTCCTTCCAAAATGAATCGCCTCACACTTTTCAGGGTTAAACTTCATCTGCCACTTCTCAGCCCAGCTCTGCATCCTATCAACGTCCCTTTGTAACCTAGAACAGCCCTCTGCACTATTCACAACTCGACCCACATTCGTATTGTCTGCGAACTTACTCATCCACCCTTCCACTCCTACATCCAAATCATTTATAAAAATCACAAATAGAAGAGGACCCAGGACAGATCCTTGTGGTACACCACTCGTAACTGAGCAGCATGTTGAATATTTTCCATCCACTATCACCCTATGTCTTCTAAGGGTCAGCCAATTCTGAATCTAATTTGCCACATTTCCCCCTATCCCATGCCTCCTTACCCTCTGCATGAGCCTACCATGGGGAACCTTATCAAACGCCTTACTTAAATCCATGTATACCACATCCATTGCTCTACTTTCATCCACGTGTTTGGTCACCTCTTCAAAGAATTAAAATCTATCCTGATGCTCACACCCAGGTTCACTCTGACTGACCCCACTCTTCAGGTACTTATTGTGGTGTTCACCCCTTGGGTTTGCTCTCCTTTGCTTTGTTGTTGCTGCTGTCACTGCTCAGACTGGCCTTGACGAGCAGTCAATGTTGGAGAAACAGCCCAGGCCAACAATAATTTGTGCTTGTTGTTTATGTTCTACATTGAGAGTACTGTGCAATGTTGGTGATGGGTTGCAGAACATTTAGCTCTCATCATTCTTTCAGGAGATCTCAACTGGATTGATACAAAATCCATCATGGGTGGAATCTAATAGCACCCTCAATGACATGGGCTACAGTGAGATGGTTGGTAGAATTGGATGAGAAGGCTGGCATGCAATAGTGAGAATGGTAGAGCATGAGCCTTGGTGGGAAATGGATGCAGTAGCAGAAGTAGAGTTGGTGTGAGGTATTGGAGAGAAGATGTTGGCACTTAACCAGGTGGATTGGAAAAATAGATTGACCTTCCTGCACTGCACACTGCTCCCAGTGGCTAAGGCTGTTCTAACCTGGGTGTCTACATCAGATCGGGATAGCATGGTCTGGTATCGTCACTTGGACTGCTAGTTCTGGGGCAGGAGGAAGTCCTACATCAGTTCCACCTCCCATATGCAGGACGCTGTGTGTCAAGTGGGTTGCAGAACTCCCCTCCTCTGCCACGTCCATGGCAAATGTCAGGAACCATCAGGGCAGGTCCTAAGTGATACCGTTTGCGCTCAAAGATGCTGTAGGTGCAAGGCATGGTCATCTTTTACCGAATATCCACCGGGCGGCGAATTGTTCCAGGAACAGCTCATGGCAGAAATGTGGAAATTGGACATCCATGAGGCCTTACGGCAACAAACCTGCCAACAAATCCTAAAACAACTCAGACTTAGCCAAAAAAAAAACACATGCCACTGAGTTTAGGGCAGTATATGAAACAGGTGTGTAATTGGACATGTTGCCAATCTTGCTTATATCTTCCAAGAGGCTACAGAGGAGAGTAAATCATGTGATGTCTCATCACTTCTCTGTGAAGACAGGCCATTAGAATTAACCCATTAACAACTCAACATCCAATATAATGCATTATACCACGCATAGCAAATGGCTGGAAATTGTTGCACAAATTCCATCATTTTAGCCATCAACATTACAGCCAAACTGTTCACAACGGGGACTTGCTGGAGAACATCACTACAGATAGCCAGTATCCATTCAGTTCATGGATTTCTGAACAAGCTACAAAATGGATCATCATCTGACTTCACAATGCAACCCATAACCGAACAGTGGCATTCAATGATACAACAGGGTGATAAATATCACCCTGAGACCTAATAAGCCAGAGTGGTGGAGTTCTGAACAATTTATTCATATTCTACTTCTCACCTATCAATCTGCACTATACTTCCTAACTGGGGTAAACAATACCCATCTGATAAACATGACATTAACAGATCCAACGAGAATGCCAGAATGAAGTCTAAAGGATCACAAAATGAGAATCTTCACTTAAACAAACAATGGGGAGGCAATGGTCTAGTGGTATTATCGCTGGACTATTAATCTGGGGACCTAGGTTCAAATCCTGTCATGGAAAATAGTGGAATATTGAATTCAATAAACATTTGGAATTAAAAGTCTAATGATGACCGTGAATCCATTGCCAATTGCCAATTGCCGATTGTTGGGGGGAACTCATCTGGTTCACTCAAGTTGTTTAGGAAAGGAAACTGCCATCCTTACCTGGTCTGGCCTCCATGTGACTCCAGACCCACCACAATGTGGTTGACTCTGGGCAATTAGGGATGGGTGCTTAATGCTGCCCAGCCAGCGACGCCCTCATCCAGTGAATGAATTAAAAATAAAGCACGAAGCTCAAGCAGCCACAATCTACACTTGGAAATTTGCGTCAAGTGATCAAGTTGCAGTCACAAACTCACTTCATCTCTGTCTGGAGAAAAGCAGATACAGACTGTTGTAGGGTACCAATGCTAATCTGTTGGACAGCATAAAGAAAAGCTTGATAGTGACCAGACCACAATATTTTGAGGACAGCAATTATAAGGATCCATTTCCCTTTCTGATGTGTGACCACAATGTTAATCACTCCCCTCAGCAAGCTTATCATGCAGAACAAAAACCTCAAAGTGCGTGTTTTCTCAGCATTCTTGTCAACAACTTTATTATCTCAAAGACTATTTGTGGACTAGCAGAAAATGAGCCTTAAAAAAACCATTTCAGAAACTGAGCTCTAAGAAGTGAATTGATGCAGGCATGTTTGTTGTTTGTGATGCTTTAACCAAACAAGGGGAAAAAAGTTTCATAGATAACACAGTGTGGAGCTGGAGGAACACAGAGGGCCAGGCAGAATCAGAGCAGCAGGAAAGTTGACATTTTGGGTTGGGACCCTTCTTCAGAAATGGGGAGGGGGTAAGGGAGCTGGGAAATAAATAGAGAGGAAGGGTGGGACTGGAAGGTAGGTGGGATGGTGATAGGTGAGTGCAGGTAGGGAGTGGTGGGTATTGGTTTTATATTCACTTATTCAATTGTTCAATGTTTGATCACTGCTGACTTTTTCACTGTTCATGGTGCTATTAATCAAACCTGAGTGTGCCTACAGAAGGAACGATAAACTAAAAAGAAACAAGCAACAACAAGCTCTAAGTTTGAGCAAGCAGATGTTTTGAAACATTGAATAAAACTCGTATTAAGACGTAGACGCTGGCATGGTACCTCTTCAAGGTATAAAATACAATGATCGGCTCAATATAAGTACATGTCAAACACTGTAAAACAATCTGAATACAGGAGACGAAGGGAGAATTTAGTTTAGGCTGGACTAGGCATCAAATACATTTAGTAAATGATTATTTTTCTGAATAAGTGTCATTTCGGACTTAAAGCTTTTTCTCGTTCCACAGATGCTGCCAGACCTGCTGGGTTCCTCCGTCACTTTATGGTTTTATTTCAGATTTCCAGCATCCGCAATATTTTGCCTTTATTAATCTTGTGCCTGATGATCTTGGAAAAGTGCTGCTTGGCCTTCCTTATAATTACAGTGGGCACTCTCCAAGCAGTTTGGTGACCCAAGCCTACTTTGTATGACTACAAAGAGCCACAAAATACACAATCTGAAGTGTACAGGTCAAATGCAATCGCAGTGTTTTTTCTTGTGGAACCAGAATGCAACCTCTCCTCGCTCAACAACAAAACATTTTGTCCACAGTCGGCACTCCTGCTTCTCCTGGCTCCACACCAAGGTTAAGTTAAAACTAAAAGCCGATTTCTTTCTTCCCTCGCAATCTCTTGAGGTCAGCCAAATAAAGGCACTGCTGGTTAGGCCGCTATTAAACTTTGAAAACTAGTTTGAGCATGCAGGCACATGTTCTGGCTAGCAATGAATGTTCTACAATTTTTTTTTATCCATTCACAGGATGAGGGTATCACTAGCTAGGTCAGCATTTATTGCTCATCCCTAATTACTCAGTGAGCAGTTTAAGAGTCAAGTGCATTGTTGCGGGTCTGGAGTCACATGTAGGCCAGATTGGGTAAAGATGGCAGATTTCCTTCCCTAAAGAACATTAGTGAACCGGATGGGTTTTTCCCCAACATTTCTTGGTGATCATTAATTCCAATTTTTTTTAAAAAATTGAATTCAAATTGCATTGTCTGCCATAGTAGGATTTGAGCCCAGGACCCCAAAACATTGCATGGGTTTCCTGAATTAACAGCTTAGTGACAATTCCACTAAGCCACTGGCTCTTCAAATGCTACAAACGGTCCAGATAGACACTGAAGCAAGCTTAAGAGCCTTCTCTGCAGTTTAAATCAGACAAACACCAGGGAATCTTGGTGTCTATGGATCTTACTTTGGAAAACTGTGCTGTGGATCGAAGATGTCCTTTGCTGCATCATTGGTGGACATGCCTTTTACTGCTAAAGCTTTAAACTCTCTAATTCCCTCCATACGTCTCTATCCTCCTTGGGGACATGCCTCAAAATCTGCTTCTTCAATCGATGCCTTTCTTGTCCAAATATCTCCTTACATAGTTCAGTGTCAAATCTTGCTTGACACCAATTCAGCACAATGTGATGGGATGTTTTACTACCGTATAAATGCAACTGTCCTTGCTGTAGTCGTGAAAATGAATTCAGTATTGGGCAGAGCCACAACTGGCTAAGCACACACTGGTAAATATTGTAACACATTACAATTCATAATCAAACACTCGTGATGGTCAAGGGCTTTTTACATCCATGTGGAGGATTGGCAAGAGGAAAGGAGTCCAATAGGTGACCAGAACATGCCAATGACCACTAAACTGTTCCAGAGCTAACAGTGACCATGCCAGAAAGTTAGAGAGGAGATCAGATTAGTGCTGCAATTTAGCATCTCCATAATTAACATGCAAAAATAATTAAGCGGTGCCAATTTAACACTGAGATGAGGAGGAATTTCTTCTTTAAGAGGCTTATGAGGCTTTGGAATTCCTCACTGCAGACAATTGTGGGGGCAGATTCCTTGTGTATATTTAAGGCTGAAACAGCTGCTTGATCAGTCAGGGAAGCAAGGGTTATGGGGGAAATGCAGACAAGTTATTGTGAGAAGTGTCGGATCAGGCATGATCCTGTTGAATGGCAAAGGAGGCTCCTGTTCCTATTTCTTCATGTCTTATGGTCCTAAAAAAACAATTTCTCCCTGATGTTAGCAGAAGCTTTTCTACAGCTCATGACCAAATTCAATAAACAAAAAAATGCATTCAGTCCTCATTGCAAAATGATATCTTCATGAGAGAAGCACATTCAAGACATGGTCAAATTGTCAATGTGCAGAAAAATAATGTACCACTGAGGAGAAATTAATAGCCTCACAGCAATGCAATTGAGTATTGCCGAAAAAGATATAGTTTGTTACAATTTTTTATCTGGTAGCCTTCTGAACAATTTGCAAGCAAGGTCTGTGGCATTTGTCAACATTTGAGTATTGCTGTAAAAAGACATAGCACGTTGATGCTTTCCATCCTGCACTGATCAGGATAATGATGTGAAATTGTAAGTCCCACCTGGTCAGGGTGGTCAGTAACTTGCTCATTGTGAATAGATGAAATCATATCCTGTTTCATACAATCTGTCTTAGTCAATTTGAGTCAAACTACCTTGTTTAAATTTAAACAAAGCTTAGCAGTTAATTGTCAGTTATCTTCTAACTGGTGCATTTTCCCTGAATACACCTCTCCCAATCATCATCCATTTGCTAAACAATCAGCACTCTTATCTGACACAGTACAAGAAGGTTGCTTTCTCTTTACGGTGGCATTTCTTACGAATTGTCCTGATGTGTGCAAGATGGAAAACGTCAAGAAAGCATGTCTTGTTTCAGCGTCACTCAAGTTATAGGCTACAAAATCACTAGTAATATTGCAAATATGTTTGTGCAAGTTATATAAAAATGTGAAAAAACAAAGTAGAAATGTTCAGCTAGGCTTTAACTGTGAAGGGAAAAAAGTGTGGTGAACATTTAAATCTGAATAGTTCCATTTTTTATTTGGTTTTCTCTCAGATTGCCAAGATCTACACTGTTTTGCTTTAGTCAAAGAAATAACAAGTTGGTTGGAGTTTTTAAGTGACTACTATGTAAGTGAATAATGTCCCAAAGAAAACTTCAAGATTAGTTCTCTCTGCTTGTCTCAATTAGCAGTGCTTGTGTTTCTAAATCAGAAGGCTGTAGATCTAAATGTTAATCCCAAGGTTTGAGTTGAAAGTCAGTTTAAAAGTGAGGAGCCCTGCTTCGTTGGAAATGCTGCACTTTTATTGACCCATCAATTGGTTAAGGTCCAAAGGAAACACAAAAAACAGGGTGTTCTCCCCAGGTCCTGGCCAGATTAATTGTTTCATATGTTAATTTCCATTTGCAAGATTTGCATATTAAATTATACAATATTTGTCTGCATAATTTTTTCTAACTAATTACCACTACACAAGATGTGACTGAGAAAGAACAGTTCATTTCAGCAATCAGAACACATTAAACAAACAGAAAGATACACTTACTTAATAAACCTGCTGAAAGCATGCATCATTTTTTTATCCCACTTGGTTTTATTGCTTCCACGTCTAGCCTTGCAGTGAAAACTGCGAATTCCTGAAATGCTACCCTTTCCCCCTGCAATCTGCATTCCTCTCTACTAAAGAGCATTTCTATTTATTACTACCGTTAAGCCATTAGACATGAAAAGAACATCAGCATGCTTTAAAGTGCAGATTAGGTGAAAGAATGCCAATGTTCTACCTCTTTTTCTCTTAAGAACACGCAAATTTAATTTCTAAAAACAGTTGGCAAATTGCTGCAAAATGTGAAAACAGAGGAATTGCTTTTAGCTGTTGGTTCAAATTGCATTTTACACTTCACAAGGCAACCTGGGTTCTACTTTCATTTTTGCGTTTTTCCTCAGTTTGTAGATATCTATTAATGTGGATACTCTGCCTTGAGCAACTACCAATTTCCAGTGTCAGACTCAGCAATTGAGAGGTGGAGGGCACTAACTAGTCTAACCTATTCCTCTAACTGCTATAAATCCTGTCTTATCTAAATCACCACAATGAAGGCAAGAGAGCAGTGAGCACAGAATGCAGCTGAAACAGCGTTCAAAAACCTGAAAATTTGCTGAATAAGGGAGTGAATCTGAAACATTAACTTTTTTTTTAAATCTAGTAGTGCTTCATTGAAATCATGAATTAATTTGACCTTATTCTTTAAAGAGCATAAAATCTCAATCGTATATATAAAGAAGGCTAAAGTTCAAAGGGTGTGGAGCGCAGTTAAAAAGATTGTAGAAGGAAAGGGACCAAAAGGGTCCTTTCATTTTATAACTTTCTCAGCATCCAAGAGAGTGAGATTGAAAAACTTGCTTGAAAGGGGCCAGAAAATTGGAAACTGCATGATTAGGGCCAGACAGGTATCTGAATATCAGGACTGTGCACTGAGAGCTGGGGTTGAAGCTGATTGCTGAGTAAACGGTACGTTACAGCACGGCAGATCAGCTCAGCCAAATGGAATTTACATTCTGCAGTGTGTGGGAGGTCATGGATGCACCGTGTGTCCTAAATCAACAAATCTGCAGGAAGTCTCACTGTGTGCAGAAGCTTGAGTTCCAGGAATTGGTAATCTACCGGTGGCTGGAGTCACTATTGACCATCCATGTGGTATAGAGCTACAGGGATAGAATATTGGGGAGGTAGTTTCATAGTAATTATAGGACATCCTTCTGAGAGAAGGTGAACAGCTGGAGATCATGGTCCATTTTTGGTATCAAGAACATAGGTAGGAATAAGGGGAATGTCCTGAGGGTAGAGCTAGGGAAGAAATTAACAAGCAAGACTTCAAGAGCAGTCATTGCCAAATTACTTCCTGTGTAAGTGAGCAAAAGAACATCAGGACTGATCAATTGAACACATGGCTGGAGAATCGGTGGAGGAGGAAGAGCATCGTATTTCTAAGGCCTTGGGACTAGATCTGGGCAGGTGGGATGTGTGCAAGTTGGACAGGCTACACTTTAACAGGACTGGGACTAATATCCTCTTTAAGAAGGTGGTGCATGCTAAATGTCACAGTTCATGGTCCAAGGGGAGGCGATGGCCTAGTGGTATTAATCCAGCGGCCCAGATCATGTTCTGGGCACCTGTGTTTGAATCCCACCATGGCCAGATGGTGGAATTTGAATTCAATAAATACCTGGAACTAAGAGTCTAATGATGACCATGAATCCACTGCCAATTGTTGGGAAAAACCCATCTGGCTTACTAATGCTCTTTAGGGAAGGAAGCTGTCATCCTTCTCTGGTCTGGCCTACGTGTGACTCCAGACCCTCAACAAAGTGGTTGACTCTTAACTGCCCTCTAGGCAATTAGGGATGGGCAATAAATACTGCCTGGCCAGCGACGCCCTCATCCCATGAATGAATAAAGAATGGAAGTGGATCACATCAGAGCGTGTCCTGAGATGTCAGTGTGCGATGTCCAACATGGAGGTCCTTTGGATTGAGCAACAAGATCAAGTCGACAGGTACCTGCTCTGACTTCCATGTCAAGATTTCTTAATGTTGAACAAAAACAAAGTTACTGGAAAAGCTCAGCAGGTCTGGCAGCATCTGTGGAGGAGAAAACAGAGTTAACGTTTCGGGTCCGGTGACCCTTCCTCAGAACTCAGCTCTGAGGAAGGGTCACCGGACCTGAAACGTTAACACTGCTTTCTCCTTCACAGATGGTGCCAGGCTTGTTGAGCTTTTCCAGCAACTTTGTTTTTGCTCCTGATTTACAGCATCCGCAGTTCTTTTGGTTTCTCTTAATAGTAAGCTTGTTTGAAGAGATTTGTAATAGAGAAAGCTGAATATCAACAAGGCGAGTTGGGCCATCAACAATGTGTGTGACAAGCAATATTCATCTTTATTTGGCAACTTGTCACTGCCTCGCGCTTAAGTCATAACACCATTTGTGAAATACATAAACGATAGAAGTGAGATGCTGAATGACCTTCTCCTTCTCCTCTTTTCCGCAGGGTTTTAAAACACAAAAGGATAGAGGGTTACTCAGAGGTCAGTTTACTTGTACTGCAACTGACTGAGCCGTGCCTACTGTGTTTTGCTGGGGCCTCAACTATTTACCATATTCATAACTTGGATGAGAAAAGTGAATGTACTCTAGCCAAGTTTGTGACTGACACAAAAGTAGCTGACAAGGCAGATGGTGCGGACAACACAAAGAGACAAAGTACGCACGTAAACAGATTAAGCAAGTGATCAAAAGTCTGGCAGATGGAATATACTGTAGGAACAATGTGAGGAAGAATAGCAGAGCTGAATATTATTTAAATGGAGAAAGACTGTAGAAAGCTATGGAATAGAGGGATTTGGGAGTCTTTGTCTGCGTATCACAAAAAGCTAGCAAACAAGTTCAGCAAATAATAGGGAAGGCAAAAGGAATATTAACCTCTATTCAAAGGGAATAGAATATAAAAATAGGGAAGTCTTGCTAAAACTAAAAAGATACCAGTCAGACCACAGCTGGTCTACTAGGAATTATTTTGAGGCCTTATCTAAGGGAGGATATAGTGGCATTGGAGGCAGTCCAGGGAAGATTCATTAGGCTAATCTTGGGTAGAGAGAGACTGTATTATGAGGAGAGGCTGAGTAGGTCAGGCATGTGCTGATTGGAGTTTAGAAGACTGAGAGGTGACCACACTGAAACATACAAAGTTCTCAGGGAGCTTACAGGGTAGAAGCAGAAACGTTGTTGACCCTTGTGGGACAGTCTAGAATGAGAATTCATAATCTCCCTTTAAAGACGCATCTGATGAATTTCTTCTTTCAGAGAATAGAGATTTTGTGGAATTCTTTGCTGCAGAGGGCTATCGAGGCTGCGTAATTAAGTATACTCAAGGCTGAGCTGGACAGATTTTTAATCAGTAAGGAAATCAAGGGTTGCAGACAAAAGGCAGAAAGATGGAGTTGAGGGTTATCAGATCAGCATGATCTCATTGGATGGCACAGCAAACTGAATGGACTGAATGGCCCATTTCCACTCAAATGTTGTTATGGTCACTTCCACTGGCAGTGTCTTCATTGAAGAGCTGCCTGATCCCAAATGACCATTAGCTCTTGGAGGGGGACATCATGATGTGCGGATGTCTCACCTGTGAATGGCCTGATCACTACAGGATCTAACTATGGCTCTCCAAGCCAGCACAGGTTAGATCCTGTATCCATTTTAATGGCTGTCATCGTAGCTAACGCTGGCCCAACAAAATTCAACCTCAAGTAACTCTTGTGGATTTGAACCCATAATGGCTGTGTGTGCATGAGTGTAAATGTGCATGCAGTGCAGAGAGAGTGAATGGTGGACAATGGGCATAGTAGATTATTGGCTGCTGTGCACAATCCCAATGTAATGCATGTTTAATAGAGAATGGTTAGTGTTATGAGGGCAACGATTTAAATTATTCCCGTCTGGCTTCCTGTGCTAACAGTTCCATCCTCACGGGTCACATGGCTTTTCACATCATTATTACAGATGAAAAGAGATTATGAGTCTGTGAGGTCGTGCAAAAAAACCACATGGCAATCCAGTGTCAGACAGGAACAATACTAAAGCTGATTGACTGAAGGTATCACTTCAAAGAAGGTCTGAAATAATCACAAAGGCTCAATATATGGCAGTTCTGAGGAAGCGACATGAGATGTTAACTCTGATTTCTCTCCACAGATACTGCCGGGCCTGCTGGGCTCTTCCAACAATTTCTGTTTTTGTTTAAAAATATGGCTTGCCTGACAAGAGAGTGAGATTTTGGAACACAGACTAACAATCCAACTATTTGGAAAGGGAAAACACTCCAACGCTACAAATTAAAAATTTGTACTGGTTGTGTTATATAGACTTTTATCAGAAACTTGGCTCCAAAATGCTCAAAGCACATCAAAAACCATAAATATTAACTTTACAAAATGCCACGGCCATGGGTCAATCCAAAAGAGATTATACTTTTTTTCCAGGTGAATCCTCTAAATATAACTCAAGTTGGGGGTAGGGAAGGCAGTCCTATTCTATGCTCAAAGAAAACATGTCTGTCTGCTGATTACATTAAGTTATCATCCAGCAGTTTATGCAGATTGGAGAGGCCAAAACAAAGTCTAAAAACCATGGCACACATCCATGCTCTCACGCAGATGAACAGATGTGCAGACATCCCTTGCCCTGTACCACCCAGCAAAAAGTAAATACATTAAACTGTGTGAGACATGATAAAACAAAAAGCAAATACATTGAAAACATTTACAGTTCTTTGTGTTTTATTCAAACGACAAAGATCATTACTTGATGCAACGTTGTTTTACTATTAGAAAATATTTTGAAAAATAATGCTGTCATTATAAATGGTGGGGGGGGAAACGTATCGCTACCTCTTGACTATAGCCTCCCACAAAAACAAAAGGTCAAATTTGTATACAACACAAAGCAGAACAGAAAGTACCTATCTGAACATGTCATTTGCACATTAATAATTGCTCTGTGAGTACACTATCTGAGCTGTGCACCTGCATTGAGACAGCACCTCAGTTTGTTAAAATGCCTTATGTCTAAGACACAATAAATTATTCTGAAATCTAGTGACTGTAGGAAGTGCAGTAAGCCACTGGCTCACAGAAGGTAACATGCTAAACAATTCTGGAAACATTAAACTAAGGTTTACTGTCCACTATAAACCCACTGACTTCCACTGCTACCTGGACTATACATCCTCGCACCCTGCTTCCTGTAAAGACTCTATCCCATTCTCCCAGTTCGTCTGCCCCGTTGCATATGCTCAGATGAGGCCAACCTCAACAAGGGAGTCTCCAAAATGTCCATCTTCTTTCTCAACCGAGGATTCCCAGCTCCTTTATCAACAGGGCCCTCAACCAAGTCCGACCCATCTCCTACATTTCTGCCCTCACCCCTCCTCTTCCCTCCTGCAACAGCGATAGGGTTTCACTTGTCCTTACCTACCATCCCACCAGCATCCACATCCAGAAGATCACCAGACACTATTTCTACCATCTCCAGCGCGATACCACCACCAGACACATGTTCCCCTCCCCTCCCTTGACAACCTTCCGCAGGGACCGTTCCCTCCAGGTCACCCTGGTCCACTCTTCCTTCACCCCAACAGCCCCACAGCAACTTGCCCTGCAATCAGGCAGGTGTAACATCTGCCCATTTACCTCCTCCCTCCCCAGTATCCAAGGGCCCAAACATACCCTCCAGGTGAAGCTACATTTCACCTGCTCTTCCCAGAATCTAGTCTACTGCATTTGCTGCTCACAGTGTGGTCTCCTCTACATTGGGGAAACAAAGCGTAGACTGGGTGGCTGTTTTGCAGAACATCTACATTCTACTCGCAAAAAAGACCCTGAGCTACCTGCTGCCTGCCATTTTAACACACCACTCTGTCCCCTGGCCAACATCGCTATCTCTGGCTTGTTGCAGTGTTCCACTGAAGCTCAGCGCAAGCTAGAAGAACAACACCTCATTTTCCACTTGGGGACCCTGCTGCCCTCCGGACTCAATATTGAGACCAATAATTTTAGGGCCTAAACTCTCCCATGTCCCAGCCCCCTACCCCACACACCAAGCCTTGTTACCACATAGCCTGCCATTACACTCCCTGCTGTGAGTCACTAACAGTCCCCATTAACAACTATTCACCCTCCCAGCCTAATTGTTAGCAAATCATTTGTCTATCCAAGTGTTCTTCTCTCTCTTTGTGTTCTATCACTTGTCCTATCATTTATTCCCCATGCCCCCTCCCCTATTTTCTGCATATAAACTGACGTCTATGAAGAAGGGACTAGGCCTGAAACATTAGCTTTCCTGCTCCTCTGATGCTGCTTGGCCTGCTGTGTTCATCCAGCTATACACCTTGTTATCTCATTTTCCTAACTACCATCAGTTCTGAGAAAGGGTCACCGCATTCGAAACGTTAATCCTGATTTTTTCACTGACGTTGCCAGACCTGCTGAGCTTTTCCAGCAACTTCTGTTTTTGTTCCTTACTTACAGCATTCACAGTTCTTTCAGTTTTTTATTAAACTAAGGTTATTATCCATTCTTATTATCCATCCACACACACACACACAGACACAAACACAAACACACACACACACAAACACGCAAACACACACACAGACACACACACATGCATATACACCTCCCACAAATTGGCCCGTCTTTCAAAGCTTCTTACCCAGGGTCTCGTCAGTGTATTCATCTCTCTCTGGATTTATTTAACACACTACCAAGAAATTTTTAAGCAATTTTGTCAGCATTTTTCCAGTGGATAATTAGTAAAAAGAAGATAAGTTACTGTAAACTGGAATGAGCTATTTGAAAGGGTGCCTGGAAACAGACTGGAGAATAGGTTTCAAAGGGAAATTAGATGAAAACTTGACAGGGGAAAAAACTAATTCAGTGAAACAGTACATAGTGGGGTTATCTGGATAGCTCATTAAACATGCCAGTACAGGCAGGATGGGCTGGTAAATCTCTTTTTGGGCTGCTTCATTGTACGACTCTGTGTTCTTGAGCTGACTGTCATTCTGCTGCTGCTGGCGGTTCCATGGTTTTGCCATTTCAATCCCATTTTGCAAAACTGAATTAAGCTACACATACAAAACACAAGTAGAAACCACATAGGAATACTGGAGCAAATGTAGGCCATTCAGCCCCATGAGGCAGCTCCTCCATTCTGGGTCATGGATGCTCATCAACCTCAATGCCATATTCCTGCTGTATCCACATATCCCTTGATGTCATCAGTATCTACGAGTCTATTAATCTATATGTGAAACTTACTGAATGACTAAGCATCTACTGACCTCGGGGATAAAAAATTCTAAAGATTCAACACCCTCACAGTGAAAACATTCCCCATCTGCTTTGTTTGCCTCTTATTTTGGGACTGTGTCTCCTAATTTTACATAATGGCTTGCATCAGAGGAAACAACCTGTCAGCACTTACTACACTGCACTCTTTAAGAATTTTGTAAGGTTCTATGCATCTATCATTCATCTAAACATGAGACAATAGAGTTCCAATCTTTTCAAACTCTCATCATAAGACAATCCAACAAGCCAGGGATTTGTCTGGTGAACCTCTGCTGCATTCCCACAAATTTCCTGATTTAGCAGTCATTCAGAATATATTCAAATAACAGATGGTCAGGTACTGATGTTGAGATAAACAACCACTGTTTTTAGTCGTTCCAATTTTGAACTATTCCACCAGTTAAAATCAAAAGGTGCATCAGATGAATGTGAGGATTTGCATTGAATATTTTATCACTGTACAAGAAAAACCAAAGAAATGCAGATGCCAGAAAATACAGAAATTGCTGGAAAAACTCAGCAGGACTGGCAGTGAAAGCAGAATTAATATCGGGGCCCAGTTCACTTCTTAAGAAGGGTCACTGGTCCTGAAATGTTAATGCTGCTGACCTTCTCCAGCAATTTATGTTTCATTACTGTACCACAGAATCCCTACAGTGTGAAAGCAGGCCATTTGGCCCACTAAATCTCTGAACAGCATCCCATTTGGACCCACCCAACTACCCTGTCCCTGCATTTCCCATGGCTAGTTCACCTAGCCTGCACATCTTTGGACTGTGGGAGGATACCAGAGCACCCGGAGGAAAGACACAGGGAGAATGTACAAACTCCACACAGACAATGCCTGAGGGTGGAATTGAACCTGGCTTCCTGGCACTGTGAGGCCACCGTGCTGCCCTGTGGGTGTACCTATTGTTGCAGCTAGGAGCACAGGAGCAGTAGGAGGTCATTCAGACAGGTGAAGTCCCAGACGACTGGAGGATAGCTAATTTTGTCCCATTGTTTAAAACGGGTAACAGGGATATTCTAGGAAATTACAGGCCTGTGGCCCCACGTCAGTAGTAGGGAAATTATTGGAAAAGATTCTCAGAGACAAGATCTATAAGCATTTAGAAGCAAATGGACTGATCAGCAATAAACAGCATGGTTTTGCACGGGGGAGGTCGTGCCTCACTAACTTGCTCGAGTTTTTTGAGGAGGTGACAAAGATGATTGATGATGGAAAAGTGGTTGATGTCGTCTACATGAACTTTAATAAAGCCTTTGACTAGGACTCTCGTGGCAGACTGGTACAAAAGTTGAAGTCACATGGTATCGGGGTGAGCTGGCAAGATGGATACAGAACTGGCTTATTCATAGGAGACAAAGGGTAGCAGTGAAAGGATGCCTTTCAGAATGAAGGGCTGTGACCAGTGGTGTTTCACAGGGATCAGTGCTGGGACCTCTGCTGTTCATAACCCACATAAATGACTTGAGGGAAAATATAGCTGGTCTAATTAGTAAGTTTACAGATGATGTAAAGATTAGTGGGGTTGCAGATAGTGAGGAGAATTGTCAGAGGATGCAGCAGGATATAGATCAGTTGGAAGCATGAACAGAAAAATGGCAGATTGAGTTTAATCCGGACCAATGTGAGGTGATACATTTTGGAAGGTCAAGTACAATTGGAAATTATACAGTGAATGGCAGAACCCTTCGGAGTATTGATATGCAGAGGGATCTGGGAGTGCAGATCCATAGATCACTGAAGGTGGCTGGGCAGGTAGATAAGGTAGTAAAAAAGGCCCATGGCATGCTTGCCTTCATTGGAAAAGGCACTGAGTATAAGATAAGACAATTTATGCTGCAGATATATAGAACTTTAGTTAGGCCACACTTGGAATATTGCATACTGTTCTGGCCACCATACTAATAGAAGGACGTGGATGCTTTGAAGAGGGTACTGACAAGGTTTACCAGGATGTTGCCTGGAATGGGGGATTTTAGCTACTAGGAAAGGTTGGATAGACTGGGTTTGTGTTCACTGGAACGCAGAAGGTTGAGGAGTGACCTGATAGAAGTTTATAAGATTGTCAATGGCATGGATAGAGTGGAAAGTAGAAGGTTTTTTTTCCCAGGGTGAAGGGGTCAAGTACTAGGGGACACAGGTTCAAGGTGCGAGGGGTGTGGGGGGAGTTTAAAAGAGATATGTGAGGCACATTTTTCAGACAAAAGGTGGTGAGTGCCTGGAACACACTTCCAGAGGAGGTGGTGGAAGCAGACACAATAACAGCATTCAAGAAGCATCTGGACGAACACATGGATAGGAAGGGAATAGAAGGATACAGATCTTGTAAATGAAGACAATTTTAACATGGAAGGGCAAAATGTGCTAGCACAGACTTGGAGGGCTGAAGGGCCTGTTCCTGCGCTGTATTCTTTTTTGTTCCAGCATTTTGCAGCATTTATTTAACCACGGTTGATCTGAATCTTAATTCCATCAACCTATCTTTGTTCCATATTCCCTTTATTACATTTATCTGACAACAATCTGTCATTCCCAGCCTTTACATTCCCAATTGACCATCATCCCACCTTTCCACTAAACTTGAGGGATTTTTGGGATAGAATTCCAGATTTCCGTGAATGGAGAAAGATATCAGCAATTGAATGGTCTAAGAAGAGTTTTAAGCTAACACCTTTTGTTGTGGAAAAATACCTGAAGCGGGGAGGATAGTTTGATTATGTATATATATTGAGGTGAAAGAGAGTGGGCTGGAGAGAGCAGATAGTGAGAAACTGTTCCGACTTGTTAAAAGGAGCAAGAATGAAAAGGCATTGATTTAAACTGATTTGCAAAAGAAGTAAGAGAGAAAAGACTTTTTCACTGAGCAAGTACTCAGGGTATGAAATGTACTGCCGGAAGATTGGTGCAGGCAGTTTCAATTGAGGCATTCAAGAGGAGAATTATTTGGGTAAAAACAGTGTGCGAGGGTATGGGGTAAAAGCAGGATATTGGCACTGGTAATGATGCTCAATGGAAGAGCTGGTGCAGGCACAATGGGTTGAATGGCCTTCTTTCCACACTGTAACACTTCTTTGATTCTGTGAATCTGGAATGGACTGGCTGGAAGTAGATGCAATATTAACTTTCAAAAGGGAGTTGGATGACTACTGTTCTTCGAAAAAAAATGACTGCAAGGCAGCGTGAGGGTCGGAGGGATTCAAGAAGGGGGGAATGGAGCATGGGGATGAAGTGAACTTACACAAATAGTTCTTTCAAAGAACTGGTGTAATATGACAAGCTAAATAGTCTCTATCTGCAAGAGTCAATGAATCCAAGCATTTCCGAAGTACTTTCACAGTTCATGTAATGAAACAGATATTCTGGCAGACGACCATCAGACTGAAATGGTGCCAGACATTGATGAGCGCTGCAGGTCATTGCAACCTTTTGTGTACCAAGTTCACTCTCAAAAGACCTTGGAAAACACTCCAGTTAAACGGCACTAATTAAGTCGAGCGTTCAAAATCATTTTAGCAAAGGGATGGAACAAATACCAAAGACAATGGCTTCTACCAAACACCAGCTTGTTCTTGCTCAGAATATGAATATTAACGGTGAATTAAAAAGTTATGTTCGAACTAATCTGTTCAGTGATGTTATTACACAAATCTAGAAGTGAAAAGTAAGTGCTCGCTTCTCACCAATTTTCTGGCAGATTTGCTTGAAAGCATTGATTCTCTTTAAAGTGTCAGCTCAGAAATGATGGAAACACTCCAACACCTTTCCCTTCATCACAAAGGACTTGACAGTGATGGTCAAGTAGTGAAGTGAATACAGCCTCCCTACACAATCCATGCTCATATCCAGCTTGGGTTACTGGGTAGTGATTACGAGCAGCACCACCTATTTTCCTTTCCGTTGGGACACAAGGGACCAAAGCAGACCCTGTACTATCAAACTGGCATTCTTCCCAACCTGTTTGGACTCTTTGACTCAGGTGATGGCACCATCGTCCTCTAACACCGTTCACCCAACTGGGTGGCAATCCAATTAGCTCTGTCTGGCTCCATCGGCTTCTTTTCCAGCCCATGTACCACTATTCTTTGGAGTTGCCCACAGATCTGTCATCTACAGGCTGCCTCTAGGGTCACTGACGCAAAACACTACCTCGGTTTCCAAACTTAAGCATAGCTGAGCTCTACCTCACCATCGCCACTACTTTTAACCTCCCCCATTGACAGCGTTCCCACAGTATTACTTCAAGGGGCAGAGTCTTTTGGATTTAGAAGATTCTTGGGCATCGAGATCACTTGGTCGGAGCTCTGCCCATCTGCATAGTCTTCCTGGAGGCAGCCTGTTGTAGTTGCCCTAGTGGGCTGTATCTGATTTGAACTAATTAGGTTGGGATACACAGGCAGGAAACGTCACTAACAATAGCTGAGGCCGGGAATGACCAGCAATCCAAATAGCAGAAAAAGGCACAGCTGATGCAACTGAGTCACTGCCCAGGTCGCTGAAAGGTTGACAGAAGTTGCCAGGGCAGTGGGGACCCTTCAATAAGACTGATTCCAGAATGCGAAGCATTATCCACTTCAACTGACAGCCTTTGACCTCAGCAGCCCACTTGCTGTTGGGGAAAGCTGGAGTCATCACTAACATGCCCCCAAGTGGACATTTAATTAATAGCAACTAACTACCATTAAGGGAGATGATGGTGCAATGGTAATGTCACTAGATAGGTAATTCAGAGGACCAGATTATTGCTCTGAGGGCACAGGTTCAAATCCTATGTTAGCAGATGGTGGAATATGAATGTATCTAATAAATCTTGAGAATGAATTTAATCTCTGTAGTGGTGAGTATGAAACTACCACTGACTGTTGCAAACATCAATGTAATTCACTCACATTTCTTAAGGAAGGCAGTCTGCTATCCTTACCTGGTCTGGCCTACTTGTGACTCCAGACTCATAGCAATGTGGTTAACTCTTAACTGCCCTCTGAGATGACCATTCAGTTCATTGGCAGTTGGGAATGGGCAACAGATGGTAGCTCTGCCCATGAAGCCTGAATGCCATCGGAAATAACAAAGGAAGAAATCACTTACCTGGGCGTGACTTAGAGGTGGGAGCATGTTAAAGAGATGTTCTGATGCAAAATTTGATCATTTGGCTCTTGATTGCACCAATGACCACGGTGTCCATCCAGATTTTTGTGGCTTGGCAACTCACTGCTGTCAGTGGGAGTTTGCTACACGCAGAATGGCTGTGGCATTTCACACACTGCAATGGTGACTGCATTCCAAATGTTGCCAATTGGAAAAATACTTTGGAGCAAATGGAGATTGGGAAGGGCCCTACATAAATGCAAGACTGCTACTTTAAGAAAAAGATTGAATCATTCATTAGCTATTGTTATCAAACTATCAAAAGTCCTTATCACCGTGGGCAAGTTACATCCCCTTTTACTTATTCACAGGATGAGGGAATCACTGGCTAGGCCAGAATTTACTGTCCATCACTAATTGGCAAAAGGGCAGTTAAGAGTCAACCACATTGCTTACACGTAGGCCAGACCAGGTAAGGACAACAGCCTTTCCCCATGAATCAATTCACAGTCATCATTAGAATCTTAATGCCAGATTTTCCCCCTTTTAATTTAAATGCAAACATCTGCCATGATAGGAGTTAAACCCAGATCCCCAGAACTTTATACAGGTCTGGGGATTAACAGTCCAGCACTAATACCACTAGGTTATCACCCCTTTTCATGGCCAATATGGGAAAATGGGAAGCAGAATAATCGGGTTCACCAGAAAGCAAGGCTGCATGCATGATCAACTCAAAAAGCAAAAACTGTCTAGTTTTACATAGGCTGAAAGGATTGCTGAAATGAGTTGGTAACTTCCCTGCATTTCATGCCAGCTACTGAAGCTCCAGTGGTAGAACTCACTAGCTGTCATCATGGGGGCCCTGTCAATTTCAGGAAGCATTTTTGTCAGTAAGTCTTCAGTTTTCTTCACCATTTGGTAGAGTTGGAGGTTGGATAGGTACCAAACAGGAGTTACTGTACAACTGAAAGCATATCAAAGGTTGACTTTCTCAAAAACAGTGATTTAATGAGCAGATGGTGACAGCACAAGCTGCTGTGGAATTTCGAACATCGTGCATGTTCAGAGCCCTAAAGCAGAGAGAGAGAGGAAAGGATCAAAGGGGAACATTCTCATCCACTTCCTGAAGGATAGAAAGGAAGCTGGCAAACAAACAGCTTCCCTGAAAGTATGTGTTCACAACTTGAATTCATGTTTTAAAATCAAACTATTCATGTTTCTTGACTGCTCCACAGAGGGAAAAAAGCCTCATACTTTCCACTCTATCCATGTTATTCACAATTTTATAAACTTCTATCAGTTCGCCCCTCAACCTCCTGCATTCCAGTGAAAACAAACCCAGTCTATCCAACCTTTCTTCATAGCTAAAATCCCCCATACCAGGCAACATCCTGGTAAACCTTTTCTGTACTCTCTCCAAATCATTGACATCCTTCTGGTAGTGTGGTGACCAGAACTGTATGCATGTGTGGCCTAACTAAAGTTCTATAAAGCTGCAGCATAACTTGTTTATCCTTATATTCAATGCCCCTTCTAATGAAGGCAAGCACATCACACGTGTTTTTTAATACTTCATCTACCTGCGCTGCCTCCTTCAGTGATCTGTGGACCTGCACAATCAGATCCCTCTGCATATCAATATATGGTATAACCATAACTGTTTCAACTACACAAAATAGATGCTAGCCATTTCACTGGTTCACTGCTACGGCCAATCAGAGCCAACCTGCTTTGTTTAAAATTTAAACAAAGTGTGACACTTAAGTTATCAGCAATCATTAATGGGTGTTTTCTCCATGCTGACTCCTGTACCGATCAAAATCCACTGGCCAAAACAATCAGTAATCTCATGTGGTATAAAGATTGGTCTTCCTCTTGAATTGGTATTCTTGCAAATTGTCCTGATGAGTGCAAGATGTAAAGATTCTCAAAACCTATTCTTTTTTCAGTGAAACTCAAGATTCTAAAATTTTCTTATAACATTTATTACGATAACTAGCTTGATTTTACAGATTTCTGTCTCCTTTCTTTGAATAAAAAAGTTATATTTGTTATTTTTTCAATCTAATGGAAACTTCCTCTGGGAACTGTAAACCAACACATCCATTGTCTGACTAGCCATTTCTTTTAAGAGACTAACACAAAGCCCATCAAGATCTGGGGAGCAGCCAGCCTCCAATGTCAGTTCAGTAACATTAGTTACGAGTCAAATATTACTCCCCATTCTTTTGTAGAATACTACATGATATTTTACTTGTACCTTGTGGGGGGGGGGGGGGGAGTGGTGTTGGGTGAAGAGCAGGAAATTGTTTCAACAATTCATCTGAAATACATCAACTCCAACAACACAGCCATGCCTCAGCATTAAAATGGGATTATGAACTTTGGTTATTGCAGAGGTCTCAGCAATGGGACTTGAACCTATGACCTGTCTAACACAGAAATGAGCATACTACCCACGGAGCTAATGCTAATTTAACACACTTGTGTTACTGAGGTCTGCTCTTTGTCCCTGGAGTCCTGACTGGTGGAGCTAGAATACCAGACCCATAAGCCACACAAATCAAAAACTGACCTCAATATTGTCTCAGTGATCAGCAACAGAATGAGGGAATACAAACAGCCAAAGGCTTAACTATTTGATTGATTGCTTTCCCAACATAGCAGCAGGGAAGAGTACAGGAAAAATGTCATCCTGGCTGCCTTCAATCCTCTCCGTGACTTTGAAACAATGAGAGATTGTGCACCACATCTGTCCTGAAATAATAGCTGGTTAAATTCTTAATTAGGCATTTTAAAAAAAACTCCACATAGCACATGGAGTGTGCTTGAAGTTCCCATTTGTTTAAATATACGTCAATTGTATTAAGCACCAGAAATAGCCTTGACACCACTATCACTAGATTCCATGATACATCAGTCTTTTCCAGTCTCTTCATCAATCTCACATGCACGTCAATCAGTTCTCAAGGTAAATCCTTGGGTTTATGGAATGGGCTGAATAAAATGCGCTCTGTGCTAAATGGCCTTGTGCTACGTTAATTGATGTAAAACTCATTACTTTAGATGTCATTCTGGAGTCAATTGTCAATGACATATTGCATACTGGTGCCTGTATCAACAGCACAATGTGGCAATCTTTTTTAGTGGTGTTGACAGTCTGCTCTAAATAGAATGAGGGGTCTGAGTTGAAGACTTATCACTTTCAATGGTTTGTTTTCAGTTTTAACAGAGACTGATCTCCTCATTCCCTGCTCTGTGACTTAGAAATCATATGAGATCACAATAGTCCCTGCTGTTCAAAGCAATGCATTGTCTACAAAGTGCTGTCAAATGTTGCAAAAAAGTAGGCAATATAGACTATAAAGGTGGAAAAGATGTCATAACTAGCCCAGATTGTTGACAGTGCTGGTCCAACCTGTTATGGGAGCCTTGAATGTCCACCCTTCATGCATCAATGCTTTGCAATCTTGTAGGGAACCTTTTGCTGGTGACCATCCCTGACAGCAAACCATGGACTGGATGCTAGCAATTTCTCTATTAGTGCAATCAACAGCTAAGGCTCATTGCCAAGACTCACAAAACCTCCCACATCATTTAATTATGGGAGTAAAGGGGCAACAGTGTCTGTAAGGGTGATAGAAGCAAAGGTAATCAATGATTCAAAAGAAAATGCAACTGTAATAGAGGGAATTAAACTTGCAGGGCTTTGGGAATAGGAAAGGGAAAATGGTACTCCCTAGGCACAGAGAATTTCAATGGGCTGAATTACCTCTTCTGTGAAGACTCTACTCAGATCCTATTTATACCCAACATGCGACACCATCACTCTGTGTTTAGATCATGGCTTTCTGCCAATCCTTAGCTCAGGGTGTAAACACAAACTGTAGCTCTCTCAGTGTCCCAACACAGATAGGAATCCAACCAGCCACATTCCCAGTGTAAACAGTAGTTTTGCATGGGGATGGGTGTTTAGAAAACAAGCTATGAAGGTAAATTGTCAAGTCATTTCAGTGTAGCAAATGAAAAAAGGTAACTTGATTCTAAGCAAAACAATTCAGTTTGAAACAGTACTTGTGCCTATGATTCTGCCACTAGATGACTGTACTTAAGGTACATATACACACTTCTCTTAATAGTGGCTCCAGCACTCACAGACCAGAGTAAATTCTAATTTAAATTATGCTTAAACAGTTTTATTCACATTTTCACTCTGACTTAACGTAACAATTACAGCTAACGACTGGTTCCATTGTAATGCCTTGGATTTTAGACAATGTAATGTCGGGTTTTAATATAAATAATAATGTCACTTTGTACCTCCACTTTTCTTGCATCTGCTATGGGCGAAGATTTTTGCTTGAAAATGAGGGAGATTATCCCACTTTGGCAAATTACAGGCACCAGATAACATTGGTATATACATAGAAATGTAATAATTAGGGGCAGGACTAAGCCATTCAGCCCTCAAGCCTGTTCTGCCATTCAATAAGGTCATGACTGGTCAGACTGTCACCTCAAATCTACAATTCTGCCTCCCTCTGATAACTTTCCACTTCCTTGCTTAACAAAAATCTATTCTAATACCAAAGCTCCATACTGCAGAAATTCACCAAAGATCCTTAAACAACACCTTCCGAATCCACAGCCATTCCCTATCTAGAAATGCAAGGGCAGCAGAAACCTGGGAATACCTGCAAGTTCCCATCCAATCTACTCACCATCCTGACTTGGAAATATATCACCATTCCTTCAGTGTCACTGGGTCAAAATCCTGAAATTCCCTCTTGAACGGCATTGTGGTTCAACCTTTGGCAGGTAGACTGCAGCAGTTCAAGAAGGCAGCTCACTACCTCAAGTGCAGCGAGGGATGGGCATTAAATGCTGGCCAGCCAGCGACACACACAACACAATGAGTGAATAAAAACAATCCATCTCTATCTTAAAAAATATTCAAAGAGTCAGCTTCGACCACAGTTTCAGGAGGTGTTCCAAACACATAAACAACAAACAGGAAGAATACTCCTCAATTCTGCTTAATATGAGCAATCCCTGATTTTCGAACAATGCCCCATTGATCTACATTGCCCATTAACTAGAAACATCCTTTCCACAACTGACCTGTTGAGAACTCTCGGGATTTAATATGTTGCAAATAAGTTACTTCTTGGTTTTCTAACTCCAAAAGATAAAAGCCTAGCCTGCCCTATCTTTCCACTTAAGACAACTCATTTATTTCAGATATTAGTTCATAAACCTTCTCTGAGCTGCCTTCAATATGTTGACATTATTCCTTTAGTAAGGTGACCATGACTGTGTACAGTCATCCACATGCGGTCTCACCAGCGCCCTGTATAACTGAAACATAACCTCCCTACTTTTGTTCTCAATTCCTTTCACAATAAATGATAACATTCTATTAGTTTTCCTGATTACTTTCCTGCACCTGCATACTAACCTTTGTGACTCATGCACAATGACACCCAGATCCTTCTGCATCCCAGAGCTCTACAATCTCCTACCATTTAGATAATATGCTTCTTTTTTAAAATGGGCAATTTCACCTTTTCACACATTATACTCCATTTTGCCACATCTTTGCCCACTCATATAATCTATCTATAGCTTTTTTGTAGCCTCCTTATGTCCTGTTTACAACTCAATTCCCTTCCTGTCTTTGTGTCTCAGCAAATTTGGCAAGCTTACCTTCTGTCCCTTCATCTAAGTAACCTCAATAAATTGTGAACAGTTGAGGTCACAACACCAGTCCCTGAAGCACAGCACTCATTACATCCTGCCAGCCTGAGAAGGATCCATTTCTGCCAAATCTCTGCTTCCTATTAGCCTGCCAATGTTCAATCCATGCCAATATGTTACCCGCTATATCATAAGCTTTTATTTTCCATAATAACCTTTGATGTGGCACCTTATCAAATGCTTTCTGGAAATTTAAGTACAGTATATCCACTTGTTCCTCCTCGTCCACAGCATGAGTTACCTCCTCAAAGGACTCCAATCAATTCAACAAATATAATTTCCCTTTCATGAAACCATGTTGACTCTGCCTGATTACTTTGAAGTCATCCAAATGCCCTGCTGTTACTTGTTTACAAATAGCTTCTACCATTTTTCCTAAGACAAACATCAAACTAACTAATCTGCAGTTCCTTGTTTTCTGTTTCCCTCCCTATTTTAATGAAAGTAGTTACAGTCGCTACCTAATGGGATCATCGAATCAAAGGAGATTTGGAAAGTTAAAATCAATGTATCAACTAATTCACTAGCCACTTCATTTCAGACCCTTGCATGAAGTCCATCAAGATCCAAACACCCGTCTGCCCAAGACTAGAGAGCATATTTTTAACGTGAGAGGAGAAAAATTTAAAACAGACATGAGGGGCAATTTTTATAAAAACAGGAAGTGGGTTGTATGTGGAATGAACGTCAAGAGGAGGTGATGGATGCGGCTACAGTCACAATATTTAAGAGGGTATTTAGGTAAGTACATGAATAAGAAATGTTTGTGGGGATATGGGCCAAGCACAGGCAGGTGAGCCTAGTTTAGTAGGGGATTATGGTCAGCATGGACTCTATGACTCTATAACTCTAACACTTTACTCAGTACCATGTCTCCGGTGACTGTGATTTTGCTGAGTTCTTCCCTCCTTTCCATTTCTTATTTACGAATGCTTCTAAATGTTACTTGTATCATCTACAGGGAAAGCCGATGTGAAATAGCCATTTAATTCATCTGTTTTATTATCCATTATTAATTCTCCCATCGGATTTTCCACAAGAGACCACAAGAGTAGAACTGTCTCTCTATCAGGGACATAATGGTCTCTCAAACACTTTAAAAAAATCATCCAATCACATTCTCACACACACAAAAACAGAAATTGCTGGAGAAGCTCAGCAGGTCTGGCAGCATCTGTGGAGAGAAATCAGAGTTGGCGTTTTGGTTAGAATGACCCTTCCTCATAACATTATCACACAGCTGCTTGCTGTACACAAATTGCTCCCTACATCACAACAGTAAATACATTTAGAAAAGATACTTTCTTCGCTGGAAATCACTTTGAGATGCTTTAGGGAAAGAATGAAGTGAATAAAAATGCAAAGCTTTCTTTACATGTATGGGATTTCCATTTCCCATCCATCAGCACTCATTGTGATCTTTGGAGCGGGATTGGAAGTTTATTGCTACTTATTACAACATTGAAGTCAGGTTCATATTTGAGACCGATAGACAAAGGAGACTTGGAGAATAATTCCCACAGCAATGGCCCCTGTTACTCTGCCATAATTTTGGCAGATGCTGTGTAGGGTCCTGAGAGCATCCCATGGAGAGGAATCAAATTGATGATCAACATGCAAAAGTTCCACAGCAATGCATCAAAGCAGCAGAATTAAATTCTTTTCACAAATATCCATTCAATCAAATACTCCACCATTAGTTTTAGAGTTGATCCCCATATTTTGCCTTCAAATAATAGCTCTTTAATTCTTCATTTGTTACAGAAGCAGGTAGCTATTCTTTTCCTATGATATAACATCTACTAAAAGACAATATATCCCTTTTAGTTCAAAAGCCACCTCATTGAAATTATTGGTTAATTGCTTTTTGCTGAACATCCAAAAGAAATGCTAAATGCTGTTTTAATTAAATTGCTTCATTGAAAAAACTAGTTAATACAAATGTTGTTGTACAATGGGGCTTTGAATTAACAGTAGACTGTATTGTGTACAATACACAGAAGCATTGAAATTTCAGCAAATAGGAGGCAGCGTCATCCATCATGCCTGCATGGGTACTGACTTTCCGACCAGAGCTAACAATTGTAATCTCATTCCCTAGCCTTTTTCCCATACCTTTTACTACTTAATCCAAGTTTCCACACATGCCAGTATTTGAAGCACAGTTGTGGAAATGTGCATGAGGACAAAATACAGTGGTGTATTTTTACACCTAAACCTTCACTCTTTAGGAGATAATCTCTAAATGCGATCCTCAAGAGATTAAAACAAATTTGAGATTTGCCAAGATGGAAAGGTTGATCCCATTTTCAGTCTTGTTCTATTAATACACAGTACTGTTCTATAAAGGAATCTTTACCAGAGACAAAGCCCAAGATTTGCATAGACAGAATTTACATAAATGGAATTATGATTTCAATAATCTACAAAGAGAGGCAGGGAAAGAATGAAAATTGAAAATTTACACTTCTGAAAAATGTGCTAGTTTTCTCGCTGGGAAAGTGAGATCTGGCAAAAACTTTAACATGCTTTCTGTGAGCATGTTGAAAAGGGCTTTCTGTAGTAATGTTTGATCTTGGAAAATCAGGCCATCTGCCATTATGAAAGAATTTAAAGTCTGCTGAAGTAATGAGCTTCTTGAACTTTGGACGACTTACATAGGTCTTGAGAACAGCAAGATATGACATCACTAAGTGTCAATTCTACATTAAGGGCACTTGTTGTGGGTACCAATTAACCTGCTCGGACTTTCTTAACTTACTTAAAAGAGCCAGTGCCCAGGGCTCCTTGCATGCCAATTCAATACAAGACTCGAACATTAATATAGAATACAACATGGACTGTACTCCACAGTATGTTGTGCATCATGTCAGTGACAAAAGAGGGGAGGTGGTAATGTGGTGTGTCATCCAGAGTGGATTCAATTGAATTGAATATCCTTTATTGTCACGTGTAGTAAAATACAGAAGTAGAGGAGTACAGTGAAAAATTTTTACAATGGCTGCCTTTTAATGGTGCCATCTTAGGTATTCAGTGCCTGCCAGTGGGTTTGAATCCAGCATGGCATTCAATAAAAATCTGGAGTTAAATTACAACCATATAATCATTGTCAAATGTAAATAAATCCCCACCAGATTCACTAAGGCTCTTAAGGGAAGGAATGTTGCCATCCTTCCTGTCCAACATGTGACTCAGGCCTACTTCAATGTGGTTGACTCTGAAATTGCCAATGAAATGGCTTTGCAAGCCACTCATTTCCAAGTAATTAGGGTTGGGCATTGATTGTCAGCCCAGCTAGTGATGGCCACAACCTGTGAGCAAACAAAACTAATATACTGTGTTCGAAGGACCATAAAACAGTGCAATAGAAAAATCAGAAAGAGCTTATACTTATTTTGTGCCTTGGAGAATATCCCACAAAGTACTTATTAACTATAGTCACTGTTGTAATGTGAGAACTGGGCAACCAACTTCGATACAGCCAGGTGCATGAACAGCAATGGGTTTTAGCGACATCAGATTAAGACAGAGTATGGGTCGTGACATCTTGGAATAGCGCCTTCCCAAGTCATGTGCCATGACACAACAACGTGCCAGAGAAGGGTCTCAGATCGGCTGCAGAGTTGTTGCAATTATTAAGTCTTTTTTTTATTTAGCAATGTAAATTTTTAATTAGTTCATAAAATTTTTATTTTCTCCTTGATACTCCGTATAACAGTAATTTCTGCCTGGCTCCATCAGCACATATCAGAATTTCTTTCTTATTTATCTAACCACACTGGTTTCTGAGAGGCCCTGTGCCCTCGTTGCTGGGCATTGCTGTAGTAATGATCACATGACTGCTTATTCAGTCAATACAACATCATCATCAGCCAATGGAAACTGGCACTGTATAGTCATCCATGGGTGCCTTCTCATGAGATTACCAGAATGGGAAGCCGTTGCTATTAGTTTAATCGATAGTCTTTGTCTGTGTTGCTGATGTTGGTATGGCTTGTTAAAATTAATTTTCACAGCAATGAACTGATGTTTACCTTTCTTTGACGAAAAGTAAGTTAATAACATGCAAAGCAATAGCTATAATGTAAATTAAGGGAGTCCAAACATTTTGCATTGAGGGCCACATTAACTAACAGGCTATAGATGGCAGGACATATATACAAACCTAATGTAACCCGACATCAAGCAGAATTGTGTGAAAACACACTTTCTAAAATAGTGAAAGTAAAGTCTCCATAGCCCTACCACCACAGTGTAGCTCTCCCCTCAGAGAGAGATGACCGATCGTGGTGTAACACGAGGATCATCAACAGCAAAGGTAAAGTCACCATAGTTCTCCCCTCTCATTTCAGACAGAAAACTGGTGGTGTGTTTAACCTGAGAATCACCATACCTTGGGCATGGGGTGAAGCTGAGAAAGTGGGACCTTCCTGGTAACCTCAGCTGGTGTGGGAATTGGACCTGGGTCACTCTGCATTGTAAATCAGCTGGTCAGCTGACCGACCACTAAACAACAACATTGACTGCCACGAACCCTTGTTACTTACAACAGAGTGTTGGCTGCGATAACAAGGTGTGGAGGTGGAGGAACACAGCAGGCCAGGCTGCATCAGAGGAGCAGGAAAGCTGACACTTTGGGTCTGGACGCAGACCTGAAACGGCAGCTTTCCTGCTCCTATGACGCTGCCTGGCCTGCTGTGTTCTTCTAGCTCCACACTGTGTTATCTCAGACTCCAGTATTGGCAGTTCCTAATATATTGGAGTGTTGGCTGCAATGTTTTATATGAGGTGGGTGGCTGAAACTTGGACTTCAGGATCTGCGTGATATCAAGTTTGAGATTCACGGTTGCAAGTCGCAAAACGTCACAGACATGGACATGGTTAAGGATTGATCGGATTGACTTTGTTTAAAGTCAATGTAGAAAAGGCTTGTTTATATGCACTTGCATGTCAAACTAAACAAACTCAGCATTTTTTTTGTGTGTGTCATCTCAATTGGAGAAACTGCATCTTGTCCAGACAACTGTAAAATTCTGCCAAAGGGAGCTGTTGTTGGCAGCTGCGGAGAATGTCATCGGGCTTTCGTTTGGACGCACTTAATTGAAATAATTATGCTCATTCCATGTTTCGCATACAGTACATACAGGTTCCATCTTATTGTAAAATTAAGCCAAGGTTCCAAGCAAACAGAAACGACATCTCTATACAAAGCATCCCACTTAACTCCAAAACAGCATATTACAAAAAGTTGCAAGAACAGAACGCAAAGCAAAGCTTTCTCATGAGATAACCAGCAAAAGTATTGGATTGTGCTCAAGAAGCCAGCTGCAATGTTGCCAGATTGATTGGCAAAGCAAAAGAAGCATCATGCAATTGCTGAAACTCTCATTCCATCCGCTTGCCAGGAAATTGTCTGCTCTCTGATAGGCAAAGTAGCAGCAAAAGAAGAGGCAACAGTCCCACATTCAAATAACACCGTCAGCAGGAGCACTGGAGACAACTCCCAGGTCACAGAAGCAGCACTGATCCTGAAAATACATGGGTCAGGAAAGTTTTCCCTGCGGCCTGAGGAACCTACAGCCATTGACAGTTGCGCACAGCTGATTGTTCAGCTCGCTGAGGAGGACAGCTTGAAAGCACATTATTTATTTTGCAGAGAGCTTCCACAGCAAACAACAGAGAGAGAAACATTCAGAGTGACCAACAGATATTTAAAACAAATGGAATTCCATAGCAGGACTTCATAAGTGTGTGAACTGCAGTGCAATGACAGGGAATGTGTCCAAAGTACAATGTGGAAACACAGAGGTTCAAATCTCTCACTGCTTTCTTGACAGAGAGGCTCTCGTGTCATGTAGCTTGCCAGCTAAATGTGAAAATCATCAAGTTCAACAAGCATCACAGCTTTTTTTCAGTTCTATGCAAAGAAATCAGCGCAGACCATCAATTCTTTCTCTATCGTACTGGCGATCACTGGCTCTCAAGAGGCACAAAGTTCTGTCAATTGTTTATGGAGTGAAAGGAGAATTGAGGCCATTCATGCACAATGAATCCCAGCGTCTGTTACAAGATAAGTACTGGCTGCAAAAAGCTGCCTTACTTCGCTGTTGGATTTGAGCACCTGAATAAGCCGAATCAGAGGCTGCAAGGACATATCAGGACCATACTGACATACACAGACAAGCTAAATGGATTCAAATTAAAACTTGGAGAGGAGAGTTTGGGCTTCAAATGTTCAAATATTCTTCTGGTTTAAACCCAAATGAAAGATTGCTGTCATTTGTGGAGCAACATTTGTGCGCGATTCAAGATAAGCTCAGGCATTATTTCAAATCATCTGGGATTTATAGAAACATAGAAAATAGTTGTAGGAGTAGGCCATGTGGCCCTTTGAGCCTGCACCATTGCTGATGATGAACGTGGCTGATCATGTAATCACAGTATCCCATTCCCACTCTCTCCCCATACCCCTTGATCCCTTTAGCTGCAAGGGCCACGTCCAGCTCCCTCTTGAATATATCGAATGCACTGGCCCCAACAGCTTCCTGTGGGAGAGCATTCCACAGGTTCACAACTCTTTGAGTGATGAAATCCTTCCTTATCTCAGTCCTGAATCGCTTACTCCTTATTCTTAGACTGTGACCCCTAGTTTTGGACTTGCCTAACTTTGGGAACATTCTTCCCGCATCTGGCCAGTCCAATCCCATCAGGATTTTAGATATTTCTATGAGACTCCCACCTCATTCTTCTAAGTTCCAGTGAAAACAAGCCCAGTAAATCCAGTCTTTCCTCATATGGCAGTCCTGCCATCCCAGGAATCAGTCTGGTGAACCTTCGCTGGACTCGCTCAATAGCAATTATGTCCTGTCAGACTGAAAAACAATTTGCAGCACTTTCCAACAACTAATTGTGAGTTTCTCTTTGAAAGAGAAAGAAGAAATCCTGGATCTCAGGAACGACTGCAGCCTTGATCTCAAATTCAGACAGATTCCATTGAATCAATTTTGGCTGCAAGTGGGAAAAGAAAATCCTTTGATCTCAAACCAAGCAATAATTGTCCTGCTGCCATTTTCTAACACCCACAGTTGTGAACTTGATTTTTCTACCCTGTCACCTCTCAACAATCAGAAGAGATAATGTTTCCAGAGTGTGGGTCAGCAGCTTTGTGTCATTCTTTTCAGTTTTGAGCCAAATATTGAATGGTTATGTTTATTAAAACAATCTCACATCTTGCATTGAAATTCTGGTCAAACAAAGTGAAGTTTAATATTTCTTATTAAAATTGTAGTGTACTTATACTTCAGTTTGAAATAAACATTATTTGTTGCAATATCACTGCTGATTACTTTAAAGGCATTTGAAGTGCCATGCAAAGTTTCGGGTGCTGAAAAGGAGGCACAAGATGAAAGCACAGTCATGGACTCCAGGTAACGAATAATATCAAACTGACAGACCAAAGCAATGCCCTCCTCCTGTTATTAAAACAGAAAATGCTGGAGCAACTCAGAAGGTCTGGCTGCATCTGCGGAGAAAGAAACAGAGTTAAGATTTCAAATCCAATTACACTTCTTCGGAGCTGAAAGGGCTAGAAAACTTTGTTTTTTATCCGGCTGATGAAAGAAGGAGGAAGTGGAACAAATGGAACAGATGGTGAATGGTGTTCAGAGGAGAAGACAAAGTCCTAATGACCATTAAGAAGATATAGGGATGTTAAATAGACGTTAATGATAGGTTTAAATATGAGAAATTAAGTAAACTCCGTTGCAAACAAATCCAACAAGCCAAAAACAAGAGACAGGATCAGATGGGGTCTGTGTAATCAAAGTGGAAGGCAATGCATATGCTCTAAAGCTGTTGAACTCAATAGTGAGTCCTGAAGGCTGTATGGTACCCACGTGGAAAATGGGGTGCTGTTCCACCAGATTGTGTAAAGTTTCAGTGGAAGCCTGCAGCTGGTCTAGGACAAAAATGTTAGCATGGCAGCAAGATGGTTTATTGAAACGGTAATCAACTGGAAGGCCGGAGTTATTATTAAAGTGGTCACACAGTCTATATTTAGTCTCACCCAGTGTAAAGGCGACCACATTGTGAGCAGCTAATGCAACAGGCTAGATTGAAAGACGTACAAGTAAAATGCTGCTTCACCTCAAAGGTGTGCTTGGGACCCTAAACAGTGAATAGGGAGGTGAATGGCAAGTGTTACACCTTCTGCATTTGCATGGGAAGGTGCTTTGTGGTTGGTGAAGTATGAGGTCCGATGGAAGAGTGAATCAGGTTGTCATGGAGGTAACAGGGAATGGTGGGAATCTTTGACTGTCTCATGAGACCGCCTATAGGTGACCCTGCTTCGGTCAGGACTCAATATCGAATTCAACAATTTTAGGGTCTGAGCACCTTCTCCCATGTTCTTACCCCAACCTCCACACACCAGGCCATGTCATTACATGGGCTGCTACCACAACCAATGCATTGTCAGCCACTAACAGTCCCCATTAGCAGCTACTGTTTCTCCCAGCCTGACCTTTACCCATTCCTTTGTCTGCCCAACTGTCTCTCTATCTCCCTGGGCTCCATTTCTACCTTTCGTTTATTCATCTTCCTCTCCCCACCCCATCTTCAGCATATATACTAACTTTTTCCTAGCTACAATCAGTTCTGAAGGTGTGTCACTGGGCCCAAAACTTTAACTCTGCCTTCCCGCCACAGATGCTGCCAGATCTTCAGCAATTTCTGTTTTTGAGTCAATTGAAACTATGGGTCAACTGAAAATATCAAGCCGCAGGTTGACAGACTTTTGACTGAAAAGGTATTAACAGTTAAGAAATCAAGGCTTGTAGCTGAATTTGAGATCAGCCACATTTCTGAATAAATGACAGAATGGACTCCAGGAACACTAAGTGGCCTTCTCTTCTTTTTATGTTCCCACAATCTGCAATACTTCAGCCAGAAACTGCTTTAAATAATTTTCTAAATTGATAAAATATGAAAATTTGATGCTTGCATGTTGAGGCCACTACCCAGAAACATTGCCATGCACAGCCCAAACAGTAATTTTGATTTATAAATGGCTTCCAAAATTATTACACTCTCAATGACAGAACATTACTGTTGAACACTAGATTTATTTTGAAGCTTGCTTGCCAGTGAAGTGGTCCAATTTAGGTAAATGCACACACAAGTTTTCACTTAATGGATTTAAAATTATATATAACGCAGTGAAAGGCTTGTAATGTGCTTTCTCTCTGACAGTAATCAGGGCCACCAGTACTTTAGATAAGCTAAACAGCCCACTGGACAGATGGACACAACATGCCACTTATTATTCTCTTCCACGCCGCACGCCCTCCCCACCCAACACCAATTACTTTTTAATGCTTAATCTAGCTTGTTGGGGTTAGGCTAACAAAATATTTAAGGGAAAAAATGTTTTCATTTATATAACACCTTGCCTGACCTCAGGACATCCCCAAAGCATTTTGCAACAGTTTACATTTAGACTTTAATAGAGTAAACATGTCGTCCAATTTGCGCACAGCAAACAGCACTGTGATAATAACAATATGATCAATTCCAGTGATGTTTATTGAGGGCTAAATATTGTCTCTAAATGATGAAAAATGGTTCTGGCTTTCCAATGCTGCTAATTTGGTACTGTGAGTGCATGCTTGGAGACATCACCAGTTCAAATGGATAAATGTGGACAAACGGATTAAGTCAGGGACATGGTTACTAAAACCAGGCTGGTAGATAATCATGACACATTTCAGAGATTATTTAAGACAACCATTATCTCCAATACTAACTGCGGTCAAGGGTCATACAGTAATTAGTATCAATGGCTACAACATGAGAAGATGCTGTGCAGCCCAACAGTTTGCTAAATTGTAGGTGATCTGACCCTGCCATTCCATAAAAGAAATAATTAACAGCAGCCTGCCCTCACATTGGGCACACACCAACCCAATAAGAGCTGATCAGTATAAATGTCTTGATGAATGGGTCAAAACTCAATCCCTTGCTTGGGAAGGAGCTCCAACACAGTGGCAAAACTATTCTGAACAATTTTACTTGGCTGTTAACAGCAGAATTAGGGCTGCAACTGCAAATTAATGCTTGTACAGAATCTGAAGAGTAACTCACTAGTATTCATTTGAATTTGAGTAATACTTTTGTTAAAAAAAACTGCCAATGTTTGTTTTTTGTAATTTCACAAAATCTACTTAAAACTTAAACAGATTCTGGTACATGCAGGATAAATTTATAGAGTCATAGATTCATGCAACAGGGAAGCAGACCCTTCAGTCAACTTATTTGCATTGACCAGACATCCCAAACTGACCAGTCCCATTTGCCAGTATTTGGTCCATATCCCTCTAAACCCTTCCTATTCATATACCTATACAGATGCCTTTTACCGTAAAGGAGTTAAGGGTTATGGTGAGTGGGTGGGTAAGTGGAGCTGAGTCTCAAAGATCAACCATGATCTTATTAAATGGCGGGGCAGGCTCGAGGGGCCAGATGGCCTACTCCTGCTCCTAGTTCTTATGCTCTTATGTTCTTTTAACAGCTGTAATTCCACCAGCCTCCACCTCCTCTGGCAGCTTGTTCAATGCACGCACCACCCTCTGTGTGAAAAAGTTACCCCTCATGTCTTTTTCACATCTTCCCCCTGTCACCTTAAACGTACGCCCTCTTGTTTTGGATTCCCCAGCCCTAGGAAAAAGACCTTGGCTATTCACCCTATCCATGTCCCTCATGATTTTATAAACTTCTATAAGGTCACACCTCAGCCTTTGACACTCCAGGGAAGAAAGCCCCAGCCTATTCAGCCCTTTTTCTATCACTCAAACCCTCTAACCCTGGCAACATCCTTGTAAATCTTTTCTGCACCCTCTCAACTTTAACAATATCCTTCCTATAGAAGGGTGTCCAGAACTGTACACCATATTCCAAAATTGGCCTCACCAATGTCCTGTACAATGTCCTGCAACATGATGTTCTAGCTCCTATACTCAGTGTTCTGATCAATGAAGGTGAGCATGCCAAATGACTTCTTCACCACCCTGTCTACCTGTGACTCCACTTTTAAGGATCTATGCACCTGCACCTATAGGTCTCTTTGGTTAGCAACACTCCCTAGGGCCCTACCATTAATTGTATAAGTCAGTGGGCAATATCTTTGACTCACTTGCCGACCAATCAGTTCATCACCCAGCTACACAATTCAGAAGCTTTTAGAATTGACACAATGGATATATTAAATTTTTTTATTGGTTCATTCATATTTATTTCATCAAAAGTATTCATGCATTCCACAGATACTGGGGCATCACTTTGTGCTGTCGTACCAAATATGCAGCAACTATTATCAATGTTATTTTTGAGCTGCAACAGCACAATTAAAAGATTGCTGGACACAAATGACATGGCAGAGTGCTGAATGAAGGTCTGGCGCCAGCTACTGAATATGATACTTTATTCTCAGAATTTAACCCATACCAGCAGGCTACTGTATTTCCAGTTCTGATAAAAAAAAATTATTCTCACAGAAAAAAAAATTCTCCAGAAGTTCAAGTGTGAGACAAAATCAGAAATGATAGAAATACCCAGCATGTAGCTTCTGTAGAGAAAAAGGCAAAGGTTACTGATGCATTTGATTGATTACTTTTCCCCATAACTGGATTACTCAGCAGAATTATATTATCCTTACTTGTCAGTGTTCGATCATTTATAAAATTCCAATGTTAAGAGAACCCACATGTCAGGCAACTAATCGAGAGAAGCGTTATTTATACTGCCTGTGAATTTTCCTCTCCAATGGGTGATCAGGAATATTAGACAAGGTGTGAAACTGGCATTCTATCAGATTACAGATTTTCTGCCTAGTAGGTGAAGGAAAAAGTGCCCCTGATGCTTCAGGCTTGGAGCCAACTTCTGAATCAAAGTTTGTTTGAAACCCTGCTTGGGTATTTAACTTTGATTTTATAACTTGCACAGATTTAAATATGTGGTCATTGTTTTAGTGCCACAATATTTATAAAATATATGCTAAACTGGTGAGGCTGTTGCCATTTTTAGAATGAAAATTGGGATCGACATGTTTTGTCATGTTGGTTGAGTTGTGGATGGAATGGGTAAAGTGTAACACACAGAGGACTGTCCATCCTCTGAGGTCTCGCTTAATTGGCTCCTTATGTTTGAGATGACTTGAGCTAGTAAAGTTATTCTTAAAATTTTCTATTTACTTTTCCTAGTTTCTTCCAAATTGACATGCACAGGAAATTTGAGGGCATCATCTGGGAAAAGGACTCCAATTTTCCAGCACTGGCAGCCATTTATATCATTTTGACCAATATATTGCTCAAAGATACTTACTCCAGAAATTGATGGGCTTTATCACGTTATTCTTTTGCAGCTGGCGGGGAAATTTGCAGTCATACCTGCAATACTAGGACTCCTTAATATTGAGCTATTTTGAAATTAATTTTCAAAGGACTGTTTCTATTCCATGGCGTAAGACAATTAAACAACAGCCAAACAAAACAATTTTAATAGCATGATATAGATTGGAAAACAAGTTGGAACTATTCCGTGTACATGACTTCAGCATCTCATTTACCATTCATTAGTCTTCCCTCACATCAACAGTAAGGTGTGTCACTAATTCCCATTATTTTGTACATCATAAAATCCCTACAGTGTGGAAACAGGCCATTCAGCCCACACCAATCCTCTGAAGAGCATCCCACCAAGGACCACCCCTCTACCCTATATTTCCCATGGCTATTCCACCTAGCCTGCATACTATTGGCAATTCACCTAACATGCACATCTTTGGACTTTGGGAAGGAAACCAGAGCACCCAAAGGAAACCAATGCAGACACAGGAAGCACACGCAAAGTCCACACAGACAGTTGTCTGAGGCTGGAATTGAACCCAGGATTCTAGCACTATGAGGCAGTTGTGCCAAACACCGAGCCGCCATATGGCTTCACTGCACAAGGATTTTCCATGTGCAATAAAGAAGCTGATGCTGTTATATAGCTCATCAAATAACTTATCAGCATATCCACTCTAAAAACATTAGTTTTAACAATATATTCAATTCTGAAAACTGCCTTTACTGAATTCCTAATGCAGTAAAAGCACATTTATACTGAAATTGATGTTTTATATTGGCCCTGATGTTGCTGGTGCAAATTGATTTTTTAATGTACCCATCAGATCATTTATTTTTGCACTGCAAAACTGCGGTAAGTGTGATAAGTGAGACCTGATAAGGAGGTTATCAGAGTAGTAAGGACCTCTTCAGCATCAGGTCTATCTCTGTAACCACTGAAGTAGAAGGACAGAGAAAGAAACAAACTGAAAGAAGCTAAATCCAATTCCATACAGAAAGGATAATAGAGAGAGGAAGGAAGAATGTGGCTTAAGAATGGGAGACAAGAGACAGAAAGCAAAAGTTTTAAAAAAACAAATTTTAGAATCTTTCTGAAGTATTTATTACTTTGAGGTGGGAGACTCCCACATTTCCATTTTATATTTCTGCACCTCCACCGTTCATTTTCACGTCAGGACCATAAATCACATAATTGCAACATAAAATACCAGCCCTAAATTGCTGAGATAAGATTCACATGTGTTAATGGTGTCACTCCAGCAATTCTAGGGCACACAATGACTAAGCTCACAGTAGGAAGGTAATTATTTGAGTCAAGATGAAGCTCGAAAAGAACAAAAATAGAAATTGCTGGAAAAATTGCATCCATAGTCCTTTGGTGTTTTTCATCAAGAAAAACAGCCAGGAGAATCAGAACTCCTTTAACTCGAATTGATGGGTTTGTTTTAACACATGAATCATTTACGCCCATTACCCTTTTGGCAATTTCTGAGCTAACTATACAGGCGGGAATAGTATTTTTCGTTGCCCAAAATTAGGAATGCTTATATAAACCAACAGCAAAGTTATTTGTGGTCTCTGCAGCTCCTTATCTTGCTTCACGTCAAGGAACTTGGCTTTTTCTTGAAGTTAAAAAAGATAAATTTGCACATTGCAGCCTGTGATAAGATAATGTTAGCTTTCCCCAGGCTGCTATCACCAATGGTGGGGAAGCAGGGCAGGCCACAGCAGCTATTGTCATGATAGTCACAATTGCCTTGGATAATGTAATTATAGGTTTGTAAAAATAGCTTTCTGTCAGTTTGGCAGACGTCAACCCCTTTGAGAGTAATTCTCTTCTTTGGCTGCTCTTATAGTGCACAGTTCACGAATCCTTCAGTAATATTGGTTGGACTTATTGCTCTGCGGTAGAAACCATGTAATTAAGCTGTGCTATATGATTTCAGATCACAATATCCACATGCAACCAGCTTCATTTGACATGTTAGCATTATTCACAATGGCTGAGGAAGTTTACAGTTTTAAACTTGGTAGGCCTGTTTCAGCTGTCAATCTGCAGTCAAAATGCATGGCTCCCTGCAACAACACTGCAGCGGAATGCTGTCACAGGTTCGATGGGGTACGAAACTGCAGTGCATTTCTGTTGCGCGATAAGGCAAGGAAGGAAAAGCATCAAAAAAGAAATTTCACCAATATGCAGTGACATTCCAAAGTACTACCATCAGTGAGTTAGTGTTTTTGAGATATTGTTATTGTTGCAATGTAGTGAAACCCAACAGCAAATGTGAACGCAGCAAGGTCACTTAATGTAATGAGATAAAAGGAAAACTGGCAAGTAACTTATTGGTGATGAATTTATGGGATTAGTAAAGGGACAGATGTAGCACTCCATATGTGCAGCAGGTGCTTGAACATTCAGTCTGGATGCTACATACTAGCTTTCATAACACATGGAGACATTTGTTGATCTTTTGTGGCTAAATTATAGATTTTTTTGGCAAGAGTGCAATTATCGTTTGGGCTAGCCCTTTCTCATTTGTTTACGCACACATCCAAAAGGTGTGAATTGCATCAAATTATTTTGCCACATCTCTTGCACATAATATTATCATGTCAAAAATGCTCACTTTCAAGGGAATATGCGCTGCTGAAACCCTTTCCCCAAGCTCTTAACTTCTAACTGCGGAATCTAGATTTCTGCGAGTGATAAAGGAAAAGAGAGGAAAGAAGTATGAAAAGCTGGAAAAGACGAGAAAGGCGAGACTGAGAAATGGACAAAATAGGACTGGAGACAGAAAAGCTTGGAAAAGCAAAGACAGTTGCTGGGAAGATAACAAGCATGGGGCTGGATGAACACAGCAGGTCAAGCAGCATCATAGGAGCAGGAAAACTTGACGTTTCGGGCCTAAACCCTTCATCAGAAATGGGGGAGGGGAAGAGGGTTCTGAAATAAATCGGGAGAGAGGCGGAGGTGGATAGAGGATGGATAGAGGAGAGGAGAGGTGGAGAGGAGGCAGACAAGTCGAAGAGGCGGGGATGGAGCCAGTAAAGGTGAGTGTAGGTAGGGGTGTAGGGAGGAGATAAGTCAGTCCAGGGAGGACGGACAGGTCAAGGGGGCGGGATGATGTTAGTAGATAGGAGATGGGGGTGTGGCTTGAGGTGAGAGGAAAAACAGGTTAGGGAGGTGGAGATGAGCTGGGCTGGTTTTGGGATGCGGTTGGGGAGGGGAGATTTTGAAGCTTGTGAAATCCACATTGATGCCACTGGGTTGCAGGGTTCCCAGGCTGAATATGATTTGCTGTTCCTGCAGCCTTCGGGTGGCATCACTGTGGCATTGCAGGAGGCCAAGGATGGACATGTCGTCTGAGGAATGGGAGGGGGAGTTGAAATGGTTCGCGACTGGGAGGTGCAGTTGTTTGTTGCGAACTGAGCGCAGGTTATCTCTGATACAGTTGCTGGGAAACTACTTTGTGTAGCTGGCAACTAACAACATCAGCAGAGAGAGGTTAAGACTTTTGCAGTGGTGTTGACAAATGCTTTCAGCTGTAACACACTCTGCAAAATACCATAAACACACCATCTGTAATCCACAACCTTTAAAAAAATCACATAACGTTTTAATCAGCTAAGCAGAGGATCTAAGTTACGGTAGCCTCATTCAGTGAGTGATAGCGCCCTCCAGCTATGGCAGCAAACAGAGAACTCATTTTACCTTTCAAAACAGCAGAATCCTATCTTCAGCTCCTCCTAGATTTTCTAAACGTGTAATTAGGTCGTTAAAACCTGCAGTCATTTACCCATTTCCTATGCGTTCGGTGTCTATCACCCACTCAATCGATTTCTCTGACTGCTTGTGTGTGTCATGGTGTCTCAATTGCATCTCATTCTCTTTCTCTCTTTGTCCCTGCGGGTATGTATAAAATTCAAGGCTGTCTCTCGGTATCTCCTTCGGAAATGTTAATATTTTCGCTCAGGCTTCAGCAGAATGCACCTCAAGCAGAGAATCACTAACTCAAAATACTTCTCTCACATTTTCACTCTGAATGGAGAAAGGGGTCACTTCCTTCATGTGAAAGTGTACCACCCAGATAAGCAGCATTCTCCTGCCAATGAAAGTCCCCCACCAATTTAGAAAAAGCCTTATTAGAAAAAGCGAATTTGACAAGTCTGGTTGTGCTGTGTGCATCTCTCTACCTTTGAGTGGGCACTTCAACCTTTGCATTATTTTTTCTGTTTTTTTCCTCTGTCACTGTTTAATTGCTTGCCTCTACGTATGTTACTGAAATGTTTTTGTTGGTCACTGACTTTCTATACTTGTGCGTGTGTCTCAGATTGTGTATTGTGCATTTGTGTGAGACAGTGAGGAAAAGGGAACAAAAACAGAAGTTGCTGGAAAGGCTCAGCAGGTCTGGCAGCATCTGTGAAGAAAAAATCAGAGTTAACATTTCGGGTCCGGTGGAAGGGTCACTGATTTTTTTCTTCACAGATGCTGTCAGACCTACTGAGCTTTTACAGCAACTTCTGTTTTCGTTCCTGATTTACAGCATCCGCAGTTGTTTCGGTTTTTATTGAGTGAGGAAAAGAGATCCTCTTTGGCGTGAGAATTCCCTGTGTGGGATCTCCATTTGTCTATGTGTGCATCTGGACGCTATTCTCACTCTAATGCTGGCTGCTGAATTTGTATATATGCTTTTCCTCCTCTTGTCCTTTTATTTTGCCCTCTTTCTCTCTCTCTTCCTGTGTGCCCTGTCAGTGCAACTGTTCTCTCGCTGTATTCATTCTTGCTTTCTTTCTGTATTAGTGCAGATTCTCTTTCTTAACTTGTGTCCAGTTCTGTTCCTTCTCCCTCCCTCCTGCACCCCTTTCCCGTATCTGTTACCGTCATCTTCTATGAATCTGTGTTCTTTATATAGCCAGTCCTCATTTCCTTCTCCTCTATCATTTTAAATTATTGACATCTATACACCTTCAACAGGAGTTGTCAAATTTCCACAGACTGTCTCCAACTCACAAGATTATCCTTGTTACTTCCTCTCTCTCTCCTTCCAGAATATCAATGGGTGGAATTCGTTTCTACAAATCGCTGGAGAGGTTGCGTTCCTCGTTGTGTTACATTTCTCAACCCCTTCTTCCTTACTGCAGTCCTCTGACCCACCGACACACACACACACACTTACTGCTTTCTCGTTTTAACAAAATGTCTCTCTGTTCTCTCAAAGTCTGAGGAAGGAGCCTTTGATTTATAAATCCCCGTGTCTCAAATTTGTATCTCCCACTGTTGAAAATCTATCTTGTGGTAAACCTGGGACTTTGTGATTAACAGAAAGTTGACGGGCAGACCATGTTAGTTCAGCCGAAATGGAGAGAGAGGTTCTCCGTGCATTTTGAATATGCCACTTCCTAAATTTCTCAGCTAGCTTCATTCTAATGTAGAGAGCCATAGGATCCACGCCCCCGTCTGTTAGCAGACTGGGATTTTTTTTCCCCTCTCTTCTAAACTGAAACCTTTGGCCAGTCTGTGCGGGGAGGTGTTCCTGACCTACAAGGAGCTGGCGGAAGGTCGCAGCGAAACTTCGCCAGAATTCAGTTAACACCCAGAGCAAATCTTCCAGCGTCCCTATCTCCTGTGAGCAGTTCACCATTCTGTTCTGTCTTTACCTCAGAGGGAGCCAAATTCTCAGATTCTACAAATGCTAACTATTTCATATAAATATGTATGCGGAATGTAATCCAAAGTTGTGTGCCGAAGGTATACAGGGCTCGGAAAATATGCATTAAAATTCTATACATGCATTGAAAATTCACGTGGTGTATTAAAAATATGCAAAATATGTATCAACGTTGCAGAATATAAAGTTACACAAACGTTCGATATTTACTAAAATGTGCATAAGAAGTGTATTGGAAAACTATTTTGTTAATAGAAAGTTACAAAGTACAATTAAAGTTGCATCTATGTTAAAAAGTTGCATAAGTGTCAGATTGTGACTGGAGATTGCATTACAATGTATCAAAAATCTACAGATGTTAGAAAAAGCTCGGCAATCTGCACCCTCCTAAACTTCTCGCCCTCAGATTCGCAGTCCAGGTCCTTGTAATAAATTCCTGTAGCGCCAGTGAGAAAGTGAAGGTGATTCCTCGTTGAACAGTGGTACAGTAGCCAGATAGCAACAACAGACTAAGACAGCCGAGGGGGTAGGAGAGTACACTTTTATGATTTAAAAAAAAATCCCTCCCTTACCTTCGGTTCTACCAGCTCCTGATAGTCATCGTAATAGTCTTGGCTAGATTCATAAGCGGAGTCCCTTTGCAGCAAGGCCGTGTAAATCAGAAAGAGAGCGATCTCTGAAACCAGCAGCATCTTTGTGCCGGGGTACAACAGAAAGCGACGTCGGCCGGTGCAATATTAAAAAAAAAATAATCCTCGGATCTCTTGCCTTTTCCCTTAGGGATCAAGGTGGAAGGGAAAGGGAAGGGCGGGAGAATGGGGATGGGGGGGGAGATAATAAACAACAACAAAAAGAGAGGGACTCAAAAGGATTTAAAATGGCACGAAACGTGATATTCTGTTGGACGGTGGCGCTTTCTGGATCGTTAACTTCAGCGGAATAAGTGACACTTCTTTTGTAAAGGAGGGGAAGTAAAGTTTATCCACGTGTTGTCTGAATAAGCGGAGCTTTCACTCTGACGATCCGGTGAAAGAATCCTTCTGGCTGGTGGATGAGAGACAGCCAAGGAGGGAGGTATGGCATGTTTAATATGCAGACAGCTCCGAGTTCCCCTCAAAGCTTTCAGTGCAGCTTCTCTCCCCACACAGACCGAGATTCGATATGATCCCTTGCCTACACTACTTATATAAGGAGTTTGGCAAGAAACACCAGAGAGAGGGGGTGGTGAGGGGTGAGACACGTGCACATTTTAAGCTCTACACAACCAGGAAACGGGTCTGACAATCCCCACGTGGCTACAAAAATAATATTAAATGTACAAGTCAGGCTCTGCCTTGTATCTCCTTCCAGTCTGACAGCTCTCTCTCTCTCTCCAACTTTCGCTGTGGCTACATCAGCCGCGTACTGCATGCAGGCTGGCCGCTATCAGAGCCTTTTCTCCCCCTTTTACAGGTCTCCAGTGTTAAATATGCTGGCAATGTCCCCTCTCCCGGGGAGCGAGGCGGGTCCGGTTTCCAGCTCTGTCCGAAACAGGTTCCTTTAACCTACATTTGTATAGTGCCCTTCCACCACCTGGAGACAAAGTGCTTTTTCACAGGCACCGGAGACTTCCTGGAAGTGCTGCCATGTGTGAAGAGGGCAACGGTGTTCGGTGATGCGGGGGCGGGGCTTTATGACATTTGTGCACAGCAAGATCCCAGCAGAAACAATGAAATAACGACCAGGTCAGCGATGAGTAGTTGCAGGATGGAACTGTATTTTCCTCGATCGTGTTCTGGGATGTTTTACGACTATTTGAAGGAGTGGACTTTGATTCCACATTTGGATTAGGGAGGGTATCTCTGACAGGGAAGGACCCCATCAGTAAAGCGTGGAAGCATCAGCCTGCAGGCCCATCCTCCAGCTTGCAAATACAGAGAGAGAAAATACAACTTCAAACAGTAAGAGTAAGCCAATTGAGCTATTCTTTTTACTAAAGGATTAGTTTGGATATGGGTATTGCTGGAAGAGCACAGGATTAATTGTCCAACACCCCTCGACATGCTGACTGTGATCCATGGGGCTCTTGAGGAAGCAGGGAAGTTCATTGCACCAGCAAGACTGAAGGCACATAAAACAATTACTGGATAACCTGGCAGCTTTACGTCTCTAAAGGACATCGGCTAGGTTGTTACAACAGTTGGGAAACTTCACTGGTCACTTTAAATGACACCAGTTTTTGATTTTCTTTTTTAAATTGCTGCTAGTTGTTGAAATCACAAACATTTCAATAAAAAAAGGTAGGCAATGAATGACAGAGAGAATAGGTACTGCAGATGCTGGAGAATCCGAGATAACAAGATGTGGAGCTGGATGAACACAGCAGGCCAAGCAGCTTCATAGGATCAGGAAAGCTTGACGTTTTGGGCCTAGACCCTTCATCAGAAATGGGGGAGGGGAAGAGGGTTCTGAAGTAAATAGGGAGAGAGGGGGAGGCGGATTGCAGTGGGAGAGAGATCCCCTGAGGTTTGTCTGGAGGGAGGAGGGTAACTTCTTCAGGGTAGGCATCCTTAGAAGAGGCTTCGCAGTGGGGTTAAAATTGTATCCGAGATAATAGGTGCTGCAGATGCTGGAGAATCTTCTAAGGATGCCTACCCTGAAGAAGTTACCTTCCTCCCACCTTCAAGTTCCACCACCTTCAAGTTCCCCTCCAAGCCACTCACCATCCTGACTGGGAAACATATTATTAGTCCTTCCCTGTTGCTGAGTCAAAATCTTGGATTTCCCTCCCTAATGGCATTGTGGGTGAGCCCACAGCAGGTGGACTGCAGTAGTTCAAAAAGGCAGCTCACCATCACCTTCTCAAGGGCAATTAGGGACAGGCAATAAATGCTGGCCCAGCCAAATGAATTGAAAGAATGCCTGATGCCTTTTGGTAATATAATCCCCTCGAAGAAGATGTCCCTTTCAAAACAATGATAAGGTTCCGATTGTCGTCACTTTCCACCCGACCAGCCTCTGCCTTTAAAGGTTCATGTTCTGCTTTCTCTGCTCCTCCCCTGTCAGCATCCCACAGAGACCATTCCCTCTGTTACACTCTGGTCCACTCCTCCATCACTCCTAGCACCTCTTCACCCTTCCATGATACCATCCCCTGCTATCACAGAAGTTGTAACACTTGTCCATTCACCTCCTCCCTCCTGACCATCCAAGCCCCCAAACATATCTTCTAGGCGAAGTAGCATTTCACTTGCATTTTATTTGATCTAATCTATTCTATTGTTGCTCACAATGCAATCCCCTTTACTTTGGCAAGACCAGATGCAGATTTCTTTGGGAAATACCTTCACTCTGTACAGAGGAACGACCTAACGTCTAGTTGCTAGCTATTTCAAGATAGCATCATTTTCAGATGCTAACATTTCTGTCCTTGGCCTGTAGCAGAATTTGACAAAGCCCAAAGAAACCTGCAAGAACAACATCTGATTTTTTACTGAGGCACAACAATGTCTGATCATGAACACTCTGCTCTATTTTGATTAACCCCCTCAATACTCCCCCCACCACCGCCCCGACACACACACACACAAACACACACACATGCGTGTTTGCATGGCTTTACTCAGAGGAGTTGACCTACATTCTAACGTCCACACCTGCCATTAACACCTATCAAGCATCTATAGCCCTCTACTACACGTTTAGCAACCAATTTGACCTTTGTTGCCTCGCCATCTGTTGCAATCTGTTACATCCCTTTGTTAACAGCATGAAAGCCATCATTTTCTAACCACTTTCAATTCTGAAGAAATCATTTCAGACTCAAAATGTTAACTCTGTTTCTCTGCCCCACTTGTTGCTAGTCCTGCTGAGTTTCACCAGCATTTTCTGTTTTTATATCTGAATGTGTTGTGGCTGATTGTTGCATGTTTTGGAATCATCTGGTGCAGAAAGAAGATATCTGTGAATTGAATTGGGATTAGCCTGAAATCTGTAAAATGGATGCATCCCTTTAGTATATTTCAGTTGTTACTCTAGAGAGTGAAAATAATCTGAATATGTCTGATTATTATGTTTCATTAATGCATTCCTGTGTTTGTTCATTAGGAAAATATTCGTTAAATGTCTTAGATGCCTTAGATTAATTTGTCATAATTTTATTACTTATTATGGGGTGTTCTACTGTACCAATACTCATAGAATGAGGATCGGGGGATAATGGGGAAAATCTTGCTAACTTTGTCCTTGGACCACACCCTGGAGCAATTTGTCAAGCTTTTGTCCTGGGCAGCTGATTTATTGAGGTCTCCGTGTCGACAGGCTGTTTCCAACAATGCAAAATGAGTTAAATATCAACCTCACTTGGAGGGCCATCATCACTGTTAAAGATGCGAGTTAAAACAGAACATGCTGGAGGAATGCAGCTGGTGTGATGGTATGTGAAGAGAGAAATAGAGTTTCGTGCCTATGTGACTCTTCTTTGGCCAAGACTTGCTGGTCTTTCAGTGAAAGGAGTTGTCCTGGACTTGATGTCATAGACTGGCACATTCCAAGGACGACATGCTGAGGGGTGTAGTAAATCTCAGTGCAGCTGTTGCAATGATGCAATTGGGACAGATCATTGCCAAGCATCCATGTGCCACCGCGTACTGAGGGGCTGGAAACTGCATTACCCCTTAAGTTCTGTGCCTTACAAAGAATGCATGTTGGAAATTCAAGATATTTTTTATTCATTTACTGGATGAAGGGGTCAATGGTTAGGCCAGCATTTATTGCCCACTCCTAATTGCCCAGTGGACAGTTAAGAATCAACCACATTGCTGTGGATCTGGAGTCACATGTAGGCCAGATCTTAGCTAAATTGCTCACAGTGTCCGGGGATGTGCAGACTACGTTGATTACCTATGGCAAACACAGTGTTACAGGGGTAGGGTAGGGCGTGGGTCTGGGTGGGATGGTCTCTGGAGGGTCAGTGCAGACTCGATGGGCAAATGGACTGCTTCCACACTGTAGGGATTCTATGATTCAATGAAACCTGGTAAGGATGCAGTTTCATTTCCTAAAGAACATTAGTAACTCCCCCTTTCACTCCCTGGATGACATGTCCAGCCTGGGCCTCCTGCAGTGTCACAACGACGCCACCCGGAAACTAGAGGAGCAGCACCTCATATTCCACCTTGGGAGCCTACAAACCAATGGTCTCAATGTGGACTTTACTAGCTTCAAAATCTCCCCACCCCCAGCCTCATCCCAAGACCAACCCTTCCGCTCATCCTCATCTCCCTGTCCGGCTTCCTTCCCAACTATCCGCACCTCCCACCTCACTGACCAATCCCCACTACTACCTGCCTGCACTCACCTATCACCATCCCACCTACCTTCCCCAGCCCAAACCCCGCGCTCTCTATTTATTTCAGAGCCCCCTTCCCCTCCGCTATTTTTGAAGAAGTGTCCCGACCCAAAACATCAACTTTCCTGCTCCTCTGATGCTGCTTGGCCTGCTGCGTTCCTCCAGCTCCACACTGTGTTATCTTAGTGAAGGTTGTGGGTTCTTCTGACAATCGACAATGGATGCATAACCATCATTGGACTCCTAATTCCAGATTATTTTCTTATTGAATTCAAATTTCACCATCTGCCATGACGGGATTGAAACCTGGATCCCAAGAACATTATCTGCATCTCTAGACTAACAGTCCAGCAATAATACCAATGGGCGATAGCTGCCCCTATATATATGGAAATGTACTGAAGCACCTCAGAATGAAACATAATCTAGAAAGAAAGATTCCATATCTGTTACAGTTTCTGTAATTTCCAATTGAGAAGTTTTGGCCTCAGGCTGTGTACCTATTGACATTATACAACATGCTGGCATGGGACAAGTTGAATATGTTGTCAAATTCTGTAATGCTTGAGACAAATGTTTTGTCATTTTTTAAACAAGCTTTATGGGTAAAGTTTTGTTTTGGGAAAAAATGTTGTATATGGAGATAGTAGGATGAGTCAGCAAAAGCTTCACCAAAAAGAAACATCTTCAATGAGGAGCAGGAGGCCAAGAGGTTTAGGGAGGTAATTCCAGATCTTAAAGTCTAAGGAGATGAAGGCACAGAATACAATCCCTACGGTTTGGAAATAGGCCATTCAGCCCATCAAGTCCACACCAACCCTCCAAAGACCATCCCACCCAGACCTGCCACTGTACCCAGTTCCTGTAACCCTGCATTTCCCATGGCTGATCCACTTAGCCTGCACATCCCTGGACACTATGGGCAATTTAGCATGGCCAACTCACCTAACCTGCTAGTCTTTGGACTGTGGGAGGAAACCCACACAGACCCAGGGAGAACTTGCAAGCTCCACACAGTCACCTGATGCTGGAATCAAATCCAGGTTCCTGGTGCTGTGAAGCAACAGTGCTAACCACGGAGCCATCATGCCACCCAATGGCATGGCAGTGCTTGTAGACCATTAGAATCAGGGCTGAACCAGCCTACAATAATGCAACAGTATTTTTTCCTCTCCTTCTGAAACCTAAGTGGAGGGTGTGTCACAAAGATTCTCAAGAATAACAAAAGTAGGAAATAACCGATTGCATAAAGTCTTTGGGTGGATGAGTGAGTGAATAAAAGCTGAAGTTTATTTGCACAGACAACTGCAGTGGAGGTTAATAATCTGGTCCCACAGAATGCTAGATAATTTGTTTCTATACTTGGAACATTCAAAGCAATATGCAACGAGATATTTATATATGATTTCCGTAACCACTCTCTCCATTTTACAAGACCATCAGTCATGCTGTTACACAGATAATAGCAGATTTCCAGCCCTTCATTGAAGTGGAAACTCCGACATGAACCTCAATGAGCAATGTCAGGCATGCTATAAAATAAATATTTTATTCTGTTGCAGTTTGAGTGGAAATAATTTGAAACTCTGTTTTGTCAGGTTAATTGCTTTCTTAGATGTATGGGTGAATAAGGAATGAACAACTAAATCCTAACTTTATAATTCTCTGTCCTGTTTTCAAATCTCTTTAAGGCCTCACTTCCCCATCTTTGTAGCCTCCTCCAGCAGCCCTTCAACCTTTGAAGTTTTTGTACACCTGCTATTATTGACTCTTATGCAGACTACAATTTGTGACCTTGACAGTGGCCTAGTAGGTGCCACAATGGCTCAGTTGTTAGCACTGCTGTCTCATAACCCCCAAGTTCCCAGGTTCAGTTCTCCTCATCTGTGATAGCCTGTGTGGAGTTTACATGTTCTCCCTGTGTCTGTGTGGGTTTCCTCTAGGTGCTCTCATTTTCTATCACAGTTCAAAGCTGTGTGGATTGATCATGGGATATGCAGCTTTATAAGATAGGGGTGGATGATCCAAATGGGATGGTCTTCAGAGGGCCAGTGTAAACTTGATGGGCTGAGTGACCTGGTTCTATATCGTAGGGATTCTACTTGCTAAGGCCCAAAGATCCAGCGTTCCTTTCTTAAATTTGTCCAGTTCTCTGCATCACATCATTTAAGTTGCTGCTTTAAATCTATATCTTTAACCAAGCTTTAGTTTGAAAAATAATTTGAAAATAAGGTGTCTTCCATTTCAGATGGAAATGGGGATTGTTTCCTTTCAGACGATTGCGAGCCAGAGAGGAAGAGAAGCCAATTCATTGAATATTTTTCAGGCAGAGATAGATATACCCTTGACTAAACGAGTGAGTCAAAGGCTATCGGGTAGGAGAGAATGTGGAATTAAAGTCACCATTTAATTTGAATTTAATATAGAGTTTCCATTGGACTTATGTGTTTTGACAATCATTCCCTGCTGAATCGCACAAACAGATGTCCGAGCAGAGTAGTTACGTTGCTTGTCTATAGGTACACTTCACAGAACAAGGTTACAACAGCAGTGTGAGAGCAGAAAGTGAGCAACCCAGCAGGTCTGCTGGCATCTGTGAAGGGAGAAACTGAGTGAACATTTTGAATTCAATATAACACTTCTTAAATCTAGATGCAAACGTGGATATTGGTTGGTTCATTTAGCCAAGAAATCTTAGGAAGTCACAACTTTCAAAATACCTTTTGGAAGATATTTCTTCCAAAATGTGCTTTACAGAATTAATATTTAACATCCTCATGATGTGGTGTTGGTACAAAGTTAGAAATAAATAGCAAAAAGTTTTGCAAGTTGGCTTATTGTGTGCAACAGCAACATTACAAAGGTTAAAAATTGCCTTCTTGAATTGCACTTTTTCCATGTCTATCTTCGATATTTTGCACTTTTGCTTTATTCCAAGGCAGCAGGCTCTGCGAAGTAGAACCAAGTTTCACCACAAGGATCTTCTGAAGTACTGAATCTGGTCACCAAATGGAGTCGCTCTGCCAAAAGGAGTAGCACATCTGAAAATGCGACCTTTCAAGAACTGTTAGCACAGGAAGTCTAACCTTCAGCCTTGCAAATCTCACCAGCATTCCATCTGATAAGTGACAGTAATACTGTAAACTAGCTGGCTTTTGGGATATGAAGAGTTTATATAACTTGCTATCAAGCTGAATTTGCTACTGACCCTTTAAGCTGGATTTTTGGTAGCTTTCTGTGATGGTCAATAATATATACCTTTTCCTTTACACTTTTTCAAACAGGTAGCATTTGTTTCGTGAACTTTGGTTAAAACTAGCCCTGGATTGACCGATTCCAAATGGAACCCCTTTTTCTAGCTTGGCATGCATTTCATGTATTGTTGGCCTTATGTCCATTATATACGCATCCATATGAGCATCTGCAATTAAACTGTTTTTCTGGAGCCATTTGTTTCATTTAATCTTGCAGAATTTGCCTTATTGCCATATAACTTTGATGTCATCAGCAGAATTGACAAACTGCCCTTTTTCAACTCAGGTGAACATTGTTGAAATCAGAACAGATCACCTATGGAACTGCAGAGAATCAGTTTGAGTGTATCATACTTTCCAATTTCCATTGCCAATCCAGTTTTCAGTCCATTAAGATAACTTTCCATTAGTTCCATAAATGTTAAACACTCTTGAAGTTTTGACTTCCAGAAGAGCACATAAATTTGATACAGTACATTGCCTTCATCACAGAGTTTAATTACCTCCACAAGAATTTCACCAGATTTGTGAGGCATGACCCATTGCTGCTAAAACATTGTTGCCTGCTGTTTATTGCCTCTGCACTTAGGTGAGCAATGATAGAATTCCATTAAATGCCTTTGTGCGTTTTATGCCCAATATAAATACAAAGGTGGTTGGACCAATACAACATAAAACATGACCATAATCCCTGTAGACTTGGTCTCCCTTGTTCTGGTTGCATTGGTAACCTTCAAATTGTTTCCCTGCATTGTCTATTGTTGGTTTACTCTTCCTAATACAAATGAAAAGGACATCATTTTCAATATATTATTTTCAAGACCTGAAAAAATCCACTGATTTCCACTTTCAGTATATTCTGTGTTGCAGTTACTGGTAGCTGTACCTGAACTGTCACCATAACAGAATTCTGGCAACGTTGTTTTGCTCAATTCTAGCTGGAATCCTAAATGCTTGCAAAGGGAAGAACGTGGCACTGGTCTGAATACATGGATCAGTGCACAACTTACTTATAATCAAGCATACTAATAAATGAATCGACAGCAGCAGTAAAATATTTGGCCCCTTGATCCTGTTCTGTCATTTGATAACATCATTGCTGATCTGATTGTGATCTCAATCCCGACTGAACTACGACACACTTAGGCTCCCATTTTGATAAGAATCTATCGATAGAATACTCAACTACTTTACCTGCACCACTCTGTGGAAAATATTAAATATAAAAAGCTTTCATTTTGATTTTCATCTTAAAAGTTGGAGACTCATATTTTTAAACTGCCTCTTAGTTCTAGTCTCTCACATAAGGGGAAACAGGTGACTTTTTGTAATCAGGAAAGCAAATAATTAGAGACAACGCAGTGTGGAGCAGAGGAACACAGCAGGTCAGGCAGCATCAAAGGAGTAAGAAAGTTGACATTTCGGGTCGGGATCATTCTTCAGCCCTGAAATGTCAACTTTTCTACTCCCCTGATGCTGCCTGCCCCACTGTGTTCCTCCAGCCCCACACTGTGTTGTCTCTGACTCCAGCATCTGCAGACCTTGCTATCTCCAAGCAAATAATTAGAAAACTGTGAAAGTAAGGTTAGGGTTATAAACATGCAATTTGAGGCAGAGTCAACCGTAAAATGGGAAGATGTAGGAGCAGAAATCGGCCATCTAGTCAATCAAGTCTGCTCGATCATTCAATGAGATTGTTGTTGATCTGATAATCTTCAACTGCACTCTTCTGCTTTTGTTCAATAAGCTTTTATTTCCTTACTGATTAAAAATCTGACTATCTCAGCCTTGAATAATGCTTAATGGCCCTCTGCAGTAAAGAATTCCACAGATTCACTAACTTCTAAGAGAAGAAATCCCTCCTCATCTCTGTCTTAGATGTATGACTCCTTATTTTGAGATTATGACCTTTGGCCCTAGAATCTCCCATAAGAGGGAACAATCCCTCCGCATTTATCCTGCCAAGCCCACTAAGAATCTTGTCTATTCCAATAAGGGCATGCTACTTTCTTCTGCATTCCAAATGTGATGATGCTTTCACTCTAAAAGGTTATTTTGTCCTGGTTTTTGTTCGAAACAAGGTTTTAAGGGAGATGCTCCAAACTGGCAGCTGAAGATGACTTGTGTAAACAACTTGTGAGGCCTTGGGTTTTTTTTAAACAGCCTGAATGGGTGTGGCCAGTTCTTACAGATCCAGATTTCTAGGTTTTGCTTTTTTTTTCAGTAACATCAAAAGCTATCAAAAGAATTGGAGCTTCTGTAAATATCTCCTGGCTGCTACACTCTCTGAATTTTCTCTTGATGTTTTTTCCCTCCTGGATTAAAGAATTGCATCTGAGAATCTGTATCTGAATTTGCCTTTTCGCCAAGGGGTGTGTATATGGGATATTACTGTATTGGAACAGTTGATTAGTAATAGCTACTGTATCTATTATTCAGTTAAGTTTTCCAAAAGTTGTTATTCTAAATTCCTCTTTCTTTTGTTTTTGTTTGAACTATAGTGTTTAAATAAATTAAATGTTTTGTTTAATGCCGAATAGTTTGACTAATCAAACTGCATCTGGAACATGAAACTTCACCTCTATCTTTAAAATAAGAAAAAGTGAGGTTTTGACTACCCCCTTAAAATACTTTGAGGGGGTCTGGTCTGGTCCAAAACAAATTGGGGCTCCTGTCAGGGTCAAAATCTTTAATTCCAAGTTGGTTTAGGACTGTTAGACTGAAAGGAGGCGAGTAGTAGGTGTTAGTGTCTTTTGTTCTGGGTGTTGAATTCAGTCAGTTTAAACAGGGAGCGCCTTGTGCAGTAATGGCTCTCTTGGCCATTTTCCTGGGGGTTGAGGAAGTGACTTTGAGAGTTTTACAACAATGAGGAGGGTAAAGCTGTTGGAATTGGAAAATCAGCTGGAGTTGAGGTTGCTTTTGTCCGTGAGAAATGTTGAAAGCATTGCTTCGATTTTACTGCCTCCATTCACCCAAGTTTTGGACACTAATCAGGGAGAAATCTTAGAAACTGGGGTGGAGTTTTGCCTCAGAAGACCACTATTCCTTTTAGTGCCTGTTACATTTCCACCAGAATTTCTGTGGGAAGCGTCTGCCTCGATCATGTGGGAACATCCTGAACATCCCATTTCCCATAGTTCTGCAATTCTGTAAATTACATCCCTGTCAAATTTGTCAGCATGCTTTCTAAGCAGCAGTAAGTACATAGAAGCTGATGGAAAGAACACAGTAATACTGAAATAACCGTACCTCAGCTGTTTCCTTTGATTCGACACTGTTGCAAATTATTTTTATTTTACCCGGCCGAACTCCCAAAAGATGTATTATTTAGATGAAGTAAAGAGGAAGGGCTGAAAAGCGATACTAGGTGGGTCCATTCATATGAGAGATGCACTATGCTCATACACATCACTCATTCAGAGGAAAGGGGCTGGCCTAATGGTATTATCGTGAGACCTTGGTTAGTAGTGCTACTTCATAGTGCTAGGGACCCAGGTTCAATTCCAGCCTTGGGTGATTTGTCTGTATGGTGTTTGTATGTTCTCTTCATATCAGCATGTGTTTTCTCCCACAGTTTAAAGTTGTGCGGGTTAGGTGGATTGGCTGTGCCAAATTGCACATAGTGTACAGGGATATGGAGGTTAGGTGGTTTAGCCACAGGAATTGCAGGGTGGAGGGGTGGGATGTACTTCAGCAGGGCAGTGCAGACTGACTGACCTCTATAGACATTCTATGATTCTAGCAATCCAGGTAAGGTTCTGGGGATCAGGATTGAATCCTGACACAGCAGATGGTGGAAATTAAGAGCTGGGATTATTTGTCAAGTGATGATCATGAACTTTTTGCCAATTGTTGGGAGGGAAAACCTATCTCATTCACTAATGTCCTTTAGGGAAGGGAACTGCCATCCTTACAGGTCTGGCCTACATGTGACTCTAGACCCACAGTAATGTGGTTGACTCTGAACTGATCTCTGGGCAATTAGGGATGGAGAAAAGCCAGAAACACCTACATCCTGTGAATGAATTAAAAACAAATACCCTGTGTGCTGGACATAGAAGTCAACATTATCATGCTATGTCTAACAGAAAGTATACAGTCAGCTCACATGCTTTGATAAGGTGATACTCTCATAAGCATGTCTCTTAATGTTAAATGTATACTCGCTGTGAGACATAACGCAACAAATGTATCACAACTGTGATAGTTGATATGTTCTGTCTGATGAAACTTTCTAACCTTTCTAAGAACAATCTGTACATACAGAACCATGTTTGTTCTACAGAAAACCTATACTGTGCTTCTTACCATCATTTTCTTCTTGTTACCATGGGGTGATGACCCTGATCTTGGTTTCTCAGATGTTGGATTGGGCGAAGACCATGGCTGTTCTGCTAGGGGATATTTTTTATTTCAAAAATATACTTCATTGATAATATCTTTATATGCATACATTGTCACAAATACAGCTTGGGTCTGTACAGTAGCATATGAAGAAACAAGCAAACATTGGAGTTTTGGAGATAGCTAGAACTGCAGATGCCGGAGTCAGAGCCGATACAGTGTGGAGCTGGAGGAACACAGCAGGTCAGGCAGCATCAGAGGAGTGGGAGAGTTGACATTTCAGGCCTAGACCATTCACCAACCTGCAATTCTTAGTCTGTTATTTTGTGCATACGGGAAGGCGTTCAAAAGGCAAGCCTTTTTTTTCCTTTATTCGTTCATAGGATGAGGGCGTCGCTGACTGGGCAGCATTTATTGCCCTTCCCTAATTTGCCCAGAGGCCACTTGAGAGTCAATGACATTGCTGTGGGTCTGGAGTCACATGTAGGCCAGGCCAGGTGAGGATAGTAGTTTCCTTCCCTAAAGGATGTGAGTAGACCAGATGGGCATTTCTGACAATCAATTCATGGGTCATCATTAGATTCTTAATCTCAGATATTTTATTGAATTCAGATGCCACCATCTGTTGTGGTAAGATTTGAACCCAGGTCCACAGAATGTTATTTAGGTCTCTGGATTATCAGTCCAGCAATAATATCACTAGACAATCACCTCCCGGGTTTCTGTTAAGAGATCAGTTTTGTTATTGGAACCCATTGTTGCCTGTGCACACATGCTTTGTCATTCTTCCCTATATGATGTATAGTAGACATTGGGGGCTGTATATGTTGTAGCTGTGGAGGTTTGCAGGTTCAGTCCTGATGAAGGGCCTTGGCCCAATGCTGCCTGACCTGTTGTGTTCCTCCGGCTCCACATTGTGTCGACTAAACATTGGAGCTTGACTCTATCCAAGCAAATCCAAGGCATCTCTCACTTGAACATGACTATGCATTTGATGCACCAGAGGGGTTCAATAACTGGACAGACCCCAATTTAACTTCAGCAGAAGAACATCAGACAGCGGTCTTTCCCTACTGCGCCTTGGTGGCAGCTCGCCCAAGCTTTAGTGCATCCCTCAGCACGCAGTCCTGGACATTGGAATGTGCCAGACTGCAACACTCGGTTGGGGGTCACCTCCATATTCTGGAAGACCAACAAGTTTTGGGCAGACTAAAGAGTTTCTTTCACTGAATTGGCTAAATCTCCCAAATAGGAACAAATAGGTGTTATGGGCTGTCTACAGCCTGCAACTCTTATTCTGTTATTTTGCCTTGTGCACATACAGGAAGGCGTTCAAAAGGTGGGCTGGTTTCTGTTGAGAAATCAGTTATGCGATTGGAACCCATTGCTGCCAGTGCACATATGCTTTGCCATTCTCCCCTATGGATTTTATATGATGTCTTGTGGATATTGGGGGCTGTATATGTTGTAGCTGTGAGGTTTGCAGCGTCAAAACACACTCTGTCAGACATCAAATTGGAATTTGCAGAGGAAGGTCAGATCTACTTACACTGTTATTTTTGTGTAATAAGGACTTGCATTAAGCCACAGCATTTGAAAATCTTCAGCCCTTTACAGGTCAATCTATTTTTTTTACTCAGCATGTGTTTTCTTAACTTCTCTTCTCTGTAATGTCTTTTAAAAAATATATGTTGTTCATATGTTTTACCAGTTCCAGTATAAATCTGTATCATGGAGAACAAATTCCTCTGTAGGTCATTAACCAGGTAGCAGGAGCGAGATGACATTGGTCCAGAGAATAAAAATCACATGTAAACTATAGATAAGAGCTTTGAAAAGCTGATGCAGTACATTTAGAACGTTTGTGTTAATTGAACTGGGGAGGTTGAGCTAAATAACCTGACACTGCTAAATGCTATGTGTAATTAGATTTCTCACTCCTTAATGTTGTCCTGGAGTGTCCAGCAGTTAAACCTTTAATGTCTGCTGTTGGCAATCCAAGAGAAAATTCCTAGGGTTCTTCCACCGTCTTTCTTTATAGTTATATGGAAAATATTGGTGGTGACTTGGAGAAAGGGCTGTTGGCTCACCAGCATGTTTAGAAAAGGGAGGACTTGAAAGAACAAGAACAGTAGATATAGGCATAGGAGGTGACAATATAACCCATCAAGTCTGCTTTGCCATTCAATATGATCATGGGTCATCTTCATCTTGATTTCCTAGGAGACCAAAAAAATCACCCAACCCAGCCTTAAATGGATTCAAAGATGGAGTGCCCACAACTCCCTCGGGTAATTAGATCCAAAGAGCCACAAACCTTCGGTCTTCTCATTTTGGTCCCAAATTATTGGCCACTTAAGCTGAAACATGCCCCATGTTTTACAGCCTCAGACCAGTGGAAACAATTGCTCAGTGCACACCCTGGTAAGTCCCTTCAGAATCTTGCATGTTTCAGAAGAGGTCACCTCATTAGGTTTCTCAATGCAATGAAGCTTTGGGGAGCGCATCCAAGCAAAACTGGCAATCCGAGCGGTAACTTAGAATATTGTTTTTATTGGATTCTCAAAATTTAGTTTGTGCACTGAATTTGTAATCTGTTTGCTGTCACCAAGAAGTGTAGTGAAGATTTACTTGGCTGTGCTTTGAGGAGAGATTAGTTCAACTGGGCCTGTATTCACTAAAGTTTAGAAGAATGAGAGGGTATCAAATTGAAACGTATAAAACTCTAACAAGTCTAGATGCAGGGAACATGTTTCCCCTGGTGTGGAGTCTAGAGCCAGGGGTCACAGTCTAAGGACACAGGGTAAGCCAGTTAGGACTGAAATGACAAAACATTTTTTCACCCAGAGGGCAGTCAACCTGTAGAATTAGCTCCCACAGAAGGCTGTGGAAATCGGGTCACTGAGTATATTTAAAAAAAGACTGATAACTTTTACACATTGAAGACATTAAGGAGTAAGGAGAGAAAGCCAGACAATGGCATTTTGATCGAGGTATAGCTATGATCGTATTAGACGTTGGAAATAGCTCGAAGGGCAGAATGACCTATTCCAGTTCCCAGTTTCTATGTTTTCAACTGAATTAACAGAAGACTATGGGCCTGCTGTGACTTAATTGGTACAAAAGGGCTTTATAAAGGGTTGCAGAGAATTTGCAACATGAAAGCAGGCCATTTGACCCAACAGATTCATGCTGTTGTTTCTGCTCCAAGCAAACCTCTGCCACTATTCTTCTGATATGATCAGTGTGGCCTTCCGTTCCTTTCTGTGTCATGTACTTAACTCGCATACCCCTAACTGCATCTGAAATGCTATCCAACACACCATTAATCCCCCTTTGTGTAAAAAAGGAATTCTCCTGAATTCTTTACTGGATATGTGAGTGACAATTTTATTTTCCAATTTCGAGCTTTTTTTCCCCTTATAACAGCCTCCACCACCTGCCTAACAGTTGAAAATATCTCTTTTACCCTACCCTATTAAAGCTCTTCATACTTTACAGACTTCCGCTCCTGGTTTCGTTGTCTTGGCAACACAGATTAATATCCTTATTCCATCACCTTTACAAATGTGCTTGTCATTCTGATAATGATCAGATCATCTGTTTTTGCAATTTTATTTAATGCAGTCACCCTCAGCTTCCACATTTCTAGAGTAAAGAGGACCAGCCCATACAATCCTTCCTGATTATTTTACAGAAGTCATTCCTACGTTTCTATAAATCAACTGTAGTTAGCCTGAGCTAAGTAAGGAATGCAAAAACAAAACAGATATTACAGATTGCTGTTCCATAATCCACACCGGAAAGTGTTCTTGTCGGGAGGTTAGTCGAGGCTTAACTTTGATGGTTAATGGTTCAAATACATCCAAAGTACACACATGAACAACGGGATGCAGCAAGTTAGTAGATGGCTACCAGAGAGACTTTGAACCATACTTAAACTGAAGTCACCATCTTCAAGAGAGGAAGGGAGAAAAATGGTTTTTTTTTAAAGGAAGCAGGCAGTTGAGAAGGTCACAGAAATCATCATTGTGGACAGGAGTGTCCGTCATGAAATTATGTTATGAATTACAAGACTGCCAAAACAAGCAGTAAAGTGACACTATCATATTTATCCAGGATTAGCTGTCCAAGATGGTGGGTCAGATTAGATCAACCTTGAGTGAATAACTGCACACAGATTCCGATGCCTTCCATCCTGACAATGACCAGAGGCATTTTACCATTATTTTTACGTTGCTTTATCTTCAAAACAAGGAAATATATAATTCCAGTCAGCTTCGAATGTGTTCGTTGGATCATCTGATGTATATGCTGTCTGCAAGTGATATGTTTGCAGCTGCTATCCTCTTTAACTGTGGGGATCAAGAGTTATATCAGATTCAAAATGTTAACTCTGTTTCTCTCTCCACAGATGCTGCCAGACCTGATGAACTTCTCTAGCATTTTCTGTATTTGTTTTCGGGATTTACGGGGCCTGCTCGTGGTAGAGGAATACTACTGGTCTAACGAGAAGAAGGTCCTGCACTGAACAAAAAGTAGCTTTCTGCATG
>JAHRHZ010000266.1:11796460-11830832 GCA_024137785.1 Ginglymostoma cirratum
GGATTCTCCAGCATCTGCAGTACCTTTTATCTCAGATAGTTCCATTCCATTTTTGGGATGAATCCCAGCCATGGAATGTCACTGGCAAGGCAACTGGATCTTTTTGATCTCTGAGAACCAATAGGAGTTAGACTGTTCTGCCTGTGATGCCACATTATCTTCCACAGTCATACTCGCATATTCTCCCTCAGCCCCAATGCTGCTCCGTTCTCTTCCCCAAAACCCCGGGGTGTAACTGAAAACCACTGATGACAAGGCAGTCTGAAATTGGAGGCTTGCCTTCCTGTGAAAAATACCAGCATCTAGCCTGGAATATGTGAGTGATATTTACAGACAAATACTGTGTCATTTCTGGGGCCTGGTTGTTTTTCTAACAGTACAGCTGCTCTCCAGGCAATACTTATACACTGAGCTAAAAAAAAGTGCATTGTCTTCTGCACCCATTTGACTGTTTGAAAGAAAGCTTAAATCAGTTATTAAGTCAGATATATTCTAAAGAAGAGTGACAGAATCATTACTAATTCTAACATAAAATTTGTGTTTTCCTCCACCATATTTGATGCTCACTGGGCCATATGAGAGTGAAATGCTTGTTTTGGTGAGAAAGGTTTGCTGTCTTTTGATGACAGACTGATAACCTGGAAGTGCATAGATTGGAAACTTATGATTTCTGTGATTGCGATGTCTAGGGCAGATCATTAATTATCACAACAATCACACACACATTTTCTCCAATGACTTGCTCAAAGAGAGATTTCAGTTTTGACAAAGGGTCACTGGACTTGGAATATTTCTCCACAGGTGCTGCCAGATCTGTTGAGTTTCTCCAGCACTTTCTGCTGTTGTTGGAGATTTCAAATCTCTGTTTCAGTGAGGATAGTTTATTGTTATTATTGGACAGCTTGCCGAAATGTGATTGTGCTGAAATGCCCTACCTTTAGCTCAGCAGTAGATTGATGAGAAATTTCTCACAGTCTGGTTTCACAAAATGACAGAAATATATGACTAAATGCTTTTATTAAATGGTTTTCTTTTTTTCTAACAATTATTCTAGAGAGATTTTTAAGTTTAAAAATTGGGTATCTCCCAGCCACAGGTTACAAATAACTTGCATCATATTTTCCTTTATCTCCCGTCACTATAGTATCAGGAAACAGCATCTGAACAGAATGTTCTTAACCAAAATTAATATAAACATAATCCTTGTGAGAAATAAAGAACAGACTGACTAAAATAAAATAAATTTTCTCTTTATATTCTGACTTGAATACAGCCTCTTTCTCAGCTTGACGCTGTTCCTCAGCAACAATATCTATAAAAACAGGTCAAACATCCACAAATATGTTAGTGATACCCAGACCTACTTCATGGCCATCTCCATTGGCCTCTCCATTCTACCTGATTTCCCACATGCGAACATGAGGTCACTGTCCAGATTGGGCAAGGCCCTTCCTTCGAAGACCCCAGTGACTGATTGAAGGACCCTGCATCAGGAGGTCTGAAGGGAAAATTGAGTAGGAAAACTGTAAGAATTGGAAATGAATCTGCTAGTTGCACTGATTATCCATTTTGAAGTATACAAGATGCATTGGAACAAATTGTCTCATTCGGTAGTTTTACTGTTTGGATTTCGTCCTGGAAGGGGAGGATCGGCTGAAAGCCACTCTCATACCCTTGTTGCCAATCCTCCACGAACCCACCCTGCCATCCATATTCCTCAAAACTACTGCCTTTGCCTTAAGCTTGTGACACTGTGCAATTATGGATCTCCGGTGGCTCTCGTCCTGGCAACAGTCTGCATCTCCCCAGTGACACGACTGAACAAAAAAATGCCACCAGCAGCTCTTGGCAGATGGGGCTTCCATCCCTCAGGTCCTGATCTCAATGAAAGGCCTGATGCTCCTCTTTCCCATTTGTCTGAGTGTCTCATGTCTTGGCAGGTCTTCTTGAGAGAAGACAACACAGGTCTCACACCAACTTTCGAGCCAGCAAGCAAGACCCCTGTCACTTTAGCATGATCTATCACATCCTTCTCCGTGGTCAATGTTTGGGACTGAACCAGACCATTTGCAAACTTGAGATCCCATGGACTTGTATGAATCTAATCCATCTCAGAACCACCCATTCCCCCTCTATTATATCACCCGTCATCAATCTTGCATTAATTAATTTATTGATGAAATCTCCATGCATTCATTTGTTGCCTGTAAACTTGACCGAAGAAGAATCATATCAGACTTGAAATGATACAGAAAAAAAAAAAATAGGAGCAGGAATAGCCCCTTTGGCTCATTGAGCCTGCTCCACCGTTCAGTATGATCATGGCTCATCATCTGCATCAATACCTTGCTCCTATTCTTCCCATATCCCTCGATCCCTTTAGTTATAAGAACTACATCTAACTCCCTCTTGAGAACTTCTTTTACATCATTTATTTTAACGGTCTTCGGGAAGCCCAGAGCAAACTTTGCACATGAGCTTTAGTCGCAGAAAATTCTAATTAAATACATGCCTGTGAGAATCCCTGCTGCTGTTTAGTATTGATAAATTCCATAGACATTACGAGGAGTAGCTCCTGATAACAAATGCAACTACCTACCCAACAGAGGTAAGAACCAAGAAGGAAGAAAAGAATATAAATTCATTTTCCAAACTACCTGATTATGATGCAGCATCATAAAACTTACCAGAAAGCACTATGAAAATAACCTGTTAAATTTAGATTAAGATAACTTTTAACACACAATCAGGTCACTGCACAACAGGCCCGAAACATCAAGTTTTCCTGCTCCTATGATGCTGCTTGACCTGCTGTGTTCATCCAGCCCCACGCTTGTTATCTCGGATGTTCCATATTATGATAGTTTTGACTAGTGCTAAATTTGCACGGTGTGTTAGTGGGATTTTCTCCCCTCTCTCGCACTCTCTTTACTGATGCTGCTAAACCCATCCCCTCCCAACCCCATTGCTGAGTTTTTACATCACTTGCCATTTTTATTTCAGTTTCCATACCAGTTGGCCAATTCATAATGTCAATTTTAAACTTGGTGGCACGTTGTCAACCTACATCAAAGATCGTGTAACGTAATATGGACCTGATGGATTAAGTACAATCAGTTGAGTGTTACCTTTTGGTCATTCTTGCCTTCTTACAGTCTACATCTCTCTTTTATTTAAGCATGAGTGTTTTTTTTTGACTTGGGTTTAATACTTGCCAGTAGATTGGAAAGAACTCTGACATCTTTGCTAGCTTTAATAGGGGTACAACTATGACATGGTACTGTCCCACATTTAGGCCAACGGACAACTAAATTGACAATTAATTTCAGCAAGACCACAATAATGGCTCGACAAATTCAGTAGGTACATTATTCTGAGGTTAATCATTTAGGCACATTATTCTGATGAAGTGAAGAGCCTTTGCTTTGTATCTGATTGAACCTGATCTGTGAGTGCTTGACATAAGAATATTGCCTACACAGATGCACACACACAAACATGCACACATGCAAGTGTGCATAGAAACACACATGCGCAAAATATACAAAAATAAACACACACACACAGACACACACACAGACACACACACTGACACACACACACATACACGGTTTATCAACAAATATGGAATAACAAAGTATTCTATATCAAATGTTATTCCCATCAGCATTTGATCACTTTTTTCCTTTCAAAGTTCAATTTATAGAGTCATATAACACAGAAACAGACTTCAAATCAACTCTTCCATGCTGACTAGGTTCCCCAAACTAAACTAGTCCCATTTGCCTGTGTTTGGTCCATATTCCTCGAAACCTTTTCTATTCATGTACCTGTCCAAATGTCTTTTAAATATTTTAACTGCATCTGCACCTATCACTTCCTCTGGCAGCTTATTCCAAACACGAGCAAGCCACTGTATGAAATACCTGTCCCTCAGGTCCCTTTTAAATTTTTCCCCTCTCACCTTAAACCTATCCTTCTGGTTGTGAACTCCCCTACCCTGGGTAGAAGACCATGGCTATTCACCTTATCTATGCCCGTTATGATTTGAGAAACTTCTTTAAAGCCATCCCTCAACCTCCTTCTGCTCCAGTGAAAAGTGTCCCCAGTCTACCCAGCCTATCCTAATAACTCAAACACATTGGTCTCAGTAACTTACATTCTTAAAAATCTTATCTGCATCATTTCCAATTTAATAATATCCCTTTTATAGCAAGGTGACAAGAATTGTAAAAAAAGGTGTTGTAATGTAGTGTGAAGTAGGGAAAGATATAAAGCATCACCTGGGGAGATTAAGAGATTCTTCAAAAGGTAGCAGCTCAGTTTCTGAACTGGAAGCTGTGGTTTCATGCTTCATTCAAGCACTTGTTGACCACAGAAGCAATGCTTATGTTGCAAATTAACAGATTCATAATCAGCCTGCAAATCCTCCCAACACTTCTCCACTATCTCTCAACGGGGGAGAAAAGTGTATTAAGACACAAAACAAACAAATCCAGCTGGAGGGCAGGGAACAAAATCATTGAGGAAGGTGGCACGTCTGTAACAGAGCCTTTGCAATTTAAGTTAATGGAAAGAAAATTAGTTGGGCCAGCAACAGAGCTTAAGGTATTAAACCTACAATAGAAAGTTCTAGAAATGTATGCAGGCAGCCAACATTCAAAAAGAAAGAATGGCTGGTTAATTGTTTTTGATCCCTCCTTTAATCCATTTATTTTTATCCCTTAAGACAATGCAAGCCAACAAGTCAGAAAACTTCTAAAAACAGTACATTTGAAGTTCCTTCTTGCTTCCAAAGACAATTGAGTGAATTACAATCAGCCATGCTCTAACTGAATGGTAAAATATAATGAATGGCCTCTTCCTATATTTTACATTCTAACATAATATCTTAGCATTGCTGTATCCGACTCTACACTTTCACGCTCTACAACTGGCTTTCCCATGGTTCTATGGTGTTAGATGAGTAATCAAGACCAGGCCCCCATCTACATCAACAGAACTGAGGTTGAGAGAGAGAGCGAAGAGCATCAAGTTCCTCGGAGCAATGATAACCAACAACCTGTCCTGGACTTTCCATGTAAATGCGACAGGCAAGAAGGCATAACAATGCCTTTTCTTCCTCAGGTAACTCAGGAAACTTGTCATGTCCATAGTCAGCATACTATCCAGCTGCATGATGGCCTGGTATGGCAACTGGTCTACCCAGGACTGTAAGAAACTACAGAAGGTGGTGTGCACAGCCCAGACCGTCACAGAAGCCAACCTTCCATCTATGGACTCTATTTACATGGCTCGCTGCCGTGTAAAGGCAGCCAACATCATTAACGACCCATTGCACCCCGGTAATGATCTCCTACAAAATCTCCGATCAGGCAGAAGATACAGGAGCCTGAACACACACACACAAGCAGATTCAGGAACAGCTTCTTTCTGGCTGTCATCAGACTGCTGAATGGACTCTAGCCTCAAATAATGTAACCTGCAATGTAACCTGCATGCCTCTAAGTCTTTTTGATCAGTTCATCTTTTGCTTGTTGTGATCTGTCTGTACTGCTCATAAACAAAGCTTTTCACTATATTTCATTACACATAACAATAAAATCAAAATCAAAATCATCATGTTGATGTTTATCCTTTGGAATCTCAATGTCATCAAGCTCAACTTAACAATACATTTGATTCAACAAGACTGTGGGAAAAAGGACTCTTTCCTCTTTAGTTTCACTTGAAGCTTACTAATTTTGTACTGTGTCCTTTGGTCCTGTTATCATAGCTTAAACTAAACAATCTGTTCATATGGCATTATCAATGTTTTAAAGAACAGGATCAAGGCCCTCTCTAATGATATCTCCCCCTGCTTTAAATGGCTGTCTGGCAGAGTATTTTCAATCTTAAAGTGACCTCTGAATGCTATGCAGTACATTTTCAATATAGTTGCTGAGGTCTGCCAGATTATGGACTAAAATGTACCAAAATAGACACATTTACTCATGCAATATTATATAATGAGGTCAAATTTATTTTAGGAAGGCCTTTTGTAAAGAGCATCTGTAGAAGTTAACATTTTACATTGTACAGTGTGGATACAGCCCATTTAACCAAACTGCTTCATATGGTTTTTTTTGTCTCCGACAATACCCCTTCCATGCTAATTGCCTCTTTCCACTCTGCTCCAATATCCGCCTACCCCATGTTTACATCAAACCTCTGCTTAATTGTGTCTATGAGGGCCAGCTTTCAATTTGCCCTCCTATTATCTGTTGATCTTGGACACTCGATTTTGTGATTCATAAACAAGGAATCTGAAATCTCTCTGCTCCATAGCTTCCTGCAGTTTTTCTCCCTTTAAATAGTATTCATTCTTCTGTTCTTATGCTAAAGTCCAAACTCTCATTTTTCTCCACATTATATTGCATCTGCCCCTCCACTTGCCTAACCTGTCTATATCCCTTTGCAGGCTTTTTATGTCACCCTCACCACTTAGTCTTCCCACCCATTTTTGCATCATTCACAAACTTGGTTGTAGTGTGTCCACTTTATCCATTCTGAGGAAGGGCCACTGGACCTGAAACGTTAACTCTTTTTTCCTTCACAGATGCTGCCAGACTTGCTGAGCTTTTCCAGAAACTTTGTTTTTGTTCCACTTTATTCATCCAAGTCATTAATATATTTTGTAAATAATTTTAGCCCCAGCACTGATCCCTGTGGCATTCCTCTTGTTACAGGTTGCCATCCACAAAATGCTTCCCCATTTATCATAAACCTCTGTCTTCTATTAGTTAGCCAAGCCTCTATCCAAGTTAATGTACTACCTCCAACAATGTGGACTCTTACAGAGTAATCTAATGTGTGGAACCTGATCAAATCCTTTTAGGGATGAAAGGTCAACATGAGGACAAACTTAGTTTCAAACTGGGTGATAATAACCTGGAAATGTTGTTCATGGGAAAAGTGGAAACAAAGGTAATCAGCGATTAAAAAAAGAAAATTGGATACACACTTGAGAATACGAAACTTGCAGAGACCTTGAGATGGAATAGTGGAATTGGACCATCTGGATTGGTCCATAGAACTGGGAAGTACTTGATAGGCTGAATGGCTTCCTTCTATGCTATGAAGAGTCCAGATGGATTGCTGCATGACAACAAATTAGTATCATAGAGTAATAGTGGTTGACAGCACAAAGAATGACTCTTTGGACCATTGAGCCTGTGCCAGTCAAAAATAGCCACGCGAATCTTCTAATCTCATGTTCCAGAACTTGGCCCATTGCCTTGGATACCTTGACATTGAAAATTCAAATCTAAATACTTATGCCCCTTATTATTTTATACATCGCAATCATCTATCCCCCTCAGTCTTTTCAGCTCCACTGGAACCAACCCCAGTCTATCCACTGTCTCCTCATAATTAAATCTCTCCAGCCAATGCTACATCCTGGTAAATGTCTTCTGCACTCTCTCAAGTGCAATTACATTTTCCTTGTAATGTGGATTCCAGAACCACCCACAATACTCTAGCTGTGACCTAACCAACAGTTATATACATTTCCAACATAATTTCCATGTTCTTCATCTCCAAGAAGTGGCTAATAAAGGCAAGAATCCCATACGCCTTCTTTGAACATAAGAACATAAGACTTGGAGCAGGAGTAGGCCATCCGGCCCCTCGAGCCTGTTCCACCATTCAATAAGATCATGGCTGATCTGTTTGTGGCCTCAGCTCCATTTACCCACCCTTTCACCATAACCCTCAATTCCTTGAGTGTTCAAAAAGACTTTAGCTTTTTAGCTAAAACATTTTAGCATTTTAGCTTTAAAAACATTCAATGAGAAAACCTAAACTACTTCACGATGCAGGGATGTCCACAGATTCACAACCCTTTGGATGAAGAAGTTCCGCCTCAATTCAGTCCTAAATCTGCTCTCCCCAATTTTGAGGCTATGTCCCCTAGTTCTAGGTTCAGAGTCCTCTGCACACGTTGGTCTACCACACATCTTAGTGTCATCTGCGAACTTTGACACACTACACATGGCCACCAACTCCAAACCATCTATGTAAATTGTAAACAATTGCAGTCCCAACACTCATCTCTGAGGCACACCACTAGTCACTGATAGCTAACCAGAAAAACACTCATTTATCCCCGCTCATTGCATCCTGTTAGCTAACCAATCCTCTATCCATGCCAATACATTGCACGTAACACTGTGTACCTTTGTCTTAAGCAGCAGCCTTTTGTGAGGCAACTTGTCGAATGCCTTTTGGAAATCTAGATACACCACATTTACTGGGTCCACTGCACTCATAATGTTTTCATAGAATTCCAGTAAATTAGTTAAACATGACCTGCCCTCCATGAACCCATGCTGTATCTGTGCAATGAGACAATTTCTATCTGGATGTCTTGCTCTTTCTTCTTTGATGTATTTTCCCCACTACAGGAGTTAAGTTAACTGGCCAAAATTCCTCATCTTTTGTCTACCTCCTTTTTTAAACAGTGGTGTCACATTTGCTGTTTTCCAACTTGCTGGAACTGCCCTAGAGTCTATCAAATTTTGGAAAATAACCACGACCGTGTTTGTTATTTCACCCGCCATGTCTTTTAGAACCCTGGGATGCATTCCATCAGGGTCAGGAGACTTGTCTACATTTAGCTCCATTAGTTTGCCCAACATTACCTCTTTCATGATAATGATCCTGTCTAGGCCCTCACCTACCTTAGTCTCCTCGTCATCAATTACTGGCATGTTACTCGTGTCCTCCACTGTAAAGGCCGACACAAAATATCTGTTCAATACCTCACTTATTTCCCTATTTCTCATTATTAAATCCCCCTTCTCATCCTCTAAAGGACCAATGTTTATGTTAGCCACTCTTCTTCGTTTTATATATTTGTAGATACTTTTGTTATCTGTCTTTATGTTCAGAGCTAGTTTACTCTCGTAATCTACCTTGCTTTCCTCTATAGCTTTCTGTTGACCTTCAACATTTTCCAATCTTCTAGTTTCCCACTGTTCGTTGCCACTTTATATGCCTTATCTTTCAATTTGATTGACTCCCTTATTTCCTTAGACATCCATAGCTGATTATCCCTTTTTCTATAGTTCTTCATTTTTACTGGTACATACCTTATACAGATGACAAAACGAGAAACAGATCAACAAACACTGAATTCTTAAACTACTGGACTTATGCTTCACAACCCACTTTACATTCAACGGCAGGGTATAAGAGCAGATCAACAGGACCCATGGGCTCACCCATCTCTGGACTGACAGCTGAGGCAGTCATGCAAAGACTGGAACAAACAGCCCTCCCACGGATCCAACCCAAGCTCTGGATCAGATACGTGGATGACACTTTTGTAACGATGAAAAGAACAGAGATTGAGAACACCCACCGACTCATCAACACCATACTCACATGGATGAAATTAACAAGAGAGGAGGAAAACAACAACAAACTCCCATTCCTGGACATGATAGTGGAAAGAAAAGAGAACAGTGACTTCATTACAAAAGTGTACATGAAATACACACATACTGCACAGGTCTCAAACTATCACAGCAACCACCCCAGCTCAGAGGAGCTGCGTCAGGATCCTGTTCAAAAGAGCTGCTACACATTGCAGCACACCTGATCTGCAGAAGGAAGAAAAACAACACCTCTACAAGAACTTTACCAGGAATGGATACCCCCGCAGCTTCATCCACAGACACCTACCCAGAAGACAATATAACTACAACACACTAAAACCCGAAACAATAAACACCGTACCATATATGAAAAAAACACTGCAGAACTGACAGCCAGGCTACTGAGACTGCTAGGAATCGTGATGGCACACAAACTGGCAGCCACACTAAGACAGCCACTAACCAGAGTTAAAGACCCAATAGATACCATGGACAGGACAAATTTGGTTATAAGATACCATGCGGAGACTGCACAAAACACTACGTGGGACAAACATGCAGATAACTAGCATCCTGCATCCACAAACACCAGCCAGCAACTAAACAACATGACCAGGTGTCTTTGGTTTCAATGCACACGGACAAGAAAAATCACACTTTCTGCAGGGACAATACTACTATCATAGGACAAGCCAAATAGAGGACTGCTAGGGAATTCTTGGAGGCTTGGCATTCATCCACAGACTCCATCAACAAACACATTGAATTAAACCCAATATACCGGCCATTACAGTGCACAACTGGAGCTGGTAGCTACCGGAAGCAGCAAAAACCAGACCATATAAATTCAAACTGACACAAGACAACAGTGCTTCACAGGAGACTCCACAGCACTGAGGGTGTCACCTTAAGGGGACAAAACGTCTTCTATCAAACCTCCCAGCTTGGCGAACACACTAACACACACAACCAGCACCCGGGCTACAAATCTTCACTCAAACCCTGAGGATCCCTAACTATGAGATCATTAATTATTCCTGCCTCATTACACAGGACCAGATCTAGGATAGTTTACTCTCTCATTGATTCCATTACATACTGTTCATGAAAACTGTTGCAGATGTATTCAATGAAATCCTCCTCAAGGCTGCCTTGGTCAACCTGGTTCAACCAATCAACATGTAGATTAAAATCCCCATGATAATTGCCTCACCATTTTTACAGGCATTAGTTATTCCTTTGTTAGTTGCCTGTCCCAATGTGATGTTATTACTTGGTGGCCTACAGGCTACACCTATCAGTGAATTTTTCTTCTCAGAACTTCTAATTTCCACCCAAATGAATTCAACTTTATTCTCTACAGAACCTATATCACCTCTCACTACCACCCTGATGTCATCTTTAAATATCAGAGCAGCACCACCCCCCTTACCTTCCGGTCTGTCCTTCCAAATAGTCTGATACCCCTGGATATTTAATTCCCAGTCTTGACCATCCTGCAACCATGTCTTCGTAATGGCTACTAAATCATACTCATTCACTTAACCACTTCATCCACTTGTCTCGGTAACTTCAGGAACTGGTAAACACACTCAAGATCCCTGTGAGTCTCCAAAATAAAACAAAGAAAAAAAAGGTGGATGTTGAAAATCTAAAACAAAAGCAGAAATTGCTGGAAAAACTCAGCAGGTCTTCAGCATCTGTGGAGAGAAAGTAGAGTTAACATTTTGAGTGCAGTGACTAACTCTTCAGAACACAAGGAAGGGTCACTGGACTTGAATCATTAAATCTGCTTTCTCTCCACTGATGCTGCCAGAGCTGCTGAGTTTCTCTAGCAATTTGTTTTTCTGTTTCCTTTGATCTTTAGTGCTTCCCAGGGTGCTGCCATTCCCCATGTATTCTCTTGCCTCATTTGCCAAAGTACATTATCTCACACTTACATTGTCTGTTCATTGATAACATTGTTATTTGTGTATGGGAGGGCTTGCTATGAGCAAATTGGCTGTTGCATTTCCAATATTGCAATAGTGACTGCATCTCAAAATTATTTCCATGGCTGTAAAGCACCTTTTCATGTTCTACCACATGTTTATCCTACCACAATGTCAAGATGACTCACAGTTTATGTGTATGTAGAAACTTTTATTATAATGGATCTATAGCATTTATTAGTGCCAGCTTCCAGTTTTTTGCGTATTGTTTGTTTGCTTATTGCTGAGTCAAAAGCCACGCTTAACTAATCAAGCACAGTGTCCAACCAATTTGAACCATTGAATGATACAACATTTTCCCCTTCAAACTATATGTGATACTTTAAATCATTCTAAGCAAGAAACATATGTACAGTGAGTCATTTCATTGAGATTGGCATGTCATTTTTTCCAAGTACAAAAACAGTTTTAAAGGTACAAAGGTCTTTGATGACTATATTTAGATCTACAACATTGAACATGCGGTTTGCCTAATTAAGTTGATGAGATGGATGATCAAATCACAATTGTTCATCGGAAAAAGAAATGCATCATCAAAACTTTTGTCCTCAAAATATCCTGGTCTAATGTCAGTCAAGTATCTCATAGAGTAATAGAGTCATATAGCATGGAAACAGACCCTTCGGTAATACCAGTCCATGCTGAACGTAATCCTAAAATAAACTAGTCCAACCTGCCTGCTGCTGATCCATATCTCTCCAAACCTTTCCTATTCATGTACTTATCATTGTAATTGACCCACATCCATCACTTTCTTAGGAGGCTCATTCCACATGTGAACCACCTTCTGTGTAAAAAAAAGTCCCTCATGTCTTTTCTAAACCTCTCTCCTCTCACCCTAAAAAAGTACCCTGAATCACAAAACTGAGTGTTGATCTACTTTTACTACTTAGTCCAGCCTTGAGAGAGCTTTAGGGGAGGTGATGGCCTTGTGATATTATCACTGGACAGTTAATCCAGACTCGCAGATAACACGCTGGGGACCATGGTTCAGATCCTACCACAGCAGATGGTGGAATTTGAATTCAATAAAAATATCTGGAATTAAGAATCTAATGATGACTGTGAATCAATTGTCAGGAAAATCCCATCTGGTTCACTAATGTCCTTTAGGGAAGGAAACTGCCATCCTTACCTGGCCTGGCCTACATGTGACTCCAGAGCCACAGCAATGTGGTTGACTCTGAACTGCCCTCTGGGCAATTAGGGATGGGCAATAAATGCTGCCTAGCCAGTGACGCCCTCATCCCGTGAATAAATAAAAAAAAGGGTCCCAACCTGAATTGTCAACTTTCCTGCTCCTCTGATGCTGCTTGGCCTGCTGCGTTCCTCCAGCTCCACACTATGTTATCTCTGACTCCAGCATCAGCAGTTCTTACTATCTCTGATGCAGGTTTCTGGACATGATTTAGTTGTTCAGGTGCAAACCCGACCTCCAACTTTATTTTGTGGTTCACTGCACATGTTTGCTTATCAAAGCACTCTTTTGCTTTACCTTGTTGTTTTGTAGCTTCTTCTATTTTTGCTCTGTCACTCGTGTTGAATGGAAGTTAAGGTTTAAGAATGGTCAGTGGCATAGGAACAATGCAATCTATTGTTAAGTTCAACCTGTATCTTCCAGTCAGAGAGTGTGGGATAGATTGATCTGTATGAAGTAGCACATAAATAGATTGTTCAAATGCCACCCCAACCCCAAGGCATAATTGCTCCCAGTCAATTCTTGATCATTTTATTGAATTGTTTGAAACACATTCAAGTTGTGAGGTCAGATGAAGGTGAATTCCATAACGGGCTTCGAACTCTGTGAACTGGTTGGCATAAAAAAAAACTGCAGTCCATTGTCTGTAGAGATAATATATTTTATAAACAACTTATCTAAAATGTCAGTGACCGAAATGATGTTCGCAGAACTCGTTGTATGTTTTCCAACCATTTGTTATGTAGATCATGAACAATACTTAGGCCATGGAAGGGACTACATAACTGCCAAGTTTCTTTATTGGCGTTTCTCCTGTTTCTTTAGATGTCAATTAGAAATATGTTGCAAGGTAGAAAACAAAGCAGGTGATTAGTGAACAACAAGGTCCCACAAATGTTAAGAAAATAAGTGTTTCATTATTCTGTGTTTTTTGTTGAAATATGTTTGATTCAAAAACTAACCTACACTGACAAATGTGGATAGAAAGTTCCACCAGAGTATGGATGAGCCTACAGAAGATATGATATTTTGTTAGTGCCTCATTGAGTGATGTTAATTGTCAGAAAGAATGCTTGAACTATGTTGTCAGGAATCCTTTTGTTCTCCACCTTCATAAACCTTCCAGTACATAATAGCAACAATCTCTCCTGCAAAGCTCTTATTGAAATCGGAGTCAAGAACCACCAGTCTGTATCTACTAGTCACAAGCTAATAAAATACCAACTATGTTTATTATCATCACGCCGTTGTTTTCAGTCAGTGTTTAAAAGTGTTCAAAATATTTCCATTCTAAGGTCCCTATGAGAAAAGAGCAAAGGACCAGTTCTGGCCAACTGTTGGGTCCATAGTCAGCAGTATTAACAGCAAATGTGTATTAATCAACATTAGCCCAATTCGAAAAGCAATCTGGGAAAGTTTTCATGTTTCTGTGCTGTATGAAAATATGACTCTATAACTGGTATTATTGTATGTATATATAAGAGCAATTTAGTGTTTACTGCAAATTGTTTTGTGTAAGGTAGTCCAAACAAAAGATGATGCAGTCCAACATGAAATAACAAGGGACCAATTCAATGATTTGAATATGAAATAAATCGAGGCACACATTTTGTAAAAAGCATAATCATGTGACTGGGCAATGTAAACAGATTGGGATGACCTTCTGAATCTACGTTTTAGGTACGTTCCAGCAGTACATGCTTGCCTACCCAGGCATGAATGGCATGCATACAAAAATGAAGAGTAGCAAGTGTCCTTGCAACAGAAGGTGTCATAAGGAAGGCAATCATATTCTGTAGTGTTCTAAGTTCTCTGATCCATCCACAGGAGAGAAGACTGAGAGATTAAACGCCATATAATTAATAATGAAAGCAAAGAATATGGTGGCATCGTCTCTATATTATTGGTTTAGTAATTCTGAGCTCTGGATTAACAAACCAAAACCATGCACTAAACGTTATGTTTGATTGGCTAAGTGTCAGGTTTGATGATTTTCACAGACAGTATCTCCATCTGAAGCTTAGTGAGATATCTTGCACACCTTACCAAACTTGCCACGTTAACTACCTACCCCACGTCTATGGTGCCCTCCCAACTGATTCTAGTCCCATTTTACCAGACACTGTTCCTTGAAGAACTTGCCACTCACCAGATATCCAGCATCCTGTGGGTCAAAGAGGTGCCATGAAGATCCTGAGGGGTTGGCAATAATCAGATACCAATCTCCACGGACAAGGTGTACATATAACTGGTGTCTGTGCATCTTGCCCTGAGATGCGATTGCGTGGTAACTAACTTGGAGGCTCTCTGCGGTCAACAAAGAGCTGAAGAGTTGCCTTATACAAGGGATGATGGTTGCTCTGACTGAAGATTAATTAGAGTTTCTATTCTTCAAATTATGATTATGAAATTCTGGTCTTATTTGGATAAAAAAGATCTGTCAAATGGAAGCATGGCACCAATGTAAAATTATCAGTGGGGTTTGGAGTCACGTTATTCACTTCCGATCATTATAAGAAGCATGTGACTTAGACTTGACATTGCTTTTCTGATGGACAAGTGTTAACTCGATATTAGCTGTGAGCATAACTCAGGAACTACTTTCCTTTGCAGCCTGTCTTTCATTCCCGAAAGGGAACATCATAGTACCTTCATTATAACTCTGACAATGGATTAATAATTTATGGATGCATTGGCCACATGCCTCACGAGTGATGCTGTTTGCAATAATGAAGAAATTCATTAGGGTCATCTATTTTACTCTTTGGCAGAAACACAAGTGATCAGCGGGCCATGTTACACTGCACTGTATGTACCATGTTTGAAGGCTAAGCTGAAGAAGTCAGCATTTTCTATTGCACCAGCTATAGTTGAATGTGCTCAGGCTCAACAATATTAAAAAGAATGGGGGAGGCTGCGAAGGCATCATTGCCTTGGTTAATACTGCCATTTTCATCTTTTGTGATCCACCTTCCTGCAAGACTAGTGATTCCACACCGACAAAGCTGCATGGATTCCCTACAGCACCTCACTAACACAGGCGTGGCATAAGTCTCATGATTGAATTTGGCAGAGTACATGAAGACGACAAGAATCCAAGCTGGCCATGTCCACTGCAAACAACTTTTCCATTGGCAGAGAGGAGGGGAAGGGAATTTGTCAATGTTCTCTTCTCTGAGGCTGCCATCTTTGATCCCTCACAACATCCCTTCAGTTATCCAGCAAATTCAGCATGTACTGGGAATCAAAAGTGACTGATATTTCCAAAGATGTTGCAAGATGACAGCAGAACCTATAACATATCTTGCAGAGTTATTTTAAAGCACACTAACACTATAGCCTAGGCATTATAAGCTTTTGTTTGAGGTAGAAGTGATCCTTTTTAACCTCGATGAGGAGGTGCTGGTTTCGGACTGGGTGGACAAGATCAGAAATCACCCGACATCAGGTTACAGTCCATTTCTGAAGAAGGGTCTGGACCCGAAACATCAGCTTTTCTGCTCCTCTGATGCTGCTTAGCCTGCTGTGTTCTTCGAGCTCCACACCTTGTTATCTTAGATTCCCCAGCATCCACAGTTCCTACTATCTCAGGTTATAATCCGACAAATTTATTTGAAAACACAAGCTTTCAGAGCCTCGCTCCTTCATCAGGTGTTAGTGAGAGAGGTAGTATCAGATACAGAATTTATAAGTAAAAGATCAAAGGGACACACCACTAATGAGTAAGTATTAAACAAATCTAAGAGTCTGTTAAATCTTTAATTATTAGAAGGTTTTAATTGATTAATATGTATATGTAAATCCCTGAATTTCTTTCCTGTCACTGTCCTGAGCGAGCTAAAGGTTTTATCAGTGTAAAGAAGAGGTGACATTTTACATCAGACAATGCATGTTGGGCGTGAGGCCTTGTTTAGAATCTGTTTTTTTTTGGGTTGGAGTCAGACTAAAGAAGGAATTTGTAAAAAGCCACATTGACTAATTGCCTGTAAATTGTGTGCTTTTTGAACAAGATGCAAATACAAATTCACCCTATAGATTTACATGTGCGTTTGTATATATATGTGTGAGAGTGAGAGTGTACAGTGTGGTGGGGTCACCTGTAATGTGACACGAACACCTGATCCCGGTTGAAGCTGTCCTCATGGGTACCGAACATAGCTATCAGCCTCTGCTTGGCGACTCTGCGTTGTTGTGTATCCCAAAGTCCACCTTGGAGGATGTTTACCTGAAGATCTGAGGCTGAATGCCCTTGACCGCTGAAGCGTTCCCCCACTGGGAGGGAACATCCCTGTCTGGCAATTGTTGCGCGGTATCCATTTACCTGTTTTCATAGCGTCTGCATAATTTTGCCAATATACCATGCCTCAGGGCATCTTTGCCTGCAGCATATGAGATAGACAAGGTTGGCTGAGTCACATGAGTATCTGCTGTGCACGTGGTGGATGGTGTTCCCACGTGTGATGGTAGTGTCCGTGTCAAAGATCTGACATGTCTTGCAGAGGTTGCCATGACAGGGTTGTATTGTGTTGTGATTGATATTGTCCTGAAGGCTGGGTAGTTTGCTGCAAACTATGGTCTGTTCAAAGTTTGGTGGTAGTTTGAAGTTTTACATGTACATATTAATCAATTAAAACTTTCTAATTGATTAAAAATTTAACAACATCTTAGGTTTGTTTTATACATTCTCATCTGTGGTGTGACCCCTTTGATCTTTTACTTCTAAAGACTGTATCTGATACTACCTCGCTCACTAACACCTGAAGAAACAGTAAGGCTCCGAAAGCCTGTCTTTTCAAATAAACCTGTTGGACTATAATCTGTTGTTGTGTGATTTCTGACTTTTTAATCTCAGTTTGGAAGATACTGTATTTCTGCTGCTAGTTCGAGATTATGAGCAAAGGGTATACATTAGGCTCAGAGGCTGTGGCTCCAATTCTGTGTAAGAAATTTGAGGTACAATTAACAGCAGCTGAGTTCAATTACTTACCAGTCTTTAAGTCAAACATTGGCCCAAATAACATTTCTTCAGGACTTTTGTGACCCTGAGAAAGAAATAAGTATTCTTGGCATTCTCTGTCATGTTCAAGGAGGGATTTCTATTCCTGAACAGATGTCTGATCTTGGTGGGTAGCTGGAAAGTCACATCGGTTCATTTCATTCTTCTCATTACTTAAAGAGAATCAGCTGAGGTGGGATGAAGCTGTTGTCGGTACTGCACTATTAAAAGACAGGATGTTAAATGGTTTCTTTTCACAAAAAGCAGGACCTCTCACCTCATGCATTTCTTAGCATTGTCAAGCTATTATGTACTGCATAATTGGAGAACTTATTACATAATGATCGAAATATATGGTTTGGAGAAACCAAATCGCTACACTTCAGATTTCAGTTCTCCTGCAATTTCAGTGTAATATCAGAAAGTTTAGATCCTTCTACTTCCATTGCTTAATGTTTTATCTCCTACCATTATTATTTTTGAATTATTTGAATCCCAATTTGACCCAATAAAGTAATGTTAAAGCAGTGTCTCTCTCACTCCCGGGTACTCATTTTAGTTTCTTTTCAAGAAATTTTTACTTCAGGTCAGGCAGCATTTGTGAAGGGAAAAACAGCAGTATCATTTCATGTCCGCTACTTTTCATCACAATATCAAGAGCATCATTGAGCTGAAATGTTGGGTGGAATCATAAGGGGCTCAGAGGAGATGAACCATGGCACGAGAAGCAGCAACATCGCACAAAAAGTCCATCTAGGCCAGTATGAAGGCCGGAGAAACTCACTGCATCTTTTAACTAAGTTCTGGTTGACGATGTGAGAGTCAAGTAATGCTGTTGTGAGTTACTTAATAAAGGGGATTATTGCTTGCTAATGACCTTATTAACTGTACATCTCACCTCATTAATGTGCAGCTTCCAATCCTACAATCTGCTGTGAACAACACTCTCAATATGGAAGTGACAACAGGCTCCTGACTACCTTCAGCTCACCATTGGCTGTAAAGCTCATTTATTTTGCCTGTCATGCAGCAGCATCTCTGTATATGATCCAGGGGCACCAGACACACAACACATTTGTCTGATATTTGCCAATACCTCATGATCTGTCTGTCTGTGCAAAAGAGCACGTCAATTACTGACAGTATTTCAATGCCGGCTGATGCTTCAACACACCAACAGGCATGGCATGCTATGGTAAGGCAAGGCATGAAGGCTGTGGGGAGCATAAAAGAGCAAGGTAGGCATCACTTGGATGGAATGGGGCCCTGGTGGCAGGTGGAGGTGAAGTTCAATGTGGTGGCTCTCCACCTGAGGATAGATGAGCAGAAATGTGCTGTTGTAGTAGTGCAAGCTAAAAGGGGACATGGAGACTCCGGGGGCTACCTGGTGACCAGATGGAGCTTGGTGCTGTCAGCTGTGTTCCCTGCCATCACTTGCCATTCTCTAGACACTTACTGCAACTGGAAATGTCTGGGGAATTGCCCAGGATGGAGTAAATCAGTTTGATGGATGAAAGCATGAAATCCATATCTGCTGGATGTTAGGATATTGGCAAGGTAAGTAAATGCAACTTGAGTTTGCAAACTGCAACTACATTTAGTTTGCAATTGTTTCATTGCCTATTTGTGAGGCATTCCGAGTGAATGTGCTTCGCGTTCAAATACTGGTCAGTGGTGATTCGCACCATGCATTGGTTTGTACAAATTGAACATTGGTATCTTAACGATGCAGAAGTTGGTGGCAATGACTTAAAGAGAGGTGAATAATGGCAAAGGTGTCCCGTAACTTGTGAAATATCCAAGGAGGCTGTGGAAGGCAGAGGCAATGGCTTCACCATTTGTCAGGCAAGTATTATGATGAACTCCACTGAATGCAATGATCAGTTTCTCAGCTGATGTGGGTTGGGATGGAGAGGATGTCAGAATATGTTCATTGTAATGTGATGGCCACTCAGCTAGCATGTCCGCTTCACCAAGTTCATGCACAGGCTGAGGATGATTGAATGATGGAGATATGGTCCTTGTAGTGAGGATGCTGTATGTCATACTATCTGGAGAAGTGTGTACTGCTCTCATCTGCAGGATTTGCCACGATTGGCTATTCTCAGATCTCAGAACCTATTTTGTTCCTTACATTCCCAACATACGTTATTGCTGGCAAGAGTCATGTGCTCAGCAGCTGGTAGCATGTATGTTGCTGGGCCTGCAATCCTAAGGAGGTGAAGATTGATCCAGATGAAAATCCTTCCGTGAAACTCGGCAACAAAAACAAAGTTGCTGGAAAAGCTCATCAGGTCTGGCAGCATCTGTGAAGGAGAAAACAGAGTTAATGTTTCAGTTCTGAGGACAGGTCACCGGACCTGAAACGTTAACTCTGTTTTCTCCTCCACAGATGCTGCCAGACCTGCTGATCTTTTCCAGCAACTTTGTTTTTGTTCCTGATTTACAGCCTCCGCAGTTCTTTTGGTTTTTATGAAACTCGGCAAAATTGACACAGCCAAAAAAGCTTAAATTAACAGCCCATTAACTCTCTTTTTCTTCTCCTCTGCTGAGTGTTTCCAGCATTTTTTGATTTCAGTTCAGAGTTTCAGTATCTGTAGCAGTTTATTTTTGTCATAGCTGAATGATCTTACGTCTATCCAATGCTATCACACAATAGGTCATGAATTGTTTAATTTTTATTTCGCTGGGGAGAAATTCTTCCATTCATAGAGCTTATAGAAACTTGCTTTAATATGGCATGAATGTTAGCTAAGTCAATATGGTTTCCCAATAAATTATAAATATTCTGTGAATCCCTGTTGTGTACACCAAAGTTCAGATCAGTTTTGCAATTAACATCAGAACATAGGAAAGTCTAGAACAAAAATGCATTCAGATCATCTAACCAAACCATCCACAATCCATAATGCAGACTATTATAGCAGCAATAGTTGATCCCTTACCTGAGGAAGCAATTTTCTTTCAATGCATTCATGGAACTCAAAAATTGTCTCTCAATATTGATGCAACCCAGTGTCAATTAATTTCAATTGATAATATTCTTTTAGCATTAGCTCCTCACTTACATTGTCCCATGAGAAATAAAGTTTGAACTGATCTTTCACCTTCCTGACAGTTTCTGATTCTTGTATGTCTCTTGTAATCCTGTGTTTAATATACACGGTGAAAAGCATTTCACTCCTTTGTTTCCATTATTAATTTGAAGCCCTGCGTTATCACATTATTCAACATGACTCAACTGTAAACATAAAGTTTACTTTCTTGAGCCTGGCTTTATAAGTTGGTTTTCATGAGTATTAGAATAAAACATATTCTTGCACCTTCCATAATGCATCTGTGTCCCTTTGAAATGAGAACAACATTTCATGTCCTATTCCAGAATTGACCCTGCCAATTGCTTAATTCCAACATGTACAATGTCAATATAACTAGTTCCAATGTGAAGTACAATGTCATCCAGATATACACCAGCACCCAATTTCTGTTACTAATAACTGCTTTCTGTTGACCTCATGCTTCAGTATATGACCTGCGTGTATTTGGTCTCTGCTTTCATGTTATCTTGATTGGTGCCATATTGATTTAGTTAGCTTTGTTGATTTTAAGAATTAATTTGAGATGGCAAGCGATACAATATGACAGGTATGCCTTCTTTGCATTGAGGCACTTGTTTACATTCCTGGCAAACAAATTAGTTACACTGGTCTACACCAAATAGGACCCACTCATGACCCACTCACCAACACATATTGCCTTTTACTTCCTTGTATCTCCCCACTTTTATCCATTAAATCTGTGATTTAATCATTTATCCACCACATTTCAGACATCTACAGTCTTGAGGAACATAGTCTTGTCTACTCTTTTCTGATCGATACATCGCCAGGGAAGCTAATAATTCTGTAACACTACCCTGATGTTATATTATTTATAAGTATTATAAACAATGTAGATTCTAAAACCAGTCACCGATGAGTTTGACAGGGACAACAGCAGAAATTGGCGTATGAAAGGAGGGGATGGACAATGAGATACGGGGCAGACAATCTTGAGTATTGCGGCACCATGTAGCTCACTCATAGCAGCGTGAAAAGGATAATGTACCATCTTTGACCAAATCTTAAACTCATCAAAAAGAAGGAAAATGGCTGCCAGATCATTCACAATGGATGCAAATAAATCCTCTTTATTTACCTGCAAGGTGGGGTGTTTGACACGTTTATACTCTGAGGCAGAGAGTTAATGTTGGTTGAATATCCCTGAATGAGTGTGCCTCAGTAAACATAGATAAAATGATCCTTTGCCTCCAGTGATGGGTACCCTCCACCACACAGTCTCACATACACAAGTAAGTGTGGAGCATGAGTACGGGCAAGGGCTTATTACAAGGCATTCATATTAATTTTGACCTCAGTGCTCTCCTTATTAAAGCGCAGTGTCTTGACTGCACTCATGAATATAAGATTCGAAGGATCCCCAACGTGTGCTGCTACCTAAAATACATTTAGATGTGCACAAATCCCCAGCAATATAACTTCTATTATGCTTGGGATGTATTAACAGGCTGCTTAACTCTGACATGATAGCCGCTTAACCAGGTCCTGCAACTAAAACAACTGTCAATCAGATGTGACGATTGAAAATATACATGTATTTAGAGATGAGGAAGGGTGTTAATACTGATCTGTCACCTGTGCTACCTATGTGCCATCAGAGTGCTTTTTTTTGCCTTTCCTCCCACTCTCATTAAGTCCAGGTGTAGTCCTGGGGTCTTCAGCTAAGTTGGAGGGAGGCTGCTGTATAATGGGCACGGAGTCTTTGTAGCTTGAGGGCCCAGATGTACTGAGAGAGTTCCACCCAAATGTAGATTCACCCACCTTGATTGCAATGTCTACAGAGTTGGAAATTGCAGGCTCCTGGCACCTCTCAAGGGTCCTAAGAGGAAAATTCTGGACCCCTGTGCGTCTTTCCTCTCCCATTTAGGTGCTTGCTGGCATTACCCTGTCTCCCTGAAAGGGAGGAGCACCTGCAATGACGTCTAAGGGCCTAAATTCCCCCTCACCTTGTCATTGATGCTGAGCACCAATGGCTAAAGTGATGGAGTGCAGGTCTACATGCATTTCTGGCAGCCTTGGAACATTCTGCTGGAACTGTCCTCGAAGAGAGCCAGTGCATGCATGCTGGAACCAAGACAATGGTAACATGATGGACTCTTCCAACCTCTGATCCACTTTACAAGTGTTTCTGGCAAACATGTTGTCTCCTCTGTCAGTAATCAGCTGCTGTCTATCTGTGCCTTCTTAAAGCAACAATGCTTTTAAAGTTGTAAGTTAACATGTTACTTTTTTTTCTTTTTTCCCAATCTTCTGGATTATTTTCTCCTCATTGTGGGATTATAAATGCACCATTGCAACCATGCAGTATTTTCTTCGAAGGCCACTCTGAATACTCTGCAATATTTGCTATCCCTACCACTGTGTCAGGGGGTCAGTATTGTTTGAGGTAGTTTACTGACATCAATCCTTCTTTATCTTAGGCCTATCTAATGATTAGTGATCAAGGACAAAGCACCATGTTTACAGAGCGGGCATTGCTCTTAGATAGCAAGAAGGTTGACCACCTGATAGACCAAATATGATTGCACATAATTCTATCATGATTAATAGGATGTTATAGTGCTGGTACAAATAAGTTTACTTCATCCCAAAACAAGAGTAGAACTTCTTATCTCCACCAACAGACTATGTGCGGCATCAATAGAATGTGTGGAGCCAATGTATTATAAACATTCACTTCTTCATTAACATAACCCTTATACAATAAGCAGCAAATCAAGAAAGAGCAGGAAGAAACAAAGCTCAGGAGATGATCAGTCAACGCAAAGGTAGATAACATCATCTGATCAGTATTGATAAACAGCTCAAATTCACTTATGGCCTTTGAAGCACGTAGCAAAACAGACCAATTAAATTTCACTTATTTTTGTTGTACTCCTCTAGTTTTGCCCTGAGCTGCCCTCTTGACAATATTACAAAATTATGACATGAAGTTGTTTGTAAGGGACTAAACTGTTTTGCATCCACATTTTTAACCAAAATGCAAGAAGTAAGGTCAAGTTATTACTTGTTACTGCAGTGATATATTGCAGAGAGGTATGTTTAATACAATTTCTCATTGTGAGAGGCTCCATGCATTTTTAAGTAGAAGTTCAGTACATTAGTGGAAGCATTAGACCTATTTGCTGACCAAAAAAAACGGGAGGCTATAAATATGACTGTACCCAATGATATTTTAAGAATAAACAAATATGATAAATAAATAAATGTAAATCTTTTCTCACAGAGTGAGAATGGATGGGTTCAGTTGCAAGGAAAAGTATAACGTGAAAGGTAATGGAGAAGGTATAATTGCTGGTTTGTGATGGGGTTGATTGTGAACAGAAAATAGAAGGAAAGAACAGAATGTGTGACTGTCTTATTATGCCAAGGAAACACAAAGGTGATGGGAAACTGATGAACTGATGGCACAAACCAGAATAATAGGACAGAGAGTATGGAAAGGGTCAGGAATCTAACTTCAGGCAGATAAGGGGACAACTATGAGAAGGCTGGGGTGGGGGTGTGGCAGTCAATGCAGGATGAGGGTGTTGTACTTAAATGCACACGGTATAGCGTAGTGTTCGTAACAAGGTTAGCCAGGTGGACATCATAGAATATGAGTTCCCTGATTGGGGCTGTCCATCAGGGAGCCCATGGCTGTCAAATAAGAACAGGAGTGTCAGACATTCTGGCGCTCGAGAGTCGGCTCTGAGGGAGCTGGATATGCGTCAAGGACTTTCTACATGTAAATAAGGGATGATTTAGTGATGGCATACCGGCATCTGTGGAGTTATTTCAGTGGTGATGAGAGAAAAGCATGCTCTTGAAGAAATTCGCTCACAATATTTGTCTTTGAGTTGAAGTAAGCATTTCTAGCATCATGCCATTATTTGGGAAGTTTGACTTGCTCGATTCTGCCGTCAAAGACTGGGCCTAGAATGTGGAAAGAATGCATTATTTTTTCTGGGCAAATTTTTTCGGGGCGGATGAAAAGTAATTCTCCTGGCAGCTCACTTATTAGGAACCCAAATTTCCCAGAAGCACCAGATACTAAAACCTTTCAAGAGTTGACAGACTTAGTTAAGGAATATTATGACCCAAAACCTCCTCTAATTCTGAGATGCTATCAGTTTTACTTCGAATTTTGAGAACCAGGGGAATTGTATTGGGATTTTTGATGAGGTTAAGATGACTGGCAGAAGCATATGACTTTTGTTTAATTTTTAACGCGATGCTGAGAGACCATTCAGTATGTGAGATTAATCTTGTAGCCATGCAAAAGTACCTATTAGTTGAAGCCCAAAGGGACTTCAAAAAGGCACTTCAACTGACTTTATCATTGGAAAATGCAGCAAGTGGAGCATTTGGGTTGCAGGGTATTAGGATGGAAGTGGACATTTTCGCCAGTTCGGCTGAGCTTGGGTAACACCATTTGAGTGAAGTCAATTGCAAAACCTCACTCAGGAAATATCCAGAACAGAGGGACTGCAGGTCAGCCCACAGTTAAACCCCAAAACAAAGTAAAGCCAAACAGTTAAATTTTTCTTCAGGATCTGGGCTGGCAAGCCATTGTAGTTGCTGCCAGTATGCAGATTCAAAATGGCAAGAAAGTCCAACGATAACTAAATTGAGTAGAAGAACTCATTCACCAGTATCCAGGAGAGTGCACAACCTGGAAAGTCCACCTACATCTGGTTTGGAACAGTTAAGTTGCTTAGCAACATCCAAATCAGAACCAATCAAAATAAATATCTGATTAAATGGTCACTCACTTTAGATGGAGGTTGATACCAGCACGGCCATTTCAGTGATCGCAGAACCAGTCTTTAACAAAATTCACTCTGCACTCCAACCATTAAATTTCTGCAAAACCTTGGCTAGACTGAGACCCTATGTCAGGGAACCTTAACAGATTAAGGGAACAACTTTGGTTCCAGTCTCTTATGAGAAGCAGCTGGTTCAGTTACCACTGGTTGTAGTAAAAGGCATAACCCCAAGCTGATGGGCAAAATTGATTGAGAAAGATTCACCTAGGCTGGCTCAACATTTCTTGGTTAGAAAATGGCTGCCTGAGTGAAGTTCTAATCCAAAACCCAGAAGATTTTCAGGAAGGTTGAGGGAATATCAAAGGAGACAAGGCCACCTTGCATGCTGAGCCGGAAGCAATTCAATTATTCTGCAAGGCCTGCACAGTGCCATTTGCCTTATGAACAAAAGTAGAGGTGGAAATCAGGAGGGTGGAAGGCGAAGGAATCATCAAACCAGCCCAGTTTGCAGAATGTGCAGCATCAGTCGCACTGATTGTGAAGCCCGATACATCGGTTTGTTTTTGTGGGGGTTTTAATCAAATCACAAACTGCTTTTTGCAGCTGGATAGGTACCCATTCCCTCACATAGAGGGCTTAGGTGAAAAACTGGCAGTGGTGGCTGTCCTTCACGAAGATGGACATGAGCGATGTGTACCCGCAATTGTGGTTAGATGAGGATTTCCAGAAATATGCTGCAATTAATACCCATAAGGGTCTGTACCAATATTTGAGACTGCCATTTGGGGGTATTGTCAGCCTGTTCAATTTTTCAGCAGATGATGGAGAACATTTGGCATTGTTGGTTTAACCCTTAATGAGATACTGAGAAACCATTTGCCATGTGGGATTAATGACATAACCATGCAAAAGCACCTATGACTCAGTGGTTAGCAGTGCTGCCTCATAGCGCCAGGGACCTGGCGCAGTTCCACCCTCAGGTGACTGTCTGTGTGGAGTTGACACATTTTTCATGTGTCTGTGTGGGTTTCCTCCTACAGTCCAAAGATGTGCAGGCTAGGTGGATTGGCCAAGCTAAATTACCTATAGTGTTCAGGGATGTGTAGATTAGGTGGATTATGTAGGCTGGGTCTAGGTGGGATGCTCTGAGGGCTGGTGTGGGCTTGTTGGGCCGAAGGCCCTGTTTCCACACTGTAGGGATTCTATGATTATTCAGGTGAAGTCCAGCTAGACTTCAAACAGGCACTACACATTGGAAAATGAACCACGTGGAATGTAAGGTAATAAGAGATATTGATAGTATTTGTCTTTTCCCTGAGATGGGGAATTTCAAGACCAAAGGGCACATTTTTTTAAGGTGAGAGGAGAGAGATTTTAAAAAGACAAAAGAGGCGAATTTTTACACAGAGGGTAGTTTGCACGTGGAATGAACTTCCTGAGGAAGTGGTGGATGCAGGTACAATTACAACATTTAAAATTAATTTGGATGGATACATGAATAGGAAAGGTTTGGAGGGATATGGCCCTGGAGCAGTAAGGTGGGACTAGCTTAGCTTGGCATTATGTTCAGCATGGGCTGGTTGGGCCGAAGGGTCTGTTTCTGTGCTGTATGTCGCTATGACTCTATATGAGTTATGGGGTATTCCAATTGAAGTGTACAAATTCGTCAGTCCAACTGTGTTGGGAAACAGTGCTTGAGTGAAGGCAATTTTACAGCCACACTCAGGGCATATCCTGAACAGAGGGACTGCAAAGGAAAAAAGACCCTGATGAGAGTTTTGTGCAGACCTCTCACATAGTCAGGATGTAGGGCAGAAAATAAATCAGGAGATAGAAAAGGCATGTAAGAAAGGCATTGTCAGATTAATCATGGGGGAGTTATATGTACAGGTGGGCTGGGAAAATTAGGTTGCTCATGGATCTGGTAAGTACATGAATAGGAAAGGTTTGAAGGGATATGGGGCAGGAGCAGGCCGGTTTAGTTTCGGATTATATTTGGCATGAACTGGTTGGACCGAAGGATCTGTTTCCGTGTTGTGTGACTCTAAAAGGTATTTGTGGAATATCTATGAAATGTTTTTTTTTCTGGAGTTGCTCGTGGTAGACCCCACTGGGAATCAGACAATTCTGGATTTGGTGATGTGTAATGAGGTGGAGCTTACGATGAAGGAACCCCAACGGCCATAAATGTTGGAATTCAACCCATAATTTGAGAGGGAGAAGTTGGAATCAAATGCAACAATATTACAATTGAGTAAATGTAACGACAAAGATATGAGGAAGGAGCTAGCCAGAGTGGAAGAGGACCCTAGCAGGGAAGACGGTGGAGCAACATTGGCATGGGTTTCTATTGGTAATTCGGAGTCACAGCAGAAATTCACCCCAAGGAAGAAGAACCATACTAAGGGGATGACGAGGCAACTCGGGATGACAAGGGAAATCAGGACAACATAAAAGCAAAATAAAAAGTATTCAATGTGGTAAAGATTACGGGGAGGCCAGAGGGTTGGGAAGCCTTTTTAAAAAACCAGCAGAGGATAACTGAAAAAAAGCAATAATGGGGGAGAAGATAAAATATGTGGCGAAGCTCGCTAGAAATATAAAAGACGATTTCAGAGCTTTTATGGATGTCGAAAAGGTAAGAGAGAAGCAAGAATGGACTTTGGACCACTGGAAAATGAGCCTGGAGATGTAGTAATGGGAACAAAGAAATGACGGAAGAACCAAATAGATACTTTGCATCAAGCTTCCTGGTGGAAGACACCAGTGGCAGACCAGAAGTACAAGAAATTCAGGGGGCAGAAGTAAGTATATTGGATATCATTAAGGAGAAGGTGATGGTTAAGCTGAAAGGACCAAAGCTGGATAAATCACCTGAATGGATGGACAACACCGAAGGACTTAGCTGAGGAGATTGTAGAGGTATCAGTAGTGATCTTTTAAGAATCACTTGAGTCAGGGAGAATCCAAGAGGAATGGAAAATGGCTAATGTAACATTCCTGCTTAAGAAGGGAGGGAGGCAGAGGACAGGAAATTATAGACCAGTTAGCCTGACCTTGCTTGTTGGTAATATTTTAGAGTCCATTATTAAGAATGAGATTGTAGAATAAAATAGGTCTGAGTCAGCAAAGCCTTTTCAAGAGGAAGTCATGGCTGACAAATCTGATAGAATTCTGTGAGGAGGGGTTGAGCGAGTTAGGCAAAGGAGAGCCAGTGGACATGATCAATTTAGATTTCCTGAAGGCATTTGACAAGGTGCCACACGGGAGGCTGCTAAATAAGGTAAGAGCCTTTGACGTTAGGAGCATGGTATTGGTATTCATAGAAGATTGGTTGAATGGCAAAAGACTGAGTAGGGATAAAGGGGTCTTTTTCAGGATGACACGCATTGACTAGTGGAGGTCAACAGGAGTCAGTGTTGGCACCATGACTATTCATGGAGCTGGGGATATTGTTGCCAAGTGCGTAATTGACTCAAAGCTGGGTAGAGGGACAGGTAATCATAAGGGAATGGGGAGGCTGCACTAGGAATTGGACAGGTTAGAGGTTGTATTCCACCTATCACTCCTTTACCCATGTGGGAAAGTTTGAGGTTATGCACTTTGGTAGGAAGAATAGAAGTGTAGACTATTTTCTAACTGGGGAAAGGTTTCAGAAATCAGAAGCACAAATTGACTTAGGAGTTCTAGTTCAGGATTCTCCTAAGGTTAACATGCAGGTTCAGTTAGGAAGGCAAATGCAATGTTAGCGTTCATAGAGTCATATAGCATGGAAAGAGACCCCTTGGTCTAACTAGTCCACTCTGACCATGTTTCCAAACTAAACTAATCCCATCTGCCTGCACTTGGCACATATTCATCCAAACATTTCCTGTTCATGAACTTATCCAAAAGTCTTTTAAACGTTGTAGCTGTACCCACATCACCACTTTATTGGGCAATTTGTTCCACACACAAAACACTCTCTGTGTGAAAATAGTTACCCTTGATGTCCTTTTTAAATATTTCTCCTCTCATCTTAAAAAAATACCCCCCCCCTAGTTTTTAACTCCCCCACCTTAGGGAAAAGACCCTTTTCATCCACCTTATATTTGCCCTCATGATTTTATAAACCTCAATAAAGCCACCCCTCAACCTCCTACACTCCAGTGAAAAAAGTTCCAGCCTTTTCAGTGTAACCCTCCATTTCCAGCAACATCCTGGTAAATTTTTTTCTGAACCCGCTCCAGTTCAGTAACATCCTTCCCATAACAGGGCAACCAGAACTACACACAGTACTCTAGAAGAAGCCTCACCAACATCCTGTAGAGCCTCAACATGACATCCCAACTCGAACACTCAAAAGTGTGAGCAATGAAGGCAAGCATGCTAAATGCCTTCTTAACCACCCTGCCTATCTGTGATGCAAATTTCAAAGAATTATGTACTTGAATCCCTAGGTCTCTCTGTTCCACAACACTACCCAAGGTCCTACCACTAATTGTATAAGTCCTACCCCTGTTTGTTTTACCGAAATGCAATACGCTTATCCAAATTAAACTCTATCTGCCATTCCTCAGTCCATTGACCCAATTGATCAAGATCTCTTTGTAATCTTAGATAACCTTCTTCACTGTCTACCACAGCACCAAATTTGGCATCATGTGCAAACATACTAACCATGCCTTTTATATTCTCATTCAAATCATTTACATAAATGACAAACAAAAGTAGACCCAACACCAATCCCTGTGGAACATTCATTTCAGAAGGGAGAGAATGCAAAAGCAATGATGTAATGTTGAGACTGTTTAATGATCTGGTCAGACCACATTTGGAATATTGTGAGCCCCATCTCTAAGGAAAGATGTACTGGCTTTGAAGGTGTCCAAAGGGCGTTTGCGAGAATGATCCCGGAGATGAAGAATTCATCATATGAGGAGTGATTGAGGACTCTGTGTCTGTACTCAATGGAGTTTAGAAGGATGAGGGGAATCTGATTGAAACATATAGCATACTGAAAAGCCTGGACATAGTGGATGTGGAAGATATTTTTCCAAGTATGAGAGATTAGGTTCTGAGGGCCCAGCCTCAGAATGAAGGGACGACACTTCAGAACTCAGATGAGGATGAATTTCTTTGATCAGAAAGTGATCAATCTTTGGAGCTCATTGCCGCAAGGGGCTGTGGAGGCCAAATTATTGAGTGTATTTAAGACAAAGATCGATTGCTTCTTGATTGGTAAAGGGATGAATGGTTATGGGAAGAAGGCAGGAGAATGGGATTGAGAAACACATCAGCCATGACTGAATGGTGGAGCAGACTCTATGGACCGAATGGCCTAATCCTGCTCCTATATGTTATGAAACCTGATATTAATGCTTGAGACAATTAACACAGGCACATTTGAACGGAAACTAAGGAAATGAAATTGAAGGAAATTGTGATAAAATGAAGTTGGAAGATCCTTTTGTATAACGTAAGCCTAAATACAGACATTTTGGACTAATTGGCCTGCTTCTACTTTGTAAGGCAATATTGCCAGTGAAGCAGGTTTTCTTCATTTTGACTTATTCACTTCTGTTACAAGCATAATTCTATCTTTGATGTTGCTTTATTTTTCTGAATTTCATTATTTCAGTATGTAACTGCCTCACCAGCTGATTAACTGTTAGCTTAGCTTAAAATTACTTAGTGCTCATTTTGATTGCCTGATCAGTCATTCAAATTAGTGATACACATCCAAGATCCTGCCAGTACATTCAGAGCAGAAAGAGCAGTTTTAGTTTTAGGTCTATACAACTACTTATAGAGTATTTGATGTGCATGAATCCTGATGTTCACCATTGCAAATGGTGTGTCTCTTCATTGGACATTATTGAGATGTAACATATGCAAATATTGCATTTAGCCCATTAACCAAAATATTACCAGACCTCAACAGTCCAAAATGTACAAGAGACACTCCAGATAAATATATAGTGGTTGGAAAACAGAACAGCTTACCAGAGATTTGAAAAACAAGAAGGAAAAAATACCACAGATCATTGCTTATAAAGTGTCTATTGGTTTTTATTGAAGAATAAATGAATTGAGTCAACATTACTATGTAATTAGGCTAACACAAACTGCTTGCAAGATATATAGAAAGTAATATTTGTCATAGCTCACTCACAGAAGTCTTTCGTATGTCCTATTTGTGCCAGGGAGTACCGATATCTTCCTATAACTGAATGAAGTTGTGGTATTAAACGGTGCAAGCTCCAATTGCAATTCACCATCTAGCACAAAGTGTGACAAGAAGTTGTTTGCAAGTGCATGTACTGATTACAAATGTGAATATGAAACAAAATGCAAAAATAGGTATCAAGTTGTTAATTGTTCCAGTATATGCTATGGTGACATATGTTGCAGTGGCAAATGTGACATGGTTTATCACTGTGAAAGGTTTAGTGCATATTTTAGTGGAGGTTCAGTATGTCAAAGCAAGGACTAGACCTATTTGTGACTTGTTGATAGCAAGCTGGCCAATTTTATGGACCACTTCAACCAGCCATTTGGGCTGTAATACAAGTATTAAAGAACAAGCATGTTTAGAGCAGTTGTCCATGTGATTAATAGGGCATTTTATTTCAGGATTCAGCGAACACTATTTATTCCAAATCTTCAACCACAACAAAAAATGCTTTGTTTAACTTAACTAAATAATGCAGTAAATATTTGAAAGCCTTCACTCGCTATTGATAAACACGTTTGTTTTCAAATTCTCATTTTTAAATTTGTCATTTTTAACAAAATCCAGACCACAATGAAACCTTTACACGGTTGCCAGATCCTTTCTGCCTCATGATTACAAGTTATTCACATCATATTCCTCACAGTTAGACCATTATCTTGTCTTTTGAGATAATTAATTTGACCCTTAAGATCTTAAAGGTTGCATTGCTTTGGAAGTTCAATGCTTGGTCGAACATTGTCACAGTCTGCAAAACATCCCAGCCTTAGATAATTGAAAATTCTCCACTATCATTCCAATGTCCTAGATTTATTTATCATGCACATTTATCCTCCAGCTCTACAAGTTACACGTATTTTCCTTGAACAATTCATCATCTTATCTCCATGCACTGAAGTTGAAACACACACCGTTAAATGCATGTCTTCTCTATCACCTGTTGGCTATAGACAAATGAAAACTGGAAATGACAAAATAGCTACATTGTCACATAAAAACAAATTGCAGAGCTTTCATCCTGCAGCTGGCATGTTTATAGTTGAAATGTTAGGATTTAATTTCTAAATTCAACTGTTTTGGAATATGGTAGTGTTTCTATTGGCAAATGTTATGAATTTCTTTAGCATTATTCAGCTCACGTGGCTTACAGGATTTGAAAAAGACTTGTGTTCACATTTCTATTTGACACTTTCCACTTCAATTATCAAAATGGCAGAATTATTCAGTTTTGGAAATAAAAATACTGAAAATATTAACCTGCTGTCCGCAGTTATACTTTTGTCTGTAAATGGTAATCCACAAGCTTAATTTTTCTTAGAGACTCATCATTAGTACAATTCTATGATGCGTTTACATACTTTAGATACAACTGCTGATGAATGTGGGGAGGAAACATTTTTGACATTGAAGCAAGTGGGAAGATAAGCCGATGGTATAATCTAACAACTTTCAACTCCAGCATCAGTGTATTTTGTACGCATTTAGTGACTTAAACAACTTGTATTACGACAAGACACTGAAGATAATGATAGCCAACTTGAAGAACAGGTTCATTGTTTGCTTACAAGCCCTTTAATTGTCGGCTGCTCTTTCTGAATATATGATGTCCTCACCTAATTGGACTATTGAAACAACTAATAGGAATCAAACACCATACACTATTAATTGTATGGGACTTCAGCCACATCTGACAATGAGAAGAAAAGTAACAATATTTGGAATTTCTAATGGGTCCAGTATAGAGTGCATAGGCATTAAAAGTTATGTCTGACTGGACTCAAGATGCATGACTGCTGCTTCTCACAGGAGAATCAACTCATTGGAACTGAGCAACCATACAATGGTAAGAAAGGACCCTGGCCCTGACACATAAAATCAGAACCCAGTTAGAAGTGGAATCCGTGGGGAACTGTCAGCTTTGAAATGTCTCAATTCAAACCTGCTTCATCAAAGATTGAGTGGAGAAGACTAATCTCATTTTCTAGACCCTTAAATCCTATTTTCCCAGGCAGCTTTACACTCTGCTGTCTCAAGATGTCTCTTAAGGAGCATATTGTATTCTGTGTTGAGTCTTAAATGGAACAATGCGTCTGAATACATCAGTGTCACAAACACTATGTCCGTCAAATCCAAAAGAATTCACTTTATCCCTGTAAGAAATAGGAATTACATTGATTAACTGAAAAGTAAGTGGACATATTTGGTTTGATTATGCACCACTTAAATATATCATATCCAATAGAATGAATGATTATTGCAACAAGTGAAAAAATAAAAGTCAAATGAAAGTATTATTGCTTAACTGGCTTGTAATTTGGTACCTGTTTTCTGACTTTCATATAGTTGTGATTGTGTTCATGTCTATAAAAGACATAAATGACTGCTGATTTTGACAAATAGAGACCTGGGGTAATACACAGTAGTTATGCACAAAATGACTCTGCGGCCAGTGAAGCAGGTGCAGTTTTGAACCTCTATCTAGAGTGTGGTCGTCGGAAATTTTAACTTGTCAATGAGGACTTTAATATGAGGGATAATCAGGTGGAATTTCAGTGGGCAGTCTAACCAAGATCAGCTGTTTTAGGCTGTTGACCATTTTGTACCAACTCCTCAGTCAAAACTGTACAAATGCTGTATGCGTGATAACAAGCATGGGGCTGGATGAACACAGCAGGTCAAGCAGC
>JAHRHZ010000266.1:11831232-11850062 GCA_024137785.1 Ginglymostoma cirratum
TTAGAGTTTTCCTGCTCCTATGATGCTGCTTGACCTGCTGTGTTCATCCAGCCCCATGCTTGTTATCTCGGATTCTCCAGCATCTGCAGTACCTTTTATCTCAAATGCTGTATGCGTGATTGGTTATCAGTTCTCCACCATATACTGCCTATGCTGCAATTGGTATTTGCTAATAACTCAAAGAAGTTTACAGCACAAAGTTCCAATTGTCACCAATTCAAGAGTTGGGAGATGGCTTTATCTTGCTAGCATTTGCTCTAAAGAGTGGAGAAAGTTTTGGGTTTGCTAGCAACCCAGCACCACATTCATGCTGACAATCTACAATTTGTCATTTTAAAGGGTGGGGAGGGCAATAGTTTACCATCAAGCAGCTAAAGCCTGTTCACCCAGGAAACACTGTCTAATATTCAACGGGGTTCCTTGGACTCGAGATCACTGGCCAAATTTCTCCTGTTCCCCTTGCTGATGAGTATTCTTGAAGCATATGTCCCCTCATATAGGAAATTCATCCAAATCAATCTGTGCTGAGCGAAGGTCTCTCATACATTGATGTCTCCTAGCACTGTATGCGTGGTGCACTAATTGATTTGTTGGACTGATGGTAAAGCCAAAGATTTTGGTAGGATTTAAATTATTGATGTGGGGAGCCCTGAGTGTTCCTTTTAACACCAAAAATAATTAAGGCCACTGTTGGCTCCCCCATTCTCAATTCCTTCACCCCATAACCATGGTAATGATAAGCTGTTGCCGCCCAGAATTCTACAGAACACCAAATATTAACTGAGCCTGAATCTGGTGAGCTGCTTTCCAATGCCAGCTTGGCATCCACAGCTCACTAGTTTTACTTCTGTTTTACCAGGGCCTCTGACCCTTTTACACTTGAACCCAGTGAGATGTTGGAGCACTCAGTCCAAATATTTAAACTTGACTTGTTTTGGAAATGTTCAGATCAAGTATCCAGTATTAAATATCCAGCTTCATAGTTAGTGTCATTTTCTTTTACTGAGTTATGTCCATTCCCACTTGATCTTGTTTACTCTGCTGGTCATAGAATCCCTACAGTGCAGAAAGAAGCCATTTAGCTCACTCAGACCCATCCTATCCCTGTAATCCCATGTTTCCCATGGTTAAATTGACCTAACCTACACATCCCTGGACACCATGGGGCGGGTTAGAATGGCCAAAGATGTGGACCGTGGGAGGAAGTTGGAGCACCCGGAGAAATGCCACACAGATGCAGGATGTGCAAACTCCACACAGACAGTCATCCAAGGCTGGAATTGAACCTAGGTTCCAGACACTGTGAGGCAGCAGTGCTAACCACTGTGCCACTGTGCCATCCTGATGTTAGCTGTTAGCATCTGTTAAAATGTAGAATGAAAATATCAATGGTCCCACCTTACTCCTGTGCATAGTTCTCCCGAGATAGAAGGTACTTTGGCACTGTTCCAAAGAAGACTTCTTTCAGACAAGAAACGTTAGCTCTCTGTATATGTCTTGTTATAGCTGCTGAGCTTTGCCAGCACTTTGTTTTTAAATCCCCAACAGCACGGCATTGAGGTGAATGAACACATTCTTCCAATGCCCTCTCTTCAATTTTTTCACTGAGAACTTGGTGAACAAATGAGGCAAAAAACCCATCAATAAACAGCAGAAGTGATTTCTTCCTAGAACAGGTGACTTTTGAAATAATTGAAGTGGTGAGACATGAAGTTCATTTCACAAAGGAGACTCTTGTCAAAATACATATTGCATCAGTTGCCTGAGTTCCGGCCCACCACAAATGTCAAAAAAACAGGACAAGTCATATATAAAGCTGAAGGATTAAGAAGTTAAAGGGTTTGATTTTACCATTTACAAGCGGATGCAAATTGAGAGACTGCACATTAAAATTTCTTAAAATATGCTTCAGCAAACTCTAAGTGGAACTTTATCATCTGATGCCAATTGATCTCAAAATCCTATTACAGGCTTACGAACAGAAGTAACACTGTAAAATGATTAGAAAAGCATTGCTTGACTCAGTTTCTGCACATTTTCTCTGAAATTTTCAATGACATAAGTGTGTGTTCAACCAGGGGATGATGGGTGGGGTCAAACAGAGGACAATGACCAGCCTGGCACTAAACTTGGAACAGTTATGGTCATTCTCAACTCCAGAACTAAGAGAGGGCAGCGAGTAAAAGGTTAAGTCAGCCTACGGTCAAATTCAGTTCTCAGAATTTATTGGACTAGTCAGTAAGCTTTCTTTGAAAGACAGCATGTCTCCAAGTCCAACCTTTCACCAAAAACTCTGCAGCATCACTATAACCAAATCAAACGCTTTCTGGTCAGGATCAATATGTTAAGTACATTTACTTCTACTGTAAAAAAGGAACAGCTGATCTAAACAAAAGTGACAATCTAAGCAAACAAGTTGTGGGTGAAAATGAGCCCATTTCAGGGCTCATTAGCTAAGCTAGAATTCCTAGTGTCTGACTGTGGGAATGCAACGCTATTGGAGATGACTTTCAGAAGAAATGTTAAATTGGGGGTCTCAGCCAGGTGTATGTCAAATATCCCAAAGCATAAGAGGGTGCTCCCAGATTACTGGCCCACAACTATCACCTAATCAATGTTACCAATAAATGGCAGATCTGACAGCTTATATCATTATGTTCTATGGGATCTTACTTATTTACCCCTCAATGGTACTCAACTGACTTGCAAAAAGCATTATATAAATGTAATTTTTTTTGAAGATCACAAGGTCTATAGTTTGATTTGGAATGTGTTAGTCTGCCTCCAGCATGGAAATGAAGGATATGCCAATAATTAGATGACTTTTTCAGTTCAAGCCTCATGTTAATTTTGGGCTAGTTCAGGCAGTCATGACAACGAAATCTTCCTTTTGTCTCAAATATCAGACACTGACCTCGGAAAAAACATGTTATAATCCTTACAAGGCTCACAGGGAATCACTAATTAATCTCCTTGTGGAGCCTGTTGAGTATCAGTTCCTTAGTAACAGGCAATGTCCTATCTAGTTGGAACTCAATACTTGAGCCCCTTATAAATCAGACCCAGAGCTTTTGCAGCACAGAGGTAATGTCCCTACCCCTGGACCAAGAGGCCTGGGTTTAAGTCCCATCTCTTCCAGAGGTGGGTAATAACATCTCTGAACAGCATGATCAGAAAAATAAGTTTATAAAAAGTAGACCCAGTATATTCCCACTCTCCCTGCCCCCACCTTCACTTTTGAAGGCTCACATTGATCGTGATGGGCTTTGGTTGTAAATGGCTACATGGGTGTTTTATTGGTAGTGGTTAGTATTCAGAAAGGAAACCAAAACAAAACACAAAAATAAGAGTCATGGCAATTTTGGTGCTGGGAAAGTCACTTGGTTGTGTATGATAGCACTTCTGAGCATTAAAAGAAGTTAAAATTAATTGGAGAGTGAGAGCTAACATCTTGGAGCATCCTTCCTCTAACTAACCTGGAAAGCAGGCTGCAGTTTCTTCCAAGATTGAAAGCCTTCCCTGACCTTCCTGTTTCAAGTGCATTTCCACCATCTTTATTGGACAGCGACTAAGCACATCCTCCAAACACTAATTGGACAATTCAGAGAAAATCAAATTGGGTGACTGTTTCCCATCCAGTGTGGGTTTCCTACCCCCATTTAGCTCTATTGTTGGGATCTTCAAAACCATTGAGGAAAATCTTGTTGGTAAAGGAATTTCCAGAGGACTATTCAAGTTCCCCAAACAATGCCTTCAGAGTCTGCTGCAATGCGAATCTCACAGGGACCCCATACGCCATCTCCCATCTAGAGTGGAAAACCCAGGCCTTCATTTTAAAGAACATTATAGCACAGGAACAGACCCTTCAGCCCGCTAAGAATGTGCTGACGCATGATGCTTTCTAAACTAAAAACCTTTAGCTTATACACTGGCTGTATCCCTCTATTCCCTGTCTATTTGTATATTGGTCAAGAGAATATGAGGTATTTCTGGGATGTGATTATGTAAATTCTATTTCTTCTGCCTCCTCATTTTGTTTCAAAATAGCTTCTATTTCCAAAGGTAGAGAACAGTTCCAAATCAAGCATATATTACAAGAACAATACAGAGAATGATAGTTGTGGTTGGTTCGCTCACTGAGCTGGTTCATTAGTTCGCAACAATTTCATTACCTTGCTGGGGAACATCATCAGTGCAGCCTCCAATGAAGAGCTGTTGTGTTTTCCCACCTGTTATTGATACTCTGAATTACCTCACTTCCGGTTTTCCTTTGTAATAGAGTGTATATGGGGTCGAGATCTATGTGTTCATTGATGGCTTTCTTATCAGGCTTCTAGGAATTCCCGTGTTTGTCTCTGCTTTGTCTATCCCAGGATTCTGGTGTTGTCCCAACCGACTTGGTGGTTTTCCTTATCCATGTGGATGAAGATGAGTGAGTATTGGCCATGTCTTTTTGTTGCCAATTGATGTTCGTGTACCCTTATGGTTAATTTCCTTCCTGTTTGTCCAGTGTAGTGTCTTACACAGTCTCTGCAGGGAACCTTGTATGTGACATTGGTCCTGCCCATAGTGGGTAGTGGGTCTTTGGTCCAAGTGAGCAGTTGGCATAGGGTTGATGTGGGTTTGTGTGCTACTCTGATGCCCAGTGGTCGTAGCAGTCTTGTGGTCAGTTCAGATGTGTTCCTGATGTAAGGTGGTGTGGTGAGTGTGTCAGGCATGTAGTATCTTCCTGTTATTGTGCGTGTGATAGGCATATTCTGACCCAGTTTTTCGGGCATCTACTGTCTTTGAATACTTGGAAGAAGTACTCTTCTTCTTCTTGGTGCAGCACTGTGCTGCTGCAGTGTGTTGTCGCCCATTTAAATAATGCTTTCACACAACTTTGTCTCTGTGTGTTAGGGTGGTTGCTGTTGAAGTTCAGTACTTGGTCAGTGTGTGTGGCTTTCCTGTGTACTTTTGTTAGGAATTCCCCATTTGCCCTGTGTTCCACCATGACGTCCAGGAATGAGAGCTGTTTGTTCTCCTCCTCTTCTCTGATGGATCTGATCCCAGTGAGGGTGTTGTTTATTAGTTCATGTGTCTCCTTTTGTTTGGTCTGTTAAATAATGACAAAGGTGTAGTCCACGTAGCGTATCCATAGTTTTGATTGGACTATTGGAAGGGCCATACTTATCTACTCTAAATCTACTCTACAATCTTAGAGAGTGATAGGTTTGATTTCTTGGTCCTGCAGCTGACAATGCTGCACAACATACCAGGAAATTTAGGTGGATTGAAGTATATGTCTATGAGTGAGCCAATTGGATTTACCGCCCAGTCAAACAGCTAGACAGAAAGCCAGGCAAACTCCTTCAACATGTTACTCACCCTCAGGTTGACACTTTGGATCTGCAGTCCTTCATCAGAACTCATACTAGTAATATCATATATCATTTGATAATTATATATTTTTATTGTAATTGAATATTTTCTGCAATAGTCTTTGAATGTATTCAGGAGGCGGCTAGATATAGCAATTGGGATGAATGGGATCAAAGGTTACAAGGGGAAAGCAGGATTTAGGCTCCTGAGTTGGACAGTCAGTCATGACCGTGATGAGTGGTGAAGCAGGCTCGAAGAGCAGAATGGCCTCCTCCTGCTCCTATCTTCTATGTTTCTACATTTACGAATGGGGCATAGTAAATGTAAAGTTTAAGTGCTCGGTGCTGCAACCCTTCAAATATAAAACATCAGTACTCTAGCCTTATCAAACAGATTTACTTTAATAAACTGCTACACAGAATTAAATTATTTTAATGCTTTCGCTCAGCTCATTGTTTTGGTCGTCATGGTCAAGTCAGTCGATATTTAAAGCCAAGATTTTTCACAAGCGCGCAATCACACGCAAGTGCTTTTTGAACAGAAACCTTTCAGAGTTACTTTGTTTCTGCTGGTAAACTGAATCCCTCATTTGTCTTGTGGTTGACTTCTTAAGAATGGCTGCTGACTGTGACCACAGAGAATGCTTACTTGCATGATAAATGCGTCACTCTCTTAAAATCAGCCTCTCTGCTCATCTACAAATTTTTAAATGTATAAGTAAACAGAGAGTTCATGGTGTTCATCTGCACAAATGCTTCACTGTGACAGGGCAAATTGACAAGATGGTCAAAATGCATTTGGGTTCCTGGAGAATTTATAAATAAAGGAAGAGAAATAAAAAGAAATTGATCATTTTGGACAAAACCTGGCACCACACATCAGGAGGCATCAGAAACAGGCCTGGACTGAACTCCGATAAAAGTCAAAAAGCTCGACCAAAACAATTGGCTTCACTGGTAGCCAATGCACCATCTTAACATTCACATCTTCTGCTACCAAATGCAGTGTCAGAAGTGTGTGTTATTGCATGTTTCTCTGATCAGACAGTCATGTACCATTAAGAGAGTGAAGTGATGATATCAGCATTGCTTCATGCTATGTGATATTCTTGACTATAGTATCAGCTCAATCATGAATATCTACTGCTGTGCTTTGTAATCCATCAGAAAACTCAATTAATCAAGCGACTTGAACCCAGGCTATACAATGTCTGTGATAGAATTGTAATGTATTTGTTTGTTCTGCAAATAAATCTTCTGGTACTCATTCTCAAAAAAAAACAAAGAACTTACATTATGAGATTTATCATAATGGTAACACCTAAAGTACGAATTAATGTGTACCATCTACAAGATGAAACAAGGCTCCTTTGACAGTACTATCCAAATTAACAGCCTTTGTTGTGACCTCAGAGAAGATCCCATTTTGTTAAGGTTCCAGACAGATACCACAAAGCATACTGAATGAAGAGAATAACTGGCTTGCCTTCTTTATTTATCTGCTCCTCCGTTGGTTGTATCAATGTTAATTTTCAAAAGTATCCATTCCCTTGTGGAAACCTTTCTCCCACATAAGCGAAATTATGTTTTGAAAAGAGTCAACTTAACTTGGCTTTCTTAAGTTAACAAAGAATGATTTCTGAAGAAGGGTCTAGGCCCGAAACGTCAGCTTTCCTGCTCCTCTGATGCTGCTTGGCCTGCTGTGTTCATCCAGCTCTACACCTTGTTATCTCAGATTCTCCAGCATCTGCAGTTCCCACTACCTCTGAAAGAATGAGTTTGTTCATTGCTAACCTTGAGCAAAAATAATAATGCAACATACTATACACACAGATTAGGAGTAAGAAGTGGTCTAAAAAAGATAAAAGTTACGAAAGAAACATATGGGTCACTATCAGTATCATTCACAGAAAGTAGATGGAAGCATGTTGTATCAGAGATAAAAGGTACTGCAGATGCTGGAGAATCCGAGATAACAAGCATGGGGCTGGATGAACACAGCAGGTCAAGCAGCATCATAGGAGCAGGAAAACTTGACTTTTCGGGTCTAAACCCTTCATCAGAAATGGGGGAGGGGAAGAGGGTTCTGAAATAAATAGGGAGAGTGGGGGAGGCGGATAGAGGATGGATAGAGGAGAGGATAGGTGGAGAGGAGGCAGACAAGTCGAAGAGGCGGGGATGGAGCCAGTAAAGGTGAGTGTAGGTAGTGGGGTAGGGAGGCGATAGGTCAGTCCAGGGAGGACGGACAGGTCAAGGGGGCGGGATGATGTTAGTGGATAGGAGATGGGTGCTCCTATGATGCTGCTTGACCTGCTGTGTTCATCCAGCCCCATGCTTGTTATCTTGGAAGCATGTTGTAACTGTTCTAGTGACAGTTACATTGATGTTAACAATTCATTTTGAGATTGCTGGCTTTGCAGGTCAATTGAAAATCTTTTAGCCTGGTTCCTTTTTATAGTGGCTAGCTGGCAGTACTCAGAGAGCAAGTATCTTTTCCCTGTCTTTACCCAAAGTGCAGGTATGTTTAAAGACTGCTCCCACACACAATAGGAAGTCAGGCCGACTAGCATGCATAGGTAAAGGTAAAGCTTGCTTTTAAACTTTGTTTTCTTTATATATTCCTGGAGATGTTATACACAATTATGTCTGCGGAAGAAGGCTCACTGCTCGGTGAGGTTGAGTAGTCTGTCTTTTGTGAATTTTTCCTTTTTAGTCTTTCTGGTAGAACTTCCATGACTATGTACAGGTATGACAAGTAAGATAGTCACTGAATTTACATCTACAGACATCTTGTTTGAATTGGTCCTCTTTCAGAAAAGATATGTTGCGACTAAAATTCGATATACCCATAGGCGACCTGAGGTTATGATCTATAGTTGTGACAATCACCAAAAGAACAATGACAGAAGTTGCTGGAAAAGCTCAGCAGGTCTGGCAGCATCTGTGAAGAAAAAACAGAGTTAACGTTTCGGGTCTGAAACATTAACTCTGATTTTTTTCTTCACAGATGCTGCCTGACCTGCGGAGCTTTTCCGGCAACTTCTGTTTTTGTTCCTGATTTACAACACCTGCAGTTGTTTCATTTTTTACCAAAAGAACAATGATAGAAGATGCCAGGAACATCACCACCATCTGCAAGTTCCTTTCCAAGCAACACTACATGCTGACTTGGAAATATATCACCATTCGTTTGCTGTTGGTCAGTCGAAATCCTGCAGCCTACTTTCTAACCGCACTATGGGCCTTGTGTGCTTGATGGCCTACAGAACTCCAGGTAGGTTACCGTCCTTGGGGAAAATTAGGGATGAGTAATAAATGCAGCTGAACCAACAAGGCGTACATCCCACAAATGAATAAATAATATTGTAAGAAATGGTACAGGGGAGGTTCACCAAGCTGTAACAGGAATAAAGATCTAAGAAACAAAAACAGAAGTTGCTGGAAAAGGTCAGCAGGTCTGGCAGCATGTGTGAAGAGAAATCAGAGTTAACATTTTGTGTCCAGTGGCCTTTCCTCAGAACTGACATACTTAGGAAAATGTTGGTTTATATGAGGAAGATAGTGTTAGGGGATGGGGTGAGGAGTAAATGATAGGTGGGTCGGAGCCCAAAGACAGAGGAGAACAGTTATACAGACAAAGGAGTGGATAACAATCTGGCTAGGAGAGTGAATAGCTGTTAATGGAACCTGTTGGTGGCTAACAATAGGTAGTGTGTAATGGCAGGCTATGTGATAACAAGACCTGGTGTGTGGGGAGGGGACTAGGATATGGGAGATTTCAGGCACTAAAATTATTGAACTCGATGTTGAGTTGAGAGGGCTGCAGGTCCCCAAGCAGCACCTCATTTTCTGCTAGGGGACACTGGAGCCACGGAGTGGTGCATCCCTGAGCCAGTGTGATGTGATATTGTTGAAGAGAGAAGTTGAGAGTATGTACGTGTCACGCATGGTATTGAGTGGATCTCAGGATGCGGTGAGAGCAGCTGTCTGTGGAACATTGAACGACTAGGATAGGCACAGTTTGATTTGTGAGAGTCAGCATGGATTTGTGAGGGGTAGCTCATGACTCACAAACCTTATTGAATTCTTTGAAGAGGTGATCAAACACGTGGATGAAGGTAGAGCAGTGGATGTAGTGTACATGGATTTAAGTAAGGCGTTTGATAAGGTTCCCCATGATAGGCTCATGCAGAAAGTAAGGAGGCATGGGATAGGGGGAAATGTGGCAGATTGGATTCAGAATTGGCTGACCCTTGGAAGACAAAGGGTGATAGTGGACGGAAAATATTCAGCATGGTGCTCAGTTACGAGTGGTGTACCACAAGGATCTGTTCTGGCTCCTCTTCTATTTGTGATTTTTGTAAGTGACTTGGATGAAGGAGTGGAAGGGTGGATTAGTAAGTTCGGGGACGATACAAAGGTGGGTCGAATTGTGGATAGTGTAGAGGGTTGCGAAGTTATGCTCCAGCTAGACAAAACCCTGGTTCGGCCACATCTGGAGTATTGTGTCCAGTTCTGGTCGCCTCATTACAGGAAAGATGTGGAAGCGTTGGAAAAAGTGCAGAGGAGATTTACCAGGATGTTGCCTGGAATGGAGGGAAGGTCTGATGAGGAAAGGGTGAGAGAGCTAGGGCTTTTTTCTTTAGAACGACGAAGGATGAGAGGTGACTTGACAGAGATTTACAAAATGATCAGAGGTATAGATAGAGTGAACAGCCAGAGACTTTTTCCTAGGGTGGAGGTAGCTGTTATGAGGGGACATAGTTTTAAAGTGAAAGGAGGTAGATATAAGGGAGATGTCAGAGGTAGGTTCTTTACTCAGAGAGTGGTAGGGGCGTGGAATGCATTGCCGGAGAGGGTAGTGGAGTCGTCCACATTAGAGGCATTTAAGCAACTATGAGATAGGCATATGGATGATAGTATAAGGTAGGGGCGGAGGTTAGATGGACCTTAGGTTTAGGGTAAAAGTTCGGCACAACATTGTGGGCCGAAGGGCCTGTACTGTGCTGTACTGATCTATGTTCGATGTTCTATGTTCTATCATCGAGATACCTGTAATCCTGGGTGGATTCAAAGCACGAAACATGAAACTTGAGTTGGAATCCACATGGGGTGAGTCTGAGCCGGAGGCAGTCACTGAGGAATGGGATATGGCTGTGGAAACAAGTTTTAGAAAATACTCAGTCAAACACGAGGAGTGACAGTGAAATTAATGTCGGTGGACAAGAAGAAAGATTGGAGTGGAAATCCTATCAGAGAGAGGAGCAGAACATCTTCACCATCCCTCCTAACCTCCCGCTCTCCGATGCTGAATGGTCCGTACTCAGCAAAGGCCTCAGCTTTATTCCTCTGCATCCCCACCTGAATGAATTTCGGGCACGACCTGACGTCAAACTCTTCTTCTGCCGTCTTCACCTCCGTGCTCATTTCTTTGGACAAGAGTCCTCTCCCCCTCCCACAGACTCCTTTGCCCAACTCCAACACTCTCCCTCCACCTGGACCCCTCCCTCCGGCCTTTTACCTGCACTCAATCTGTTCATTGAGAACTGTGGGTGTGACATTGGTTGCCTCAATTTCTCTGCCACCGTCATCCAATCCAACCCATCTCCCTCCAAACTGACTGCACTCCGTGCGCTTAGATCCAACTCTGACGTTGTTATTAAGCTTGCTGATAAGGGTGGTGTTGTTGTAGTCTGACGTACTGACCTCTACCTTGCAGAGGCTGAGCGTAAGCTCTCAGATACCTCCTCCTATCTTCCCCTGGAGCATGACCCCACCATGGAACACCATGCCACTGTATCAACTACGATCATTGACCTCATTTCATCTAGTGATATTCCCCCCAACTCTGCCTCCAAACTGATAGTCCCCCAACCCCATGCAGCTCACTTTTACCTCCTTCCTGAAATCCACAAACAGGACTGTTCGGTTAGACCCATTGTTTCTGCCTGCTCCTGCCCCACAGAGCACATCTCTTCCTACCTTGACTTGGTCTTTTCTCCTCTGGTCCAGTCCCTGCCCACTTACATCCACGATTCCACTGACACTTTACACCAGTTTCAGAATTTTCAGTTTGTAGGCTCCAGCCGCCTCCTCTTTACCATGGACAGGCAATCCATTTATACGTCCATCCCATACCAGGAGGGTCTTAGGGCTCTCTGGGCTCTCTGTTTCTTCCTGGAGCAATGGCCTGGACTGTCCCCACTCACCACCACCATCCGCTGTTTGGCCGAGCCCGTTGTCATCCTCAACAGCTTCTCTTTTAACTCCTCTCATTTTATACAGGTAAGATGGGTGGGTTCAGTTATGTCTGTCGCTTTGTGGAGCACATGGAACATTCCTTGTTCCAGTCCTTTCCGGCACTCACCCACAACTCTTTCTCTGATATATCGATGACATCATTGGTGCTGCTTCCCAATCTTGTCTGGAATTGGAAAAGTTCATCGATTTTGTTTCCAATTTCCACCCAAACCTCACTTTCACCTGAGTTATCTGACTCCTCCCTTCTCTTCCTTGGCATCTTTGTTTCCATTTCTGGAAATAAGCTGGCCACTAATATTGATTATAAACCCACTGACTCCCACAGCTACCTGGACTATACATCCTTGCAGCCTGTAAAGACTCGATCCCATTCTCCCAGTTCCTCCATCTCCATTGCATATGCTCCGATAAGGCCAACTTTGACAAGGGACCCTCCGAAATGTCCACCTTCTTCTTTAACCGTGGATTCCCCAGCACCGTAGTCGACAGGACCCTCAACTGGGCCTGACCTCACTCTATCTCATTCCTCCCACAACAGCAATAGTTTCACCCCTGTCCTCACCTACCATCCCACCAGCATCCACATGCAGAAGATCATCAGATGCCATTTCCGCCACCTCCAGTGAGATGCCATCACTGGACACATACTTACCTCCCTTCCCTTGTCTGCCTTCTGCAGGGACCGTTCCCTCCTGGACACCCTGGTCCGCTCTTCCTTCACTCCCAACAACCCCCACAGCACCTTCCCCTGTAATAGGAGAAGTTGCAACACCTGCCCATTTACCTCCTCCCTCCCCAGTATCCAAAGGCCCAACATACCTTCCAGGTGAAGCAGCACTTTATCTGCACTTCCCAGAATCTAGTCTACAGCTTTTGCTGCTCACAATGTGGTCTCCTCTACGTTGGGGAAATGAAGCGTAGTCTGGGTGGCAGCTATGCAGAACATCTACGTTCTGTCTGCAAAAAAGACCTTAAGCTTGCAGTTGCTTACCACTTTAGCATGCTACCCTGTTCCCTGGCCAAAATCTCTCTCTCAATTTTGCTGCAGTGTTGGAACAACACATTTTCCACCGGGACCCTGCAAACCTGAGTAAATGGGGAAACTGGGCTTGTAATTGAGAATGAGGAAGTTACAGGATTATGGTCAAAAATCAGGGATGTGGAACAAAGCATGGTTTCTCCTTCAAAGGGCCAGCACAGGTACTGTGGACCGAATGGCCTCCTTGTGTGTTCCACGTTTCCATCATTTTATCATTACTATTTCACCATTTCAATCATGTAAATTTAATTAAGCAAATTCTAACCAATCGATTCTTCTGTGGGAGGTCTGGTAAAAATTGATGACCAGTCTCAATAATCCCATTGCAGTTGGGTGCATTGAATCGAAGTGAAATCAAGTTTCATTCTTTCTGCATTGCGGTAACTGTCACTTTAAGGTGGAAATTGTCACCTCGACCAGACTTTGATGTTTACAGAATCAGAGAAATTTGCTGCATCATGCTGTGCTAATGTTTGGAAGTTCTATTTAATCGTTTGAACTCTCCAAGATAACTTTTCAAGTGCTCAGAGTTTAAACTTGCAAGTAGAGAAAAAACTCCAAATGAGACACTTAGTCTCAAAACAACTCAGAACATCTATTTCGAGTTGATATGGAGGAGCCGGTGCTGGACCAGGGTGGATAAGGTCAGAAGGCTTTGGAAATGACTTCACCTGAAAGAGGCAACACTTCAAAAGCTTGTGATTTCAAACAACCAGTTGGACTATAACCTGGAGTTGTCCAAATTCTGATCTATTTAGAGTTGGCATTATGACTCAATGGTTAGCTTATTGCTGTATGGCCAACATCACGATCACTAGAGTCAGGGCTGTTTTCTTTCGTGTGTTTGGAGCATTGGAAACAAAACCAGTGAAGAAAATGGGGGAAGGTGGTTGGAGAAAGATGACAAAGACAAGCTGTCTGAAAATATAAATAACCAAACCTACCTGTTCAATGGAGGGGTGAGCATCACAACAGTTTGCGCAATGAAGGCCCAAGTTAACTCATCAACTGCTGTTTGATCTTATCCATTCATGAGCCAATTTGTGCAGTAATTGGGAATCTTATGCGGATCTTAATTAGGACTGAGATTTATGACTGTGAAAGAGGCAATTCAGCTCATTGTATCCATGCTGACCAAAAAACAGCTATCCAGTCTAATTCATCTTCAAGCCCTTTAGGTTATAATACCTAAAGTGTGTATCTATGTGTTTTTTTTTAAAATGCAACAAAGATTTCTACCACTTAAGAACAGGGGATAATGTTTGAGGTGTAGGGTTGTTAAATTATTAATCTACAAACCTAGGTAACAACTGGGAGACCCAGTTGTGAATCCCACCATGGCAGATGGTGGAAATTGAATTCAATGCAAAGAATTCTGGAATTAATGATGACCATGAATCAATTGTTGTAAAAACACATCTGGTTCACTAATGTCCTTCAGGGAAAGAAACTTACCTGATCTGGTCTATATATGACTCCAGACCCACAGCAATGTGGTTAACTTTTAATTCCCCTCTCGGTAATTAGGATGGGCAATAAATGCTGGTCTGGCCAGTAATGCCCACGATCCTACAAATGAATAAAAAAAGGTCCTTTTTGGGCTTGGAACTCAGGCACCTCCACCCACTATTTTTTTACGGGTGAAACATATTACTCCTCTAACTCTCCCTCTATTCCTACTAATGGTCTAATCCATGCCCCACTGGGTTACTGGCCTTTATGTTACAGGAAATAAGTCCTTCTTATCTATTTCACCCAAGTCCCTCAATAAAGGTCTCCAATCCAAGATGGCAGCAGTGTAACAGGGCTGCGTGCGACCTCTTGCCTGGGTTCATCTGCTTCTGTATGATTTCTCTATTTTTAATGTTCTTTTTATTTCTGTTCTGTTTCTTTCACTTCTTTTCTTTCACTTTTCTTTTCTTTGGAGCCTTTTGCAGCAGGTTAGGTGATGAAGTTGGTGTGGCAGCTACAGGGGGCTGGGCACGGAATGGCAGCTCCTGCCAGTAGAAGGCATGGCTCCTCGTGGCGACTGGAGTCACCAGTGGCAGTAGCAGCAAGGACATCCTCCTGGCATTCGGGGTTGGCAGCGGCAGCAAAGCTCCTCTTGCGATTGGAGGGTGCCGCGGTAGCAGACTTCTCAAGATGGCAGTGCCGGCAAGGCGACCGCTCGCTGGAGTGGGACTCGTGGTGAGACAGCGGCCTGGCCTGGCAGCAGAGCCGAGGACTCCTGGCTTATGGGGCGAGTGTGGGTTCAGCATGGGATCCAGCATCTGCAGTGGTGAGGTGGGCCCAGCGGTAAAGAGATGGTACCTAAAAGGTGGTGACTCTGACATTGGTGAGTCTGGCACAGACGTAGTGATCCCATAGGAGGGATGGTGGCACAGGTGTTGTTGGTGAGCTTGCTCAGGAATGTCTTTCAGTTATAGATTTTATCCTTTTTATTCTTAAACTATTCTCTTTCAGTTATATTTTTATTCTTTTAATTCTTAATCTATTCTCTTCCAGTTATAGATTTTATCCTTTTTGTTCTTAAACTATGCTCTTTCAGTTATATCTTTTATCCTTTCTATTCTTAAACTATTCAAAATGGCACTGGATTGTGGTGACTGTTGAAGCTTTTCACTGTTTTCCTGTACTATTCACTTTAAAATACAGTGACAATAAAGAAATCATTCATTCATTATACGCTTCTATAAAATCTTCCCTCAAACTCTGCTGTTCCAAAGAAAATAAACCCAGTCTATCCAATCTTTCTTTATAGCTAAAATTCTTCATTCCTGGAAACTTTCTCGTAAAATCTCCTGTTTACCCTCTCCAATTATGATCATATCCTTCCTGTAATGTGGCGATTAAACTTTAACTGTGGTCTAACCCCTGTTTAAGGCAGTTACCACAGAAATTCCCTGTTCTTATATTCTTGGCAATGGAAATTGAGTTCAATTTGTTAAGGCTGGACTGTAACTATTGAGAATAAAATCAGAAAGTGATGGAGAAGCTTAACAAGTCTGGCAGCTTCTTTGGAGAGCAAAACTAGAATTAATGTTTCAAGTCCAGATGATTCTTCTTCTGATCCAAAGTATCCTCCTGCAATTTCTAACCTTTTGCATTCTGTCTAATTTTGCTTCAGATTTGTGTAGTAGCTTGCTCATTGCTTTGCTATCAATAGGACATATTTTCTGCTTCTCCTGTTAGTATTTGCCGGAGAAATGATAAAATCAAATACATTTTAGTCCTACTTTAAACTATTGAAATCCAAATAAAATGTCTGCAATGTCAAAACAAAACCAAGATAAACTATGAAATTTAACAGGCAAGAAAATATTTATTTTTGGAATCATTGCTGCTTTGCAGTCACATAATTTTATATTTTTGGAATTATTGAATTTGTTAAATTCCAGAAATACTTAACTAACATTTTCGTCCAGATGTTTGTTCCTGCATTGGGAATGCAGAGGTAGTGCTTTTTCCACTTTGAAAACTCAATTTTGGAGGAACGGGTTTGCAAAATTGGATTCTCTTTCTGTGGGGAGGAGTTTGGTGCTCACTGGGAGTTGTTCTGAATGATTCTGGGATAAGATTAGAGGCTTCCAGCTGCAAATTCAGGCTGGGCTCAAGGCACAGGCGCAAGCTCTGGGTGGAAGATTAATTGGAAAGATCTAATGATGCCAGAAAATAGCTCCCCAGCCTTCACACGTCAAGCTCATTCTTTCCTGCACCCCATGGACCATTCATTCTAACATGCCACCTAATATGCTGCACCCACATCCATGGTTCCTCTCGCCACATCATCCAAGCCAAGCTATGCCCTTCTACCAACCCCATTACACTGGAGATCCCCTATGCCCCCCACTCAGTCCTATGGCTCTGTATAGTCCCTTTACTAGCTTCATGCCAACTCATGCCATCCCTCAACACTCTTTTCCCTTTCCTTTCCTTGCCAGCTCCCCTAGTACTTACTATGGAAGCACCTCATTTTCTGGGCATCACCCATGATGACATAAAATGACGCTATGAGACCAGTAACATTATTGCTGTTAAAAATACCTAAATTGATAATAATTAATTATATTGAAATTCCTACAATTAATCTCTTATGCAAACAAATGTTTCTCATGGAATCCCTACAGTGTGGAAACAGGCCCTTTGGCGCAACTGACCCTCAGAGCTTCCCACCCAGACCCAACCCCCTATAAGACACCTAATCTACACATCCCTGAACATCAAGGGGCAATTTAGCATGTCCATTCCACCTAGCCTGCACAGCTTTGGACTGTGGGAGGAAACTGGAGCACCTGAAGGAAACCCACGCAGACATGAGGAGAATGTGCAAACTCCACAGACAGTTATCTAAGGGAGAAATTGAACCTGGGTCCCTGGTGCTGTGAGGCAGAAGTGCTAACCACTGAGCCACCATGCCACACCTTTTGTTTCTGTTCCATAAGAACTTGGAGTTATTCAAAATTAAACAGGCACCCCACTGTGAAAATAATAGGTTGTGAAATTCATGAGGAAGCACAATTACCCCTCCAAAGGAGGTACACGCATCTCCAATTTATGAATGTCCAACTTATAATTGCTTGTACTTACGAATGTGATCCCAAACATGATTGAAATTTTAAAGACTCAACATAGAAACATTTTTTATACATTTATTCACAGACCAAGGGCATTTCTGGCTAGGCCAGCATTTATTGCCCATCCCTAATTGCCCAGGGGGTAGTTAAGAGTAGGCCTGAAGTCACATGTAGGCCAGACCAGGTGAGGATGGCAGATTTCCTTCCCTAAGGACATTAGTGAAGAAGATGGGTTTTTCCCAACAATCTGCAATAGCTTCACGGCCACCAATAGACCCTTCATTCTAGATTTTTCTTATTGAATTCAAATTCCACCATCTGCCATGGCGGGATTCAAATCAGGGTCCCCAGAATATTACCTGTGTTTCTGGATTAACAGTCCAGTGATAATACGACTGGGCCATTGCCTCCCTAGCTGCTGTCCATTATCCTGCCATGTGTTCTCACTTACACACATTTCAACTTGCAAGAGAACTCCAGCATGTAACCCGTTTGTAATCTGGGGACTGTCTGCTCATTGGCGTCCAAAATGAGTCAACAAAATTCAAACTCAACAGGTCTAACATACACACTTTGTGGCCCATGGAATTCTTTGGAATTTCCTCCCGAATGGCATTTTGGATCTACCTATGGTACAAAGACTGCAATTGTTCAAGAAGGAAACTCAATACCATTCTCTCAATAAATGCTGGCCCAGCCAGCAGTGCCCACGTCTCATGAATGATTTAAAAAAACAAAATGATACAGCCATGCCTAAATCCCATTTCCATAGAGGTAGCTGGCAATTCAATTGGCCAGATTACATATGTGTAAAACCCAGTCTGACCCTTGCCCCTGCTAAATGGAAATGCTGTGTTCGGGAGTTTGACTTCCAATTTTTGATCACTTTGGCATGACAACAAGGCCAAGGGTCTCCATTATGGTTAAAATCTGGGCATTAGCTTTTTGTGCCTTTACATCATATATCAAAAATGGCACATTGCTGCAGAAAATTCTCAACTCAGTTTGGATAGCGTAGATCCACAAATGTTGTCTTCAAGTTAAAGAAACATTTGCAGCAAATTTTTATTTGTTTCTCTCAACTTTGAGAACTAACTCTGTCTCCTACAGCCTACCTATACTTCACCACTGACCTCATCAACTTCTACTGAGTTTTCATTGATCTGTAACAAAAACAGAAATGTGAGTGAAATTCAGCAGGACAGGCAGCATCTGTATGAATAACGGATAATTAACATTTTGTGTCTGGTGGCCTGACACTCTGGATTGTCCTGTGTGGTTTTATATTTTAGAATCAGTTCAATTGTCCTGAGAAGTTTTAGTTTCTGATCTTATTTTTTGTTTCTTGAGAAACTGGGAGAGTCAGTTTTGTTTCTCTATTTCCTTTATTAGTTTCATTTTTCAGTTAGGGCCCATTTCAAAACATATGGACTTAGGAGCCAAGTATTCAATCACAAACAGTACAATTGAGAAAGAGCCTATCACTTATGTCCTGGCTGTTTGAAGAGCAGTCTAGTTAGTCCCGATCCCTAACCTTTCCTCATATCCATGCAGATAACAAAGTGTAGAGCTGGATGAACACAGCAGGCCAAGCAG
>JAHRHZ010000266.1:11850462-11905095 GCA_024137785.1 Ginglymostoma cirratum
AAGATCTAGGCCTGAAACGTCAGCTTTCCTGCTCCTCTGATGCTGCTTGGCCTGCTGTGTTCATCCAGCTCTACAGCTTGTTACGTCAGATTCTCCAGCATCTGAAGTTCCTACTATCTCTCATATCCATGCATACTGTTTTTCCTTCAAACATTGCATTCAGTCAGAGAGTTTTTCACACAGGAAGAGGCAACTTCTCTGACCCAGTCTGAGCCAACACTTTTGTAGAGGAATCCAGCCAGAGTTCTCTTAACTACTTTCTCCCCAAATCCTTGAATTGTTTTCCCCTTCAAACCATTTGATTCCCTTTCCAAGATGAATATTGATTCTGTATGAAACAACTCCACAGAAGCCAGTATCCTGTCACCAAATCACCCTTTATTTCACATGCATAGTACTTGACACTGATCCAGCTTCCTTAGAGACAGCTCTCAGAGTAAACAGAACCCTTGACACTCCTAAATAAAAACCAAAAGAACTGCAGATGCTGTAAATCAGGAACAAAAACAAAGCTGCTGGAAAAGCTCAGCAGGTCTGTCAGCATCTGTGGAGGAGAAAACAGAGTTAACGTTTCAGGTCCGGTGACCCTTCCTCAGAATGGGTTTTGAGGAAGTGTCACTGGAACCAAAATGTTAACTCTGTTTTCTCCTCCACAGATGCTGCCAGACCTGCTGAGCTTTTCCAGCAACTTTGTTTTTGTACCCTTGACACTCTTGTTCATATCTGTCAGCCAGGGTTCCCTGATTGGGCCAGATTAACAACCCCAATAAGGGAATTCATATCCTAGGAGATCATGGAGTCATAGAGTTTTATAGCAGGGAAACAGACTTTTTGGTCCAACACATCCATGCTGTCAGATATCTGAAATTAAACTAGTCCCATTTGCCAGCATTTAACCCATATCCCTCAGCTGGCCTCATTACATTCATTACATTGTATCCACCAGGCATTATATTGCAATTCCTAAGCATATTTGGTGTAAATAGGCTTTGTCTCACATTGTGATTTGTTCTATTGCCATAGACTTTAAATCTGTGTCATCTGGGTTCTGACATTTCAGCCATCAGAAACAGGTCCTTCCTGTCTAAACCCATAGTTTTAAGCATCTTTGTCCAATCTCTTCTCTGTCTTCCCCACTCTCAAGATAACAGCTCTATCTCCTGCGGTTTATCCCACGTAATTTCTGGAAATATTCAAGTCGACGAAGCGACACTGGGTCTGAAATGTTGACTCTGCTCTCCACCAATGTTGCCAATGCTGAGTGTCCCCAGAAACTCTTGTCCTGGCATCAGATTTTCAGCATCTGTAGTTCTCTTTTTTATTTGAGCCTAAATGACAGAATTCAGCAAGATTGGAAACAGAATAGTTCACCTCATTGCAGAGCAGTTTAAAGGGAAATCCAGTAGAGCTAGTTAAAACTAAGAGGGATTTTATAAAAATAAGCAGGATCTACTTCCGGCAGCAATGTTCCATCCTCAGTCTGCTTTCTGCCCACAGATGCTGCTGGGCCCTGCTGAATTTCTCCAGGATTCTATGGTTTTGTTTCTGTCATTTATGGCATTGTTGTGAAATGTTTGGTTAAAATGAGGCTAGAGGCCTGGGAATACCTCAGTTTTTCCAAAATTAGCCCCATTTGCCTCAGATCCAGGTGTTATATGGAGGGATGTCATCGGAATTGAAATTCATGTGGGCTGATCAAATTAAAAGTTCTGAAGGCACGTCTATAAATGAGTGGACTTTACCAACACTGAGGGTTAGTTTGAGAGATGACTGGCAAAAACTGAAGGGTTGGAAAGAAAGCCGAGAGTGGTGGCCTCTCGCACTGCCTTTACCATGATAGCCACTGCCACAGCCATGAAATACTGCATTTGGAGGACAATTAAATCAAAACTAAACACTGAGATGCCTGGATAGAGTGGACATGGACAAGATGTTTCCACTAGTAGGAGATGATGTGAAGGTGCCAGTGTTGGACTGGGGTGGACAAAGTTAGAAATCACACAATACCAGGTTATAGTCCAACAGGTTTATTTGAAATCACAAGGAGCGCTGTTCCTTCCACTTGACAAAGGAGCAGTGCTGCAAAAGCATGTGATTTTGAATAAACCTGTTGGACTATAACCTGGCTTTGTATGACTTCTAACTAGTAGGAGATACTAGGACCGAAGGAAGAGCATCAGAGTGAAGGGATGGCCCTTTAGGACTGAGATGAGGAGGAATTTCTTCAGCCAGAAGGTGGTGAATCTGTGGAACTCATTGCCACAGAAAGCTATGGAAGCCAAGTCATTGATTGTATTTAAGACAGAGATAGATAGGTTCTTCGTTAGTGAGGCGATCAAGAGTTACAGGGAGAAGAGAGGAGAATGGTGTTGAGAAACATATCTGCCATGATCAAATCGTGGAATAGATCCGATGGAATGAATGGCCTTATTCTGCTTCTTTATCTTATGGTCTTATGAAACAGAAATAACTTATGGCACTGAACAGGCCAACCAGCATCTGTGGAATGTCTTTGCACATAATGACCTTCATCAGAACTGGAAAACATTGGAGAGAATTGCAACCAGGATCGTGCCGGGGAAGTGAGGATAGGGACATTTCCATAGAAACAGAAGTATATAAAATTATGAGAGGCATGGGTAGGGTTGGCAGTTGGAGTCTGTTTCTCAGGATGGAAATGTCAAATATTAGGGGGCAATAGGCTTAAAGTGAGAGAGGGAAAGTTTAAAGGATATATGTGAGGCCAGTTTTTTTTTACACAGGGTGTGAAAAGTGCCTGGAATGTGCTTCTAGGGGAGCTGGTAGAAGCAGATATGATAACAATGTTTAAAAGGCATTTAGGCAGACACAAGAACAGGTAAGGAATGGAAGGATACAGAGCATATGCAGGCAGATGGGATAAGTTTAGAATGGCATCATGGCGAGCACAGACATTGTGGGTTGAAGGGCCAGTGCTCTACTGTTCTATGTTATAACAGCTTCACTGTGTAATTGCTATAAGTTGAAAGATAGCACTGATCTATTTTGACCTCACTGAGAAAAGCCGCAAGAATATCTGATCTTGAAGGTAAAGATAACTGATTGGTGGAGTAGGGCTGCTCTTCTGAAGTTGGGTGTGAGGCGCACTGTTTTACTCTGTAGCTGGACATACTACACCTGAACTTGGTCTGCTCAATACTAGCACTGACTGTCTGCTCCTTTATCCCTTGCATTAAAATCTCAGCTGATGGTAACACTGGACAAGTCAGATCTTAGATTGAAGTCTGGCTTGAAAGATTCTGGGGTTTATTTTCTTCTTCCTATTGTGGACGTCAATCATTGAATATCTTGACAGGAGGCTGCTAATGTACTTTTAACAAAAGGACTTGTAAGTTTATTTCATAAAAGAAAAACCACAAACTATAACATTACTCAAGAACAATTAAAACGATTTCACTGCAGATATCAGAAAGGAAAATTCAACCATTTTACCAAGGCAATACTCCGTCAAACAAACAAATCTTAGTGAAAGAGGTGGCATGGTGGATCAATGGTCAGCACTGCTCCCTCACAGTGCCAGGGATCCAGATTCAATTCCACCCTCTGGTGACTGTATGTGTGGATTTTGCAAATTTTCCCTATATCTGCATGGGTTTCCTCCCACAGTCCAAAGATGTGCAGTTTAGGTGAATTGGCCATGCTAACTTACCATATCGTGTCCAGGGATGTGTAGGTTGGGTGGATTACCCATGGGGAATGTAAGGCTGAAGGATAGAGTGGGAGGTGGGGGCGGGGGGGGTAGCGTGGTGGTGTGGTGGGGTGGGTCTGAGGGGGACACCTCTTCAGAAGTTTGGTGTGGACTAGATGGGCCGATGGCTTGTTAATGAAATGCTACGCCTGACTCCAAGCTGAAAGTTTCTTGATCAGCCAGCTTGGTGGTAATAGGCTTTTTGGAGACCAATTTCTGTGCAATCTCTCAATGATACTTTCTTCAGTCAATGCCTCTCCCTGAGACTTTTAAAGCAAACTGCTAACTCAGCTCACTGTTGTCTAACATGTGTTCTCTAAACTCATGTAATCCACAGCCTTGGAGGATGTCTTGCTCTCTGACCGCCTACACTGCCTTCAGTTTCTGGAGCTTCTTTCCCACTAACCTCTAAAGAACTCAAGACTTCTCAACGGCTTTGACTGCCTGAAGACTGCTGATCACAGGACACCTACAATTATGCACCACTTCACTCTAATTGAATCTGTTTCTGTCTCCTTCATTCCTCTTTCTGTAAAACCCCATCGCAGCAAACACCTTGATGATTATCTCTTCAGGTAGATTACTGGTTATTTAGCTAAAATTGCAAACCTTCTTGTAAATTCTGTTTTGAACACATTGTTTAAAATGACTTTCTCATCATAAAAAAAAGCCAGTCTTTCATGGAAATGGCAACTAAAATTGTCACTAGCCCCACCACCCCCCGCACCTTTCTCCGCAACCGCAGGAAGTGCTACACCTGCCCATACACCTCCCCTCTCACCTCCATCTAAGGACCCAAAAAAACCTTCCACATCAGACAGAAGTTCACCTGTACATCCAATGATGTGGTCTACTGCATCTGCTGCTCCCGATGTGTCCTCCTCTACATAGGTGAGATCAAGTGGAGGCTCGGAGACCTCTTTTCAGAGCATCTGCGCTCTGTACGTGACAAACGACAACACCTTCCACCCGCGAATAACTTCAATTCTCCCTTCCACTCCCTGGATGACATGTCCATCCTAGGCTTCCTCCAGTGTCACAACGACACCACCAGGAAACTGGAGGAGGAGCACCTCATATTCTGCCTCGGGAGCCTACAACCTAATGGTCTCAATGTGGATTTTACTAGTTTCAAAATCTTTCCACCCACTCCAGGCTCATCCCATATCCAACCCTCCCTCTCATCCCGGTCTCCTTGACCTGACACAACCTGTCCATCTTCTCTCCCACCTATCTGCCCCACCGATCCCACTGACCAATCCCCACCTCTCCCTGCCTGCACTCACCTGTCACCAGCCCACCTACCTCCTCCAGCTCCACCTCTCCTCTCTCTATTTATTTCAGAACTCCTTTCCCTCTCCCCCATTTCTGAAGAAGGGTCCTCACCCGAAACATGAGCTTTCCTGCTCCTTTGATGCTGCCTGGCCTGCTGTGTTCTTCCAGCTCCACACTGTGTTATCTCTGACTCCAGCATTGTCAATTCTTACTATCTCTAAAATCGATCTCTTGCCTACTTTGGAATCCAAGTTCCCAAGTAATAACGAACAGGCTGTAATCCTTGATCACACTTATTTTGATGGATATCCAGAATCAATTTAGATTTACTGAGCTCAATGTTAATGAAATGACAATGGCTTCAAGCAGTGAATCCAAGTTATAAGAACATTGAGATCCTGTGATGAATGCACAACTGCTATTCCTAGCAGTTCCTGTATCTGTTTGATATGGTGCTTAATTTTCAGGGATAATGCATTGGATTCTGTTACATAATTTGGACAAAGATTTCATTGTTCGCCACAAATACAATGTAATTATAAATTCATTTGTGAAGAACCACTATAGATAATTTACAGAAGAACTCTTCCTTGTTAAATGCAGGCTAAAAATAAATCAACATAATAGCCGCTAACTAGCAAGGATTCCAGTAACATTTCCAACAACTAACAAAAAGATTTCTGCTGTTTACCTAATAAACCTATGCAATCAGTAAGTGATGTCTACCTATAGATGCTTTAGGGTTCAAACTGAAAAGTGAAGTTTCAGGGTCACCGAATGCAATGACCTTTCACCCTGAACTACTGATATCTTGCCCTTGCAAATTACTTACACTGGGCCAACAACGCACTAACCCACCAAGCAGGCATAGCAAACGTAGGCAGATTTATCTGTGCGCTGCATCTAATTTACTTGGAAAGTCATTTCCTTGGAAAATTTTTAAACCATTAGTGAAAAATGCCTAACAGTTACTTAGAAAACCTTTTATCATAACTTTGATTCAGTTTTGTGTTAACTTTATAATTCTGGGTATAAAATGTTTGCAAAATGTTAACTTTTTATATAACCTGTTCTAATCGTATTCTTAAAATAAAACCTGGGGTCTTGTGATTATAAAAATCCTGCATCGAATTAATTGCTTAGGACGGGAAATTTTAATATTTAGCCTTATCCTTACAGAAGTTTGTGACTCTGTCGTGAATTATATCTTAAGTTATTGGTGAACCAACAATAGCATAAACTATTTGATGCTTCAAGGATTTGATAGAGTAGATTGAGAGAAACTATTTCCTCTCCTGGGGGGAGGAGTCCAGGATAAGGGGTTATAACCTTGCGAGTAGATCTAGGCCATTCAGTGGTAATGTAAGGAAGCATTTCTTTAGTCAGAGGGGAGAGCTAATCTGGAAATTTCTCCTCAAAAGTCTCTTGGGGGTGAGCTAATGGAAAATTTCAAAACTATGATTGATAGACTCCTGTTAGTGTTCAAGGCATGAAAGGACATGGACCAGGGACGGATAATTGGAGCTAAGGTACAGGTCAGTTAATGCTGAACAGACTGGAAGAGCTGAAATCCCTCTTCTTACCCTTCTGATCATTTGTAAGCTCCACTTTAAAATCAAAGTAAAGCATGACCTAATCATGGTTTGCTAATTTACTTTCCACCAGGACAACAGTAACTATATGTCATAGGCAAGTCATGGGTTGTACAATGGTTTTCAAAGTCTTGAGATCGTGAAAGGCTCAATATAAATTAGTTTTTATTTTGCATTATTTGATTTTTCCAGCCTTGTGCGCTTTGAATCTGAAAAAAGTCTTGAGTGACAAAATTTCTCTCAATCCCACACTGGAGTTTCAACTTAGGTTATGCTTTTAAGCAATGACCAATTCCAGCAAGAGTCTAACCAAGTAGCCTTGGCCATCACTTCATCCCCCACCATTAACTTCCTGCGCTTTGCCACTGACCAGAATTTAACAGGACCAGCCATACAAATGTATGGGGCTACAAGACCAGGTCAGAGGCAGTGAGTAACTCAGCCCCTGACTGCCCAAAGCCTACCAACCATTTTAAAAATACAAGACAGGATGTGGTGTAATACTTTCAACCTTCTGGGATCATTATAGCTGTAACAACACTCAAGAAGCTTGACACCATAAGGTACTCATTCCTTTCACCATCAGCAGTGTATTATCTACAAGGTGAATTGTAGCAATCCACTATGACTCCTTCAGTAGCATTTTCCATACTTGTAATTTCTACCAGTGAGAAGGATGAGGGTAATAGATGTGTGGGGGCATTGCAAGGTCCTCTCCAAGATATATACCATCGTCACATGGAAGTACACCATTGCAGCAGGGTCAAAATCCTGGAACTACCTCAGTAACAGCAGTGTGGGTGGCCCTATGCCATTTTTGACTGTAGCAGTTCAATGTAATGACTCCTTACCACCTCTTCACAGAGGAAACATCAGTGAATGCTGCCTTGAGTGCTGCCTTGTCCCACATCCGACAAACAAATAACATGTCTCTGAAGTGGGAATTGGATGGCTATCATTCTGATTTGGAGGAGAGATTACTTTTCCTGATCAGCTAAAATTTAAAATTTCTTTAAAATATTCTTCAGTGTTTAAGTGCTGTGTCAAGAAAATTGAAGATGTAAACACACTTAGTGCATTAAAATAATGTCAGAACCTGTCTTCAAAGTATTAACTAAGAGTTTAACTTAATTTAGGTCACAGTTTGTTGATAACATTTACAATCATGCCTCTTCACAAATTAGAATGACCACTGCCCAAGGTACAATCCATTTGTGCCTGTCTGTAACAGCCATTATTGAAATCAGAGAACAAAGCATCCAGGTCAACAACATTGTCATGTAAGGAAGATACATGAATATGTATTCTTGCTATCTACCGGGGTGGGGGGGAATAAAAAAAACAATTTTGCCAGTGCTCTTGTGAATCAGGCTGACTGGATTTGTTTTCTCCAAGTGATCAGGATTCCCAGAGCATGCAGTTGGCTGTGTACACAACACTGAGTTGAGATTGTGGAATCACCTTGTTACTCTGAGCACTCTGATGAATACAAAAAAACAGTCTGGTTACACTTTACATTACCTGCGTACAGAGAGCTTTCTGCTGAAAATACAGGATTGGTTGGTTGAAGGATTGTCATTCAGGGTAGCTTAGTGCAGAGGACAGATTCACATTGAGTCACTGCTTTAGTTGTACATGGAGTTAGTGGAACACATTTAATTTTCACTACAGGATTGCTCACCCACTGAGTCAGGAGGCCTGGGTTCAAATCCCATCTGCTCCAGAAGTATGGAATAACAGATCTGAACAGGTTGATTAGAAAATACAAACCTGAATGTAGAGGCCAAGGGAAAGGATCCTCCTAGCTCCAGTGCAGTGTTGCCTGTTCCTACCCAGACAGCTCAGATGTTAACTCCCACCTCTAAATATAGCTGAGGAGAGCTGCCAAAAAATCCAATGTAATTTTGCTGATGATCCTTGCAGTTTTTGCGAGCTTGCTGAGCGCATATTGACTGCCAGCGTTCCTCCATTATAATCGTGCCGACACTTCAAGAGTATTTCATTGGCTGCTAAGCAGCAGTGGAGAAAAAAGCAATGTAATTGCAGATCTTTCTTTTGCCTTTGTATCTGCTACCTGGAATGGTTATGCAATAACAACTTAAAATGGGTGCATATCTCTAACTTAGATAACAAGGCGTGGGGCTGGATGAACACAGCAGGCCAAGCAGCATCATAGGGGCAGGAAAGCTTGATGTTTTGGGCCTCGACCCTTCATCAGAAATGGGGGAGGGGAAGAGGGTTCTGAAATAAATAGGGAGAGAGGGGGAGGCGGATAGAAGATGGATAGAGGAGAAGATAGGTGGAGAGGAGGCAGACAAGTCAAAGAGGGGGGGATGGAGCCAGTAAAGGTGAGTGTAGGTGGGGGGGTAGGGAGGAGATAGGTCAGTCCAGGGAGGATGGACAAATCAAGGGGGCGGGATGATGTTAGTAGATAGGAGATGGGGGTGCAGCTTGAGGTGGGAGGAGGGGATAAGTGAGAGGAAGAACAGGTTAGGGAGGTGGGGACGAGCTGGGCTGGTTTTGGAATGCGGTAGGGGGAGGGGAGATTTTGAAGCTTGTGAAATCCACATTGATACCATTGGGCTGCAGGCTTCCCAGGTTAAATATGAGTTGTCGTTCCTGCAGCCTTCTGGTGGCATCATTGTGGCACTGCAGGAGGCCCAGGATATGTCATCTGAGGAATGGGAGGAGGAGTTGAAGTGGTTCGCGACTGGGAGGTGCAATTGTTTGTTGCGAACCGAGCGCAGGTGTTCTGCGAAGCGGTCCCCAAGCCTCCGCTTGGTTAACTTACCTGCTCACGGGCCAGGTTTTGTCCTGGGAAGCTGGAGTAAGCTGTTTGGCCAAGGAACTTTCAGCACCAGACGTGATTGGTGATGTGTACAAGGCAATTAATCAAATGCAAATACTCCTTCAATAAAATATATACTGGGCACAGATGTAGAGTGATCATTGAGGTTGAATGCTTCATAACATTAGGCATGCTGGGCCCTAAATATGAAAGTATATCTTGAAGCGAAGAAACTGCTGCCAGCAATCAATATCTGAAAAATGAAGCGATATCTGCTTTAGGATTAAGGCAGCAAATACTGGCTAAGCTTCAACTGGTTTTGAATGGAATGTTGTTTTTGCTTTTCTACTTAATCTCTTTAATCTGTTATTGATCAGCAAGGATCATGGGGCAATGCAACCAGGCATGATGAAAAATGTACAAGGCCACTTTCTTTAAAGCCTGGTGTTACTTGTTCACGTTACACAGTTAAACCTAATTACGAAAGCTGAGCTGTAATTTTCTGCTTTTATGTCTTCCTCCAGCAGACCTTTGCTGCAGTCAAAAATGTGCCCTTTGAATTCACAGCATATTTTTGAACCGGGCAGGCTGGATGCAAATTCCCCACAACAATATTGTGCTAATACAGAATAAGTAGTCCTCAACGTTGATTGCAGTCACATGATTACATTAACCGGCTGGTTACAGTTTTGAAAGACGACAGAACCTCAATTCCTATTCCCAGGGAGGGTTAAAGTAATTCCTGAATAAGAAATAAAAACTCACAGAAGAGTAAGCCCCCACCCACCCTCCCCTCCCCCCACTCTCCCCCACCTGCCTCACTGGCCTGTTACCATATTGGAGATCTGTAGATGCCGAGTGCTAATTAGCAATAATAAGGCTGGTAAGATCTGCACTGCGGGTTTATTGTTCCTGGGAAATATTGGGCCAGAAACAAATTGACACCAAAAGGCCTCAGGTACAAAATATTGTAGATTTTCAAGGTTGATAAATCTATCCATCACTCATCCGTCTTTTGTCCGCCAACATGAAAACTGTGCTCATTATGGTTCTTTTGTAATCTGTCTTCAATGGGAAATGCTGACTCCTGCCCAAACTGACCCCTGTTATTGTTAGCTGTGTCATTCATAGCCGTCCTCCCAACAACACAGTGGTCACACTGAGCACCTGGGGTTGGAACATGGCCCTGGTTTACAGGGACTCTTCTGAACTAATAAATGTTCCACTCACTTAAAATCCAATAAGTCAAAATTTTTGGGTATTTGCTCTTTTCCTCACTTCAGTTTGGCAGGCAAAGAACAAAGGAGAGAACACTCTCAATGAGTAGCATGGTGGCTCAGTGGTTAGCACGGCTGCTTCACAGCACGAGGGAACCTAGGTTCGATTCTAACCTCAGGCAACTGCCTGTGTGGAGAGATAAAAGGTGCTGGAGAATCTGAGATAACAAGCATGGGGCTGGATGAACACAGCAGGTCAAGCAGCATCATAGGAGCAGGAAAACTTGACTTTTCCGGCCTAGACCCTTCATCAGACTGTGTGGAGTTTGTACATTCTCCCCATGTCTGTGTGGTTTTCCTTTGGGAGCTGTGGTTCCCTCCAACAGTCCAAAGATATATAGGTTAAGTGGATTGGCCATGCTAACTTGCCTGTAGTGTTCAGGGATGTGTAGATTAGGTGTGTTATAGGGGGATGGGTCTGGGTGGGATGTTCTGAGGGTTGGTGTGAACTTGTTGAGCAGAAGGGCTTGTTTCCACACTGTAGGGATTCTAAAAGCATTATTTCAGTGACACTCATTTCTAATGAAGACCAGTAAGAAAGGCAATAATCCAAACAAATTCAGTCACCTCTATTTGGGAGTAGTGTGTCTTTAGTTGTAGTTATGTTGGTGCAAACTCAATGGGCTGAAGGGCCTTTTCTGTGATGTATGAATCTATTATTCTATGTTACTTAGAAAATATACCTTTGTATGCTGTAAATGCTAACACTCAATAATGGCAGGACTTCAGATACATAAACAGGCACAAAAAGAGTAAAAAGGTGAAGTAATTATCCTTGCAGATTGACACATTGTGGATTGACACATGAAGGCAGGGGTCATAGCTAGGGTATTAAGTTAATACATTGCTTGAATTATTACCAAAGAGAAGGATCAGAAACAGAAGTTGCTGGAAAAGCTCAGCAGGTCTGGCAGCATCTGTGAAGAAAAAAGCCAGAGTTAACATTTTGGGTCTGGTGACCCTTCCTTAGAACTGGTAAACAGGAGATGATTCAGATACCAGAAAGGTTTTAAATTGATATGGAAAAAGTATTCTTTGAGATCTCTGTACATAAGTTTGTGAAGGCCAAATGATATGAATCTATAATTAATTGAGGGATGTGAGTTTGAAACAGTGGAGGCACTGACCATAATCGTTCCGGATTTCTTTGACTTAGGGGTGACTTTAGAGGAGAACTGCAAAATGTTATGACTTTTTTCAAAAAGGGATTACATTTAAGACCAGCGAATACAAACATACGATAATCATGGGAGTCAAGAAGCAGGAGATGATCGTTCAGCCCCTAAGTTCATGACTGATTTCATTGTACCTTCAGATCCACATTCTCACTGAGCCGTGATAACCTTTCCACCACATACTTACAAGAATTTATCCACCACAGCCTTCAAATTCAAAGATTTTACTTCCACCATCATTTCAGAAGGATGTTCCAAAGAGTCACAACTCTGTGAAAGAAATAACAATTTGGCTCATCTGTTTTAGGTGCATAACGTCAGATTTTTTTAAACAGATGTGAATAGATGATCGATGTGAAATTACCCATTCAAATCATCTGCCATTTATTTATTTTCTATTATCAAATCTCCAGATTTGCTTCCTACAGGACCAGTGCTCACTTGGTCAACATTTTTTATTTTAAACAGTTATAGAAACTCATACTACCTGTGTTTGTATATGCGGTTAGCTTTCTCCTGTAGGCTAAATTTTTCCTCTTTGTTTTCTTTTGGTTACTCTTATTGTGGATTTAATATTCTGTTGTAACACCTCCTTCGTTTGATTATATTTATAGCTTCTTTAACATTCTAGTTAACCATGGATGATGGGTCAGTCTCTTGGAATTATTCTTTTGCTTTGGAATGTATGAATTCTGTGTATCCTGAAATATCCCCTCACTTATCTGTCACTGCATCTCTATTCGCTCATCCATTAACTTAATTTTCCATTTGATTTTCACCCACTCTGCTTTCATGCCTTGTGAAGGCTCTTATTTAAGTTTTAAAATAAAGTCTCAGATTCATGCCTCTCTCCCTCAAATTGAATGTGAAATAACATCACAGTTTGTTCACTGATATGTAAGGACCCATTCACTATGAAATAATTAATTAATCGTACCTTGTTATTTGGTGTCAACTTGACTAGATCCTGCTCCCTGGTCAGCTCTAGAACATATTGTTTCGGAAATTATCCCCAAGACGTTTTATGAACTCCTCCTTAAGACCTTTGCCCATCTTACTCTTCCAGTCCATAAATAAATTAAAATTGTCCTTGATTACCACTGAGACAATTTCCCATTATTTATTCCTTCATGATACATGTGGATACATTCAGGATGCCAGCACACCACCCCCACATGTGATGTTATGGCTTTATCATTTCTTATTTTTGCCTCAGTCGCTTCCACATCCTGATTTTCTGAGCTCATGTTATTCCTACTTATTGTACTCATATCATTGTTAACTGACAGAACCTTTTCCTAGACAGGCCAGCTAATTAACTTCAGTGATATGGTAACTTCTAGAAACAATCATTTGTGGTAAAATTAAGATGGGCAATAAATGCTGAACTTTGGGCTGTAATATGGCATATTGTGCCAGAAAATGGGATTAGAATAGTTTGGTGGTTGGTTTTAACCAGTACAGGCCTGATAGGCTGAAGGACCTTTTTCTATGATGTGAACCTCTATGACTTGATGTCTAGATAATGAAACTCATGCCCCATTAATGCACAAAATAACTAATGCCTTGAGAGAACAGCTGTTGTAATTTTAACAACATACTTTATTGTTTCTTATTAACTGACAGTTTTCAGTGGAGAATGACCTCCAGAAACTTTGAGAGCTGACATGTAGTCCCTTATTGTGACGGACACTAGCCCTAGCCAGTTTAGTGGGTGGAGATTTTGGGGGTGACTGGAGTTATTCATATCTTGAGGAGCTGCAACAGCTCAAATTTAAAGAGTCATAGAGTTGTACAACATGGAAACAAACCGTTCAGTCCAAATCATCCAAGGTGACCGGTATCCTAAACTGAATACATCCTATTTACTTGCATTTGGCCCATATATCTCTAAATGTTTCTATTTCGTGCGCATATATAAATGTCTTTTTAATATCAATATTGTGCCCACCTCTACCACTTTGTCTTGCAACTTATTCCACACACACACACCACCTCAGGTCCCTTTTAAATCTTACACCTCTCACCTTAAATCTATGCCCTTTAGTTTTGGATTCCCCTACCCTTATGCCTTCATGATTTTATACACATCTATAGTGTCACTCCTCAGCCTCTGACGCTCTGGGGAAAGAAGGTCCCAGCCCATGCAGCCTTTCCTTATAACACAAGCCCTCTAGTCCTGGCAGCATTCTTGTGATTTGTTTTCTGTACCTTTTCTAGCCTAACCACATCCTTCCTACATCAGGGCAGCCAAAATTGTACAAAATATTTTAAAAGCTGACTCACCAATGTCTTTTATGGTTGCAATATGACGTCCAAACTTCCGAGTTCAATGTTCTGACCAATAAATGCAAGCGTGCTAAACGCCTTCTTCAACACCCTCTCTACCTGTGACACCACTTTCAAGGAACTATGTGCCTGCACCCCTAGGCCCATCTGTTTGACAACACTCTCCACGGCCTTGCCATTATCTGTGTAAGTCCTGCCCTGGTTTGCGTATGTTATTGTCAATGTATAAAAACGTACAATGCGCAAGAAGCGAACTTGAGAAAGAGAAGTATAAAAATGGGAGATCAAAGATCTTCCACAAAGAGGTGGATATTCAAAGAAGGACAAATATAGGTCTGAGGAGAAATACCAAAGTTGGGAAATCTGAAAGGATGATACCTCACAATGCAACAATGACTTTAATTTATATACACTCCCTAACTTGCAAAACGTCTCAAAGCGATTTGGTGTTAGGGTGCGCAGTGCGAACACCAAGCAGAACCTGACCCTGATTTACATTAGGGCACTGAGTTATTAAAATAGGTGAATGAAGGTTTTATGGGATGCAATAAAGGAGGAATGAGAGATGGGGAGATTTAGAGTGAGAACTTGGGAGTTTAAAGACCGAGGGACCTAGGTACCTGAAGGGACAGTTACCAATGATGCCTTTTGAGAATCTTTAATGCTAATGTTACTAAAATAGAAAATGTCATTAAAATAACATTGCCATGTGCTTGTTTCAGTGGAGTATATTTTAACAGGGAAATGCTGTACTTTATGACTGAAGTTTCTAATTTTTTTAAACTATGCCCTTGTGAAGGAAATTGAACAATATATTTGGGAGACCAGGCCATGATCTAAGCTCAGCACTGATGTACCAGGTAGGTTAGATATTGCACCATTCTGTAGGCTCAAATGCCTGCTTTCAGAAAGCAGAAATGTACCACTAGCAGGTTCCCTGTTTATACCTCAGCCGGTGCTTTTGCCTTTATTTGGGACTGACAAACCCTGCTGAAGTTGTTGGGAAAAACCCATATATATAGCCCCTGACCAATACTTTATAACCCTGTTTCACAGTCCAATGTTAGATCTTTCAGGATTTCTCAGCTGATGAACTGTAGAAATCTGCAATTCCCCTTCCCCCCCATTTTTCGATTTACAAAAAAAAACCATGTTTTAGAACAATTGGAATAAAAAAAACTGCATACAATGCAGAAACAAAGTACATTCCTAATTATATGTTAAAATAGAGACAAACTCTGTAAATTTCAATGGTCTCCAAGCGTAGAATGTAGAGAGTTAGACATGTAATATTACTGTGCTTTCTTGACAAAAATGGGTTGTGTTTTTTCTTATTAAATCCTGCTTAGCAGAGAAAGGTAAATGTCAAGGTTATATTGGCAGTCACAACTTTCATACCTTTCCAGCACATGATATTGAATGTGTGCCAAATATTTGGGCTCCATGTTACTTATAGGGGAGGAGAACTTGTTTAAACCTTACCATTCATACAATTAAGAAACAAGCAAATGTTTAATCTGCTCACTCCATTGACCTGGATAATAGTTAAAGACTGTTATAAAACTCGTTAAAGATTGAGTCATTGGTGATTCCCTCACTCTTATTTCACTATAAATAAGGAAATATTTTGACTTTAAGAGACAATGATCAAAATTTACAGCATCAACAAGTGGCTGACAGAAAAGTCCAGCTAACATTTCACCAGGCTGGGTCCTCTGCCTAATTTAAACCTCTATCTGGATAGAATTTTTAATGTGCATTTTAGGATTTAGTGTTTATATGCCAGATTTGCAATGCTGATAGTTTCTCTGTTTATCGCCATGGCTTCAACTGACGTTGACATAAACTTGAAAATATTGGCAGATAAGAAAACAATGTTTGAGCATGGAATATAAACTGTGCAGCATGTAGGCAGGCAAAAAGTCAACATTAGAATTTAATGTTGGTGTCTTAAGTGCACCTATATCTAAGAGATGGTAAATTTTCAATATTTCACAGACAGCAACACGCTGGATCACATCTTGCAAATGCGCCATGAACTGTTACGTTGATTGACTGGATTGTACATTGTGTGGGATTTGCCATTTGGAAGCTTGTTCTGAATTATTCTGAAGACATTTGTCATGGTAGACACCGAGAGGTTTGTCCACCTGGCTGAAGAATCTTAACATATGAGGGCCTGATCTCAGGATGAAGGGTTGGTCACTTAAGCGTGAGATGATCACACAACCTTCAGCAACTTTAAGATGCATCCCATCTGGATTGGGCGTCTCTTGTACTTTAAGTACTGCCCATCTATTGAGTGCCTTTTGTTTGATCTATTTTATCCAGTCTATTATTGTTACTACCTCCCATTGTGTAGCTACATTGGTGACATTCTCTGCTCTAGTGAAGGCAGATGGAATGTATTCATTTAGTACCTTAACTCTGCCCTCTGCATCCTCAGGAAAATCTTGCTTTTGAGTTCAATGGACCAATTATTCCTTTAACTAGTTATATGCTATAACCTTGCTTCAGCAAATTCCCACTCTACAACTCTCAATCCATTTTTAGACCATCAAGGGGGTTGGTCAACATAATTTTAATAACTTGCTGATGCCGCAACAAATCATGAACAACATCAATCTTTCTTCTTACCATTTTGTTGGCTTGAGAACGGCCTTCAACTCTGTAAGTTGTGAGGCACCCTGCAATATTCTGCTGAAGCATGAATGCCCTTCAATATTTCAACACCATCCTTCTCCTGTTTGAAGACGATATGTGGGCAGTGCTCCTCAGCAACTGATTCATTATAGACCGCTTTGACATGAGTCAAGCAAAGCTATGTGATAAAGCAAATCTTTTTACAGATTTCATAACTGCCATCCTCCTTTCGACTCAAGACAAGACCCCTGCTGGAGTGCAACTTATTTATTAGATGGTCAGTGAACTATTTAATCTCAATCCTGTGATGGCTACCCTGACTTTTGACATTCTGCTCTGATACGTTGGTGGTGCTGCAGTTAGTGCTTTATCAGAAACAGATCCACAGAGAATTATTGAAGTACTAACAGAGGCATACGAGGTGTTGGGACACACACTCAACATTTAGAACTTTGCAGTCCTCCATTAACAACATACACCCCAGTCCCACTGATTGATCACCAACATAAGGCCTATTAGTACTTGGAGATGGCAATAGAGTGCTGTTGTCTTTGGGTTAGCTAATCATGGAGATTTGGGTTTGAATCCCACTATGGTGGAATTTTATTTAATGTTATGCGCAAATGTAGCAAGAGTGATTTGAGAAAAGACTTTGTCACACATTGAGTAGAGAGAGTACAGAATACACTGCCAGGAAATCCAGTGGAGGCAAGTTCAATTGAAGCATCTATAAGGACATTGGGCGGTTATTTGGATAGAAATGGTGTGTAGGGATATGGGGAAATGAAGGAGATTGGCATTAAGTAGCAGAAACAGTGCAGGCATAAATAAGCTGAATGGCCTCCTTATGTACAGTAGCAATTTTCTGATTCTGTGATGAGTGCCTGGAAAATATGGACATTTCCAGCACCTTGGAAGTTATCTTTCATGGATGGCTAACTTGGATGAAGAAATCCAGCATCATCTGATCTTTGCTGATGCAGTGGGTGTTTGAAAACTGCAATATGAAAATGGATATCGGGCTCAGGATCTATTGTGATCCCTACCTTACAGTATCGGGCTGAATCATGGGCAATGTATAGAAAGTATTTTAAAGTCCTGGAGCCATATCATCAATGCTGCCTGCAGAACATCCTAAATGTCAACTGGGAGGACAAAAACACCAATCTCACTGATGTCTAACAAGCAGGCACTGAAGCAGACCATTGAGCTCATCGAGTCGATGCCAACATTTTGGAAAGCATCTCCCCCACCTGTAACCCTGTAACCCTATATTTTCCATGGCTAATCTACCCACCCTACACATCCCTGGACAATTTAACATGGCCAATACACTTAGCCTACACATCTTTGAACTGCGGGAGGAAACCCACAAAGAGAAGAGGACAACATGTGACTTCCACTCATACAGTTGCCCGAGGGTGGAATCAAACCCACGTTCCTGGCACTGTGAGGCAACAGTGCTAATCGCTCAGCCACCATGCCACTCTATTCAGCTTCAGCTTCACTTGGTTATGAACATTTGACTTAGGAGCAGGAATGAGCCATTCAGCCACTCCAACCCGCTCTGCTGTTCAATAAGTTCATGGCTGATCTGATTGTACGCGCAAAGCCGCCTCCCCCTCTCTCCCTATTTATTTCAGAACCCTCTTCCCCTCCCCCATTTCTGATGAAGGGTCCAGGCCCGAAACGTCAAGCTTTCCTGCTCCTATGATGCTGCTTGGCCTGCTGTGTTCATCCAGCTCCACACCTTGCTATCTCAGATTCTCCAGCATCTGCAGTACCTATTATCTTTGCTGCTTACCCTGATAACTTTCACTTCCTTGCTGAACAAGGATCAATCTATCCTTGCCTTAAAAATACACAAGGACTCTGCTTCCAGCACCTTTCAGGATGAGAGCTCCAAAGACTCATAACCCTCTGAGAGAAAAAAAATTGCCTCACCTTTGTTTTAAATGGGTGACGCTTGATTTTACAATAGGCGACTTAGATGAAATAAGTAAGACCCTGAAGAGCCTTGAATGGGTAGATGCGTAGAGAATGCTTCCTCTTATAGGAGAATCTGCACCGGCTGTCCAAATGAACTTTAGTGCCATTCTACTGACTATTCCCCACTTTTAAGACCATAAAACGTAGGAGCAGAAATTAGGCCATTCGGCTCATTGAGTCTGCTATGCCATTCAATCATGGCTGATAAGTTTATCAACCTCATTCTCCCCCTTGATCCCCTCGATAATCAAGAACCTATCTACCTCAGTCTTAAATGTACTCAATGACCTGATCTCCACTGCCTTCTGTGGCAGTGAATTCCATAGATTCATCACTCTCTGGCTGAAGAAGTTTCTCTTTATCTCTGTTCTAAAAGGTCTTCCCTTTACTCTAAGGCTGCTCCCTCGGGCCCTAGTCTCTCCTACCAATGGAAGCATCTTTCCAACATCCACACTGTCCAGGCCATTCAGCATTCTGTAAGTTTCAATTAGACAGTTTCAATTTTCCTAGTACATTGTTTCTATTTAAATCATTCCCTGTCGAAAGCCTGAATTGAACCTGCATTCACCACACTTACAGGCCTGGACCAGACACTGTGCGAAAAGGCTTCTTGCTCTCATCATTTTCTTTTACAAATCATGTTCAATCTTTCCCCTCTGCCTTGTGGTCCTCTTATAAGCAGTTTCTTCCTCTCTCCTCTGTCCAGTCCTCTCATGATTTTGAAAACATCTATCAGACCTCCTTTTATCCTTCTTATCTCCAAAGAGAACAGTCCCAACCTGTACAATCTATCCTCACAATTGAAGTTTCTCATCCCTGGAGCCATTCTTGTAAACTGTTTCTGCACTTCTGGAATGCATTCACGCTCCTTTCTGTAATGTGGTACTCAGAACTGTACGACAAATATCTTAAATAAGTTCAGCATCAGCTCTCTGATTTTGTACTTTTTGCCCCATTAAAACAATAGCTGAGGCTATTGTATGCTTTATTAACTACTCTTTCCATTTATCATGTCACGTTTAATATTCTGTGTCTGTATACGCCCAGGTCCCTCTGTTCCTACACCCCTTTAAGTATTCCATCAATTATTTTATAGTGTCTGTCTACAAGCGTCCCATGAAAATGCTTCACTATACAGTCTTCCACATTAAACTTTATTTGCCACTTACCTGCCCATCCTACTAATAGTCCATGTTCTCTTGGAGTTTTACACAGGGCCCCTCACAGTTTAGAATGCTTCCAAGTTCTGTATCATCCATGAACTTTGAAACGGTCCCCTATAGATCAAGTCCAGATCATTAATGTATATCTGGGACAGCAAGAATCCCAACACTGACCTCTAGGAAACTCCACTATAACCTTTCTCCAGCTGTAAGTATCCATTGTCCATTGTGTCTGTGTTTCTTTACACTCAGCCAATTTTTTAATCCTTGTTGCTCCTGTCCCTTTTATTCCATGAGTTCTAACTTTTCTCACAGGTCTGTTGGGTAACACTGTATTGAATGCATTTTAAGTCCTTTTCCCATCACATCAACAGCATTACTCTCATTGACCTTTGTGTTACCTCTTCAATAAATTCCAGCAAGTTAGTTAAACATGAATTCCTTTCTCCACGTGACTACTAATTCCGTCCCATATAACTGTTTCTAGAAGCTTCCCCTACACTAAAGTTAAACTGGCTAGTCTGTAATTGCTGGGTTTTTCCTTACAAACATTTTGAACAAGGGTGTAATGGTTGCAGTTCTCTTCTTATTTTAAGCCTTCCCTGCGACATGGGAAGATTATGGCCAAAGCCCCAACAATTTCCACTCACACATTCAGTCCCAAAGCCTTGACAACTTTAAGTCCTAACAATCTATCCAACACTTTGCCCTTACCAGTTATGAAACCTTATTGTGACAGAATTTCCTCCATTGTCAACATTCATTTCCTTGGTGAAGACAGATGCAAAGTTCTTATTAATATCTCAGCAATTCCTCTTGCCTCCTTGTGCAAATTCCCTTTTTGCTCCCTAATCAGCCCACTCCTCCTTTTACCACATACATGATTTCAGAGGATTTTGGAATTTCCCTTAATGTTGGGTTGGCCACAAATATTTCACAACCTCTCTTCACTTCGTTAGAAACATTTCACCTACCCTCTGAACTCTTTATGTTCCTTTTGGTTCCCAATTGCATTTTCTATCTGACACTTGTCATAAACCGACTTTTTCTTTATCTTAATTTTCTTTGCCGTTTTTCACGCAGGGACCTCTGGCTTTGTTTGCCTTACTTTGTTCTTTCTGAATATACCTCGACCATGTCCAAGCTATTTTTTTTTGAGAGGATGCCATTGTTCAGCTACCAGCTGGTTTTTCCCATCAACCTTTGCTCCAGTCTACTCAGCCCCGCTGCTCTTGCCCCATTGAAATCTTCTCTCACCCTGTTCATTAGTTTTATGCTTGATTGCCTGTTGTTCTTTACGATTGTACTCTTAAAATTTGCACACAAGGATCATAGTCTCCCAAATGTTCCTACCTGGCCCATCTCATTTCCAAGAACCAGGTATGTGACTACATTCTTTCTTGTTAGACAGACACATACTGCTGTAAAAGATTTTCCTGAACTCAATCAAAGAATGTTTGCCCCATCTGCTCTTGAAGCTATCACAGTCCAAGTCTATGTTCAAGTAGCTAAATTCTTCCATTATAACTATTTTATGTTTGCATCACTCTGAAATTTCCCTGAAGACTCGTTCCTCAACATCCTTTCCATTAGATGGTGGTATATAGACTACACCCAATATGATACTGTAGCCTTTTTTGTCCCTGAGCTCTGGTCAAATTGATTCTGTGCTTGAATCCTCTGAAACAGTCTTTTCCTCCAGCATTGCAATTAACTCCTTCACCAACACTGCTACCCCTCCTCCTTTTCTTCTTTTCTAATCTTTTCTGAACATTTTGTATCCCGGGATGTTTAAACACCCAGTCTTGCTCTGCTTTGAGTCAGGCCCTCATCTATCATATCTGCACACGACAGTCTGTACCTGTAAGTCCCCAATTGTATTTGTTAATCTCTGCATTCACATCAATGCACAGTAATTTTGATATGGATTTCATTACTTTCTCCCTTGTTCTGATTTCACCCAGTGACCTTTTTAATCTCTAACTCATGCTATCTGACTTTCCAAGTATTTTCTGCTTCCTGCTATGCTTCTCTGATATTCTCTGTGATTTCTGCTGAGATAGTTTAAAACTCTCCTAACAGCACGAGAAAAACGTCCCACAGGGAACTCAGTCTGCAATCTGTACAAGTACAATTGAGCCGGCAAGCTGACGTTTCGGGTCTAGATCCTTCTTCAGAAGGGTCTTCATTTTCTGAAGAAGGGTCTAAACCCGAAACATGAGCTTTCCTGCTCCTCTGATGCTGCTTGGCCTGCTGTGTTCATCCAGCTGTACACCTTGTTGTCTCAGATTCTCCAGCATCGGCAGTTCCTACTATCCCAAGTACAATTGATCTGGCTTGTACAACCCAGTCCCAGGAGTCTTGTTTACAGAGTTTGAAGTCTTGAAGTATATTGTCACATGACTGATGCTGATCAATTTTTGCATGTGCTTCAGTATTTTCTCAGTCTAAGCAGCTTGCTCGTGTGTGAGGTCAGGTATGGCACACAGGCACAACTTGTTCAACTGAGGGATGGATGTAGCCCACAGTTCAACAATAATTTGTGGACACAGAGTGTGAACAGAATGAGGGATATGAGAATGAACCTTTGTTTGTTAGGACTTGTTTACCAAGTCAACTTGAACTTGCATATCCAAGATTTTTAAGGCTTTCATTTTTGCAAGGATGTAACTTATGATATGATACCAAACTTGGAAGAATTAGAAACTGTGAGGAGGACAGTGTGGAACTCCACAAGGACAGTAGCTCAGTGGTTAGCACTGCTGCCTTACAGCACCAGGGACCTGGGTTCAATTCCACTTTTGGACGACTGTCTGTGTGGAGTTTGAACATTCTCCCTGTGTCTGCGTGGGTTTCCTCCAGGAGCTCCAGTTTCATCCCACAGTACAAAGATGTGCAGTCTAGGAGGGTTGGCCATGCTAAATTGCCTGTCATGTTCAGGGATGTGTAGCTTAGATAGGTTTTAGGGGGATGGGTCTAGGTGGGATGCTCTGAGAGTCAGTGTGGACTTGTTGGGCCGAAGGGCCTGTTTCCACATTGTAGGGATTCGATGGACATTGACAAGTTGCTGTGGTGTGTAGATAGGTGGCAGGTATGGTTTAATACAAAAAAGATAAATGTTAAGGTCTAGGCTATCTCCTTGATATGTTTTGAGGGGGTTTGGTCTGATCTATGACAGGATAGACAGCCATGCATTCGGAGTGAGAGAGATTCACTGAATGGGTGAGATGGCCGTGCCCTCTGAAGAGTTGTTATAAACAGTGTTACTGTGAAAAGGCAGCAATCACTGTGGCATCATCATGCAAAGGCAATTCTCAGCCGCACAGAGGAAGTCTCCATCTCTCTACTGTGTTTCACCTTCAGTTGGGAAGCCCAGGGGTTTGATGGAAAATCCCAAGAGCGTTAATAAACCCTTCATCTTTATAAGCCCGGGGGAATCCAGTAAAACATGGAAATGTTGATACTGGTCCAAACTCAACCTGAATATTTGAGTATGAACTCCAATTCTGACCACTATAATCAATTCAACATTTTACTGGTTTTTATTTCTGGGCTCTGGCAGGAGACTGGCACTCTGGCTGCCTGTATCCAGTCGTGTCTCTTTATATGTTAGAAATTCTGACCATTCTGTATATATAAGCACAAGCATGTGCTTGCTTTGAGAATTTTATCCTTTGTGGATCTCATATAAAAGCTGGTAGAATCAAATACAACAGAGAAAAACTGAAAATCAGTCTGACTCATGGTGTGTCACAATTCCCACAGAAATTGCCCACTCACAGCTATCATGGTAAATTGTCTATCAAACATGTACAAAACCACACAGAAGGGCTCTTTAACCATGAAGTTAGATTTCTCATTTTTGAGCTTGATCATACATCAGCAGACATCATTGTAACTGGAAGTTGAAGAATTCTTGCAGGTACAGGCTGTAGTTTGAATGTAACACTGTAGGGTGTGCCAATCTTAATGAAAAGTGACCATTCTCCTGCTTTGTGTTGCAGTAACAAATGGAGAAACTCAATCCCTTTCAAATGTTTTGCCCATACATTTTCATTCCAATGGGTATATAAAGGAAATGAAGGACGTCCACACAGAGGGTGAAAGGCACGCATAAAGAAAAAAAGACTCATTATGGTCTGGGAGCGCTAAGGAAATTAAAACTGCATTAAAGAGATTAACTTTTTCCCATTGCAATATAGCCGGTATCAAGATTGTTGAATGAAATTGAAATTCCGTTCTGAAATAAACAGCTTCAAGTTGTCCTGTAAGTAATATTGACATTGTCCCATGCTACTCTATTTGCAGTTACACAATTTTCCACAGAGTATTATTCAGACCAGTAGTTAGAATGTGGAAAAGGCACGAGGATTACTGAGAACCTATTAATTTCTCACACTAATAGCACATTTGCAAAGAGAATGCATTGGCACAACTCCATGTGTGCCTTGGGCTGCCCATTTTGACATCCAGTCCAGTCATTACATTTCTTTTACATGTTCTTTCAATTGCATAGTCACTCAAAAAATACTGGGATTTTTTAAACCACAATGTTTTTATGGATTTTCTTTCCAAAATACAAATGGTGAAGTTTCCAAATCACAGTGCAATACCTGTGGATTAAAAGCTGCTGGTTGGGAATTTTCATTTATATTGCGCAGTCATTTTCATGGCAGAAAACCAAGCTCATTTTAATGGCTAACACAAGGCATAAACATTTGACTGTCAGTGTCCCTAGCAACCTCATAACATGTCCAATGTTACATTCACTTTGATATGTTTGCCTGGCTCAGTGGCAAGCATCCCAAATGGGAATTATGCCCTATCTATTATTGTCATCTTTCACAACTGATTGTTTCCACAATGAACAAGGTCTATGCAAATCATAACAGAGAGGGCCCAAATAATTTGATCCTGAGGATAAAATATAATGCAAATAATTGTAACATTTGTTCCAAATAGTCATACTCACATTTAATATTCCATTTCCATAAACTATATAATGCTGGTTTAGTTTAATACTGCGGCAGCGTTCTCATGTTTGATCCCAAGGATTGTGAATCAAAGACCTCATAGTGTCACAGAGCTGTACAGCATGTAAACAGAGCCTTTGGTCCAGCTCGTCCATCCCGAGCAGACATCCCAAATTAATCTAATCCCTTTTTCCAGCATATGGCCCATATCTCTCTAAGCCCTTCCTATTCATACACCCATCCAGATGTCTTTTAAACATTGTCATTCTACCAACCTCCACTATTTCTTCTGGCAGTTCATTCCATGCATGCACCACCCTCTGCTTGAATAAATTGCTCCTTAGGTCTTTTTAAAATCTTTCTCTGCTCATCTTAAACCTGTGCCCTCTAGGTTTGCATTCCCCTACCTGGGAAAAAGACCTTGGCTATTCATCCTACCCATGCCCTCATGATTTTATAAACCTCTATAAGTCACCCCTCAGTTTCTGATGCTCCAGGGAAATTGGCCACAGCCTATTTCAACCTCTCCCTGCAGCTCAAAAACTCCAAACTCGGCAACATCCTCGTGAATCTTTTCTGAACTGTTTCAAGTTTCACAACATCTTTCCTGTAGCAGAGAGACCAGAACTGAACTCAGTATTCCAAAATTGGCCAAACCGATACCCTGTACAGCTGCAACATGACATCCCAACTCCTCTACTCAATGCACTGACCAATAAAGCAATGATGTGGAGGTGCTGGCATTGGACTGGGGTGGACAATGTCAGAAGTCACATGACATCAGGTTATAGCCCAACAGGTTTCAACAGGTGAATTGTCTGATGAAGGAACAGTGCTCCGAAAGCTTGTGATTTCAAATAAACCTGTTGGACGCTAACCTGGTATCATGTGACTTCTGACTCTGACCAGTAAAGGCAAGCCTACCAAATGCCTGTGTTAAATAGCTACAGAATGATTCAATACAAAACAGTGAGTTTCTTCTTTTGTTTGAACCAGTATCACCTTTTACACCAATGCCATTGATATGATAGTAATTGGTGACTCCGTTTTCTGTTGAGTGATTTGAGAAATTTATAAGAGGCATGGTGAGTTTTTATCTAAGTATAAGTGCATTCTTCCTCCTTTGTTCATGCTATTTGTATCTACTTTAGCAGAAGGTTATGACCTTATTATTTGACTCAAGGATATATTCAACCATCTTATTGCTATCTGATTTTGAAGGGAGCTCTGATTGAATAAGACAATTCATTAATACAGATATGTGCATCACTGGCATTGCCAGCATCATTGCCCACCTCTAATTGAATAGCTTGCTATGTCATTTCAGTGGGGCAATTGTTAGGATTAAAAGAGCTTTCTCTGAATTTGCAGTTACATGTAGACCAGACCAGGTAAGGGTTACAGATTTCCTTCACCAAAAAATATTAGTGAACCAGGTTGCTTTTTCCTACCGATCAATGATAATTTCATGGCCACTTGTACTGAGACAATATTTTAATTCTAGATTTTAATGAACTAAATTCATATTCCACCAGCAACTATGTTGGTATTTGAACTTCTGTCCATAAGATGATAAGATATAAGAGCAGAATTAGGCAATTTGGCCCATTGAATCTGCTCTACCATTCACTCATGGCTAATATGTTTCTCAACCCCATTGTCCTGGCTTCTCCTGTAACCCTTGATTCCCTTACTGATCAACAGTCAATCTATCTCTGCATTAAATACACTCAGAGGGCTCTACAGCCCGCTGAGGCAATGAGTCCCATGAATTAACCCCCTGTGCCTGAAGAAAGTCTTCCTTGTCTCAGTACTGAAAGATCTTCCCATCTCTCTGAGGCTGTTCCCTTGGGTCCTAGTCTCTCCCACTAGTGGAAACATCTTCTCCACATCCACTCTATCCAGATCTCTTAGTATTCGGTTAAGATTCAATGAGATACCCCCTCATCTTTCTAAGCTACGCTGTCTCAGAAAATTACACAGGGCTTTGGCTTAATGTCCTTGTAACATCACTATTAAGCCACCATATTTCCAGAAAAGTCAAGCTATATGTCTGGCTTTCTTAGTATCTTTAAGTTTCTATTTCCATCAGCTGCCTCTGGGCTACCCTCCCGAAAACTCTCATCCTCTCTATGTATCTGTCTTCTTTTAAGTTGATGCCACCTCTTTGACCAACATTTTGGTCACTTGTCCTTACGATAGCTCAGGGGCAAATTTGATTGGATAGCCTTGCCCTGAAGCACCCTGTGATGCTCTACTGCAGTAAAGGCACCACAGAAATCCAACGTGCTGGTGTTGGTTAGCAACAATGGGTTGCACTATTCATGCAACTGGAGAGCAAAGTTTTGATTGACGAAAAGCTTGTAAACTACAAAAATAATTTTTTACAGTTGGAATGACATTCTGCTCATGGAATAGGCAAGTATTATGTCGTCTCATGCAGTGCTTTCTTAATGATTCAATGTGCCTGACTCATTACATTTGCCAGCTGTATACAGTCTTTCATGATAATACACAGAGTGAAAGAAAGAGAGAGCACAACATACAGAGATGTAGGGAAGAAAGAAAAGACCAAAGGGCCAAATTTTCATTTCCAGTGTCGAAGGTGGAGCCTTGGGAAATTCTCAACTCCAGAAACCAACTCAGGAATAAGTGTCACTATCTGATGGAATTTTGTTTAGGGACCTTTGGAGAATGCGGTCTGAGGTTGGGTGTGAAGATGGCGGGTGTGGGAGCTTCCCAGAAGGAGTTGACCTCAGCTAGCTCTCATCCAGCAGAATTTTCCAAACCCCATCCATATCAACTCATGCCACTTCGTACCCACTACACATGGACCCCAAAACCATTCATTTCAACATATGCTTTCCAGCCAATTTTCCATGCCAACTAACTGTTAATCCATTCCTTCTCTCGCAACTCTTTACCCTTAACCCTTCATGCTGATTCACCCAGTATCCACCGTGGACAGATCTCAGGAGCCATGCTAATATGAAACACAATTAAGTTCTAACTACTTGCTGTTGAAATCAATACTCTCATTGATAGAAGTTTATTCATTATATTTAAATCCCTTCAAATATTTAATGTCTTATAAAAGGTTGTATTTAGGACCTTATTTTAAAGACTTCTATAAACTCTCAGACTTGTTAGTAAAAGTGTAAATTTCCCTGTCCCCATTGTGATAATGATTGGTGTTGTATAAGTCAAGGAACACAGGTCCTATTAAGAAGCCCTCAAGCTTATGTCAACAAAAGTCTATTAAAATTGTAAGTACTGTTCTTTGTTTTAAATGCAGGCTGGCTGATCTTTTATTCAAAATTTAAAGGGGCAGGACTTTTAAATGACTTGACAGCTTGAGAGTTCCAAACATAATCCATCCGCTTTATACACACATTCATGCTTATTCTTAACAATCCCAAAGGGGTATCTGATCTCTCTTAAGGGCTTCCTGATCTTTCCCAAGGAATGCCTAATCTCTCCCACAGTGTACATTACCTGTTCAAGGATTCAGATAAGTTTAGACATCTCCCTTAAAAATTGTAGTCATATGAGTCATATTTCTGTAATCTGAATGACAAAATTGCTTCTGCTTGAAGGCATTTGTACTTTTTTTAATGATTTGCTGCATCAATTAGCCACAAATGTATGCTGTTACCTCCTATCACCTGTTCCTTGTGAGCTGTGTGGCTGGTGCTCTGAGGGTCTCTGCACACTGATTTGCATGCCAAGGCCATGCCTTTATTACCATTCATTTCCATTTTCTCCAGCCACCGTCATGCATAGAGCTCAAACATCTATGCAGTGGCTGGAAATTTTCAAGGGAACGTAGCCCCCCATCCCATTTTCCCTTCTTTTGGTGAAATTGACAGGGCCTGAGCTCAGGGGTGGGGCCTCTGGAATCAGGGCTGTGTCTCCATTTTGGTTAACATGCCAAGCCCTTCCAACATTTCTATTAATGGGTGACTGAAGCGATACCTTCCACGACGAAGTGAAAAAATCCCTTTGATCTCTGTGCTCTGGACCACATCCATGCTTTTGAAAGGTCTGAACCTGCCACATTAGGCGAGGTTAGTTTATTAAAATATTTTGGATACGTTCCCTATGCAATTTGGATCTGCATAGGGGAACATTGGTGAGAACGTGAAATCAGGAGTATGAAACCCACAAAAGTTTGCTGCTCTTAAAAATAAAATATGCAGCCAGCTAAAGATAAGTTGTTGCCTAAGGGTGAAAAAAAATTGCATCCTCAAATGAAGAAAAGCCTTTGCCAAGAGTGTACACTGAAGATAACAGGCAGCTGCAGTCAGAATAAGCATTGCATTGTTAAGGCACATTTTTGAGGTGTTGTTGTACAAATGCTAACCTGAGCCCTTTTTGATTTTGTCAATACAGACTTCTACTGCATGAAGTAGAGCACACAATGCCCGATTTGCCCGATAACTTGGCAAGTTCGATCCAAAATTAGCTCAGTAGTAGGAAACAGAGGGTGGTGGTGAAAGGCTGTGTGAGTGACTGATTATGTATATAAAACCAATGTAGAAGAAAGCGTGGAGAAGATGATAAATTTGCAGATGACACTAGGTGGTTGACAATGAGGACGAAGGTTTTAGGTTACAGGGGGCTATAGGTGGTTTGTCAGACACTTGCCTTCACCAGTCATGGGCTAGATTATCAGAGCAGGAAGGTTATTTTGGAGTTGTACAGAACTTTAGTGAGGCTACAGCTGGAGTACGGTGCATAGTTCTGGTCTCTGTACTGTTGGAAGAATGTAATTGCACTGGAAGTTTTTGTAAAGGAGATTCACCAGAAAGTTGCTTGGGATTAGGCAGTTTAGCTGTGAGGAAAGGTTGGATTAACTTGGGTTTTTTGTTTACAGCAAGAAGGCTGCAAGGGGGCCTGATTGAAGTACCTCTGATTATGAAGTGTACAGGGAGAGTGAATAGGAAGCAGCTGTTCACCTTCGTTGAAGGGTACAAGAGGCATAATTTTAAGGTGAAAGGAAAATGATTTAGAGGGCTTTGAGTAAATAATCTTACACCCAGAGGGTGGTGGGCGTCCGGAGCACACTGCCTTAGAAGGTAAGTGAAGTGCAAAATCTCACAAACCTTAAAAGTCCTTGGATGAACACTCAAAATATCATAACATTCAAATGGGCCAAATACTGGGGAGTTGGACTAGTTTAGCTTAGTGTACAAGATGATGAGGGGCATAGATAGAGTGGATAGTCAAAGACTTTTTTCCTCGGCGGAAATGCCTATTATAAGGGGGCATAATTTTAAGGTGACTGGAGGAAGGTATAGGGGAGATGTCAGAGGTAGGTTCTTTACACAGAGAGTGTTGGGTGTGTGGAATGCGCTGCCGGCAGTGGTAGTGGAGTCAGATACTTTAGAGACTTTTAAGTGACTCTTGGATAGGCACATGGAGGATAGTAAAATGTGGGGTATGCAGGGTAGATTGATCTGAGTACGATAATAAGTTGGCACAACATTGTGGGCCAAAGGGCCTGTACTGTGCTGTACTGTTCTATGTTCTATGTTTCTTTTTAGATTTAGAGTAGCTTTTGTCAGTGCAAACATGATGGGTCAAAGGGTCTCTTCTGCACTCTATGATTCTAGGAGATAGGAGCTCATTTAAATATTGCCTCAGTACAGGTAACATCTATAAATAACTGCTGCAGAACATGCCATAACTGGACAGCATTCAGACTCGGGCTGCTAAGTGCCTGGTAATGACCACCTCTAACAAGAAAAAATCTAATCACTGTCCTTGATATTCAACTGATTAGCATGCAAATTCACTCACCATTGACCACCACCTATAGAGTTTCTCCAGCATTCTCTCCTTGTTAATTACATAAGCACTGTGGATCCAAGAATGGGTCACAGATTAGGAGACCTGTTGTGAGTAACTCGCCACCTGACTTCCCAAAACTTATCCACTATTGACAAGACACAAGTGAGGACTGTGATAGAATAACTTACACTTGCTTGGATGAATGCAACTTCACACTGTCCAGGACAAAGCAGCCCCCTTGATTGCCTGCCTCCCATTCCACCACCTTTAATATTCACCCCCTGTGGCAGTGACGTACAGTGGCATGAGTGAGCATCATTAACAAGATGCACTGCAGAACATCAACAAGGCTCCTTCAACAGCACTTACCAAACCCATAACCTCCAGGACCTAGAAAAACAGGGACAGCAGATACAGGGGAGCTCACCACTTGCAAGTTTCCTTCCAAGTCACTCAGCATCCTGACTTGGGAATATGTCCTTCACTATTACTGGATCAAAATCCTGGAGGTCCCTCCCTAAAAACATTGTGGGTGCACATATACCACATGGACTGCAGCAAGTCAAGAAGGCGGCTCACCACTATCTTCTGAAGGTCAATTGAGGGTGAATAGTAAATGCTTGGATGTTCATATCCCAGGCAAGAAATAAAAATTAAGTGATTAAGGCATGTGGCATTACCATTTCCGACCATATAGTAGAACATGACGTGGTATACTTGGCATATGCCAAATAATACTTGCTGCATGGCAGTCTGTTCCATGTTTGGTGCTCATCAATGTGCAACCTTTGCATAAATTGGTTCTTTTTATTGTAATTATTGTGAGCATACACTTTTTTAATGCATTGGTCAAGATGTGTAGCTTCATAGCATGACTGTACAGCATCATATCTCTCATCGTGGAAGAAGAGTGCTTGCTGGAAGAACTCAGGGATGTTGTGATCATGACTGCATTCAAAAGAGGAGATAAATCTACTTGCAGGTGTTGTGCCACTGCAAGGATCATTGCAAGGAGTCTCCTCTGCCCCCTCTTCCCAAAAGCTGAAGTACTTCTTCAAGAATCACAGTCTGGTTTTTAATCCATTGAGAACAACCCAGATATGATTTCCGATGCGTAACAAAATCAAGAAAATTGCAAGGAACAGCACTGGCATGGCTTTTTCCAATCTCATTGCATCAAATTCAAAAGCTTGTGGAGTATCCTCCTCAAAGAGCTTAAGAATGCAAATGACACTTATGTGTGCCCACTCAGAAACTGAGCTTCTGGTCATTGCTGCCTCCCTCTCTGTTACATAAGAAAATGGGCCTTTCATTAAACATCTGGAAAACTAAGATCCTCTTCCAACCAGCTCCCAGAGAACAATACCTGCTCCTAAAAATCAAGATAAATCAAGATGGTATGGTTGTGCTAGAATGCCCATAGTATCCAGAGATGTGCAGGCTTGGTGGTTTAGCTATGGAGAAGTCAGGGCTATTGGGTAGGGGGATGGGGGATGGGGGATGGGGGATGGGTCTGGGCGGACTCAATGAGCCAGATGATCTGTTTCCACACTGTAGGGATTTTATGATTCTGTGATAAATGGTTTAAGCCTGGGAAATATGAAATGTTCCAGATCTTGTCAGTCACCTCTTATCAAAGCAAAATAGATAACAAATGTCATTGCTTCCAACATTCTAGTTCAGCCTTTTGCCGAATCGGGAAAAGAGTATTTGATCACCAGGATCTCAAACATGAGACTGAGATCATAGCGTACTGAGCAGACGTTACCCCACGCACATATAAGCTCCAGAGACTTGGATAATCTATTGCAACAGCTCTCACAAGGTCTTCCAAATATTGTGACAAGAAAGGTAATCAAACAGCAGTGTCCTCTCTTAGCTTCGAGGTGCTAATTGCTCAAAGCCAGCCTCTATTGGGCAGCATGGGTAGTTTGTGTACCTGAAATCAAATTCCTGGAGCAACTTTGTAACTCAGAATTCAGACACAGCAGTAGATTTCCACAAGGACAATGGGAACACTTAAGGAATGGCCTCGATGTACCCTCAAAGAGGTCAAACATCACCCCTAATGCATTGCTATTGACCAGAATAGAACAAAATGGTTCATCCAGGAAGGCACTGGACACATCAATGGGCTCCATCAGGAACATACAGAGTGAAAGTCAAGACATTGGAGGGAGTCTACAATCCTCCAAACAACCCATCTACCAACTCTTTATTCACCACCCATCCTAAACATTGGCAAAGTGGATTGGATTTTTCACTCATGCCAGAATTCATAGAATCATAGAATCCCTGCAGTGTGGAAAAAGGCCATTCAACCCATTGAGTCCACACTGATCCTCTGAACAGCATCCCAGCCACACCCACTCCCCCCACCTTATCCCTGTAACCATACATTTCTCATGTCTAACTCACCTAGTCTGCACATCCTTGGACACTATGGACAATTTTGCTTGGCCAGTCTGCCTACCCCGCAACTTCATCCACAGATGCCTACTAAATAGACAACAACAGGAGGACACAGTACGCCCTAACACATGACCACACTGCCCTACATCAGGATCATATTGGAACTGACAACAAGATTCCTAACACCACTAGAAATCATGGTGGCCCACAGCCACTCCATAACAAATACTCAGGAAGATTAAAGACCCCAATCCCACAACATGCAGAACCAACGTGGTTTACAAAATACCATGCACTGACTGCCACAAACATTACATCAGACAGGAGGAAAACTAGCCATCAGAATACACGAACATCAGCTAGCAGTGAAACAGCATGATGAACTCTCCTTAATATCAGTACACTCAGACAATGAAGGCCATCAGTTTAACTGGGAAAAGGTAACCATAGCAGCCCAACTCAAGCATAGATACGCATGGGAATTCCTAAGGGCATGGTTCTCCACCAGTAATGCAATCAACAAACATATAGAATTGGACACCATATAAAAACTCATACAGATCAAAACCGGAAATGACAGTACTCACTATAACAGACTGGGCAGTATAAATTCCAAGCAGAGTAGAAAAACATTGTTTCATTGGAGCCTCCACTGATGATGTCACCAAGCATGGTGATGAAACGTCTGCACGAGAACAAGCCAGCTCGGCGAGCAAGTCAACAACCTGAGCCACAACCTGAACTACAGATCTTTGCCAAAACTTTAATGAATGAGAATGTTTGGATGTGAGGCTATGTGGAATGTAAGCACTGGGCCACAGTAGTTGGGCTGAATGTCCTGTTTTTATGCTGTAAGTTCTGTGTAAAATGTTTACATTTTGCTGTTAGTTTTCATGCCAAAAAAGGTGGCTTTGATCTGAAGCAGTTGTTCTGGTCATTGACAAATAAGTGGGTCACGACTTGCTGCCTGGACAAGTGAGAACTTGCTAATCTCTCTGGTATTTATTCTTTCATCCTGCACCTTCAAAATGAAGCAATTGAAACAATCTTACTTTAAGGAGTGAGAAAATACAGCTAACAAAATTGGTTCCCCAAAGGATGAACAAATCCGGAAAGCAGTTTGAGAAAAGCAAATTGACAATTTCCCATGAAAACTGTAAAACATTATAAAATACTGCAAAGACCATTTACCTTCCATAGAGTTTTCCTTACACAGTTCCAAATGGCAACTTTGAAAATAGTTCTACTTTTTGCAGCAAGTCTAGACCTTAAAGAGTTGTATACATCAAATAAATCAAATATGTTATGTTATCAACAATAAAGGACAGAGAATGAACTAATCTTATTAATATGCTGTTTCAGCTACATGTCTACACTTGCAGATGTTTTAAATTGGGCAACGGATTTTAATTTAAACCTCAAAATAACACATTTGTTCTTCAAAAGTATGACATACATGGAAGTGGAGTCACAGGTAGATCGGATAGTGAAGAAGGCATTTAGTACACTTGGCTTTATTGGTCAGTGCATTGAGTATAGGAGTTGGGAGGTCATGTTGTGGCTGTATAGGATATTGGTTAGGCCACTCTTGGAAGATTGTGTTTAATTCTGGTCTCCCAGCTATAGGAAAGGTGTTGTGAAGCTTGAAAGGGTTCAGAAAAGATCAACAAAGATGTTGCCAGGGTCGGATGGTTTGAGCTAAAGGGAGAGGCTGAATAGGCTGAGGCTATTTTCCCTGGAGCGTCGGAGGATGAGGGGTATAAAATCGTGCGGGGCATAGATAGGGTGAATGGTCAAGGTCTTTTCCCCAGGGTAGGAGAGTCCAAAACTAGAGGACATAAGTTTAAGGTGAGAGGGAAAGATTTAAAAGGGATCTAAGGGGCAAATTTTTCAAGCAAGAGGATGAAGTGTGTATGGAATGAGCTGCCACAGGAGATGGTAAAGGCTCGTATAATTATAACATTTAAAAGGCATCTGGATGACTATACGAATAGGAAGGGTTTTGAGGGTTATGGGCCAAATGCTGGAAAATAGGACTAGATGAATTTCAGATATCTGGTCGGCATGGACAAGGTGGACTGAAAGGTCTGTTTCCATGCTATACAGCTCTATGACTCTATGAGGTCTATAACCTAAAAAGTGGCAGGATACTTTGAGAACAAAGTATTTCCAATACCATTTCTTCTCCTTTAAGGGGTATGTAAAATGCCCACAACATATATTCCATACATTAGCACAATGACACTGAGGTGACCAATGAAGATGTTATACCTGGAGGTGGCATTCATTGCAAGATTTTGTTTTAATGAGACAGTGGCATAGTAATTGGAATTATGTCAGATTTTCAGTTGGAAGTCCACCAGAAAACGTGCACCCCTTAGAATTTTGGCCTAATAGAAACTAAACAATAATTACGTTACAATGGAGAACAGAAATCCAAAGGGGCACAATTAGTTTAATAGTTCATGAAAAACTGTTGAAATCTTCAAGCTAAGTTGTTTGTATTGAGAAGAGCGATGTAATCATTACTTTCCCAAAAGGGCAAACAAGGTTCGGGACTCAAGACTTTTTCTGATTTTTTTCAATTATCCAGGTAGAACATTGCTATTCAACTTTTGGATTCTATACTTTGAGCAATGAGGATTTCCTTTTGTGGATATTTTGCTTTGGACATTTGTTACCACCACTGTTCCAGCAATGGAGTCTGGTGTTCTTTGTACATCTATTTTTGGGAGTCTGACACTACTTGCAATGGATGAATTTTATTGTGTGTGTAGTTAACTTTCCTAAAACCTGTGATCTTTTTACCAGCTCTTAGATCTTCAAAGAGTTACTGCTGTAATAGACAAAACAGAGGAAGGAAAATGAGTGAGATGTTGTTGCATATAAATGGAAACCATATGGTTTTGAATTGTGGTACAGGTTTACACGATTTTTCCAAACTTTTAGAAGTTTACCTTAAAACAAACATGGTATATCTATTAACATGCTAACAAGTAATAATTCTGGAACAATTTTTGACAACTTGTGACTATGATGCACAGTTTGAATACCTGGAATAGCATGCAGCTGATATTTCATGATTTACATATTTTGTTGCGTTAACTAATTAAGTTGCTAAACTTAATACCATTCAACAAGGCTATTGACTGATGAACAGCAAATGTGCAGCCAGATTCATTATTTTTATGGTATTGCAAGTAACTTCACAATCTTTACTTAGAATTTGCACTTCATCACAAAAGAGTTTAAAGAGTTCAGTGAAATATTTCTGTCAGTAATGGGAAATTATGATTGCATTCTGGACATCTTAACATCTTCTATTTCTCCAAGTAAGAAAATAACTGTTCTTCAGTGTGTGATCCTGTGATTTCTTAGCACTTGCTGAATAACACTGAGTGAGCTAATAGCTCCAAAGATAAGATAATCATTTGAAATCATAATGCATCTAAACTACACTTGCTAGAAATGATATAAAATATAAACAGGGACCTGTTCTCCAGTACCAAAAAATAGATTTTCAAACTTTGTACCTTTTTTGAATTACCTAGAAACTTGGGACACCTATATTTTCCCATCGCTATCTCTCTGTCTCAGCCAATTAGAGTCAAATTGCTGACCAAAGAACACTCTTTTCTCCTGCAATTTAAATTGTTGTACTCATTTGAAATTTGACATTCTTGCAGTTAACTTGACAAGTGCTTTATCAGCAATGTCCATGTTATTCATAAGAACCTTCATCACCACAGGTTGATATCTTAGCACCAATTACCAAGTCCAACTCACTGTCCATTGATTTTGTGGGGGTTAGGGAGGAAATAGGCTTGCATTTATATTGCACTATTTTATGACTTTAAGATATCTCAAGAAAGTATTTTTCAAAATGGTCATTATAGTAACATGGAAATGTCATAACCAATTTGCTCACAGCAGGGTACATGAGACAGCAATATAATAATAACTAGTTAACCTGCTTTACAAAACTGTACAGGTATAAAGTTAGTTAGCGTCCTTTTCAAAGAGAGCCACAGAAGTTTTTGCACACACATTGTTTCTGCCTAGTGTCAAAGACGGTATGTTTGTGAATATGACTCCCCGACATTACTACAGTAAAGTGTTAGCCTGGACTCTGTGCTCATTTCACCAGACTGAAACCTGAACCCACAACCCATAAGAGTTGTGATGAAATATTATCATTCTGAAATATTAATTCTGCTCCTCTCTCCCCAAACACAATCCATTCTACCAAATATTTACAGCATATTTGGTTTCTATGTTGAAATTCCAGCGTCTGCACCATTTCAATTTTTCTTTGTGTTGAACAATGATATTCTAACTCAGAATGTGTGATGCTATCAAAAGAGCAGTGGCTAACAATGAAGAAACAATGATCTGTTAGGGACTGTTCATAGCTTCTGGGCACCCATAGTGATGCTGTAAATATTAACAGTCATGATATAAATGATTCATTTCCCTTAAGCTTGCATTATCTTCCACTTGACAATCATTCTCAATGTACAGATTTACACCTGTTATCATAGCTGGGTCAAATGTTAGGAGTTAGCTGCTGTCATTGCATACATTTACTACTTAGGGGTGGGTCAAGGAGTGGAGCGATACATATAGAAATCTACTTCTCTTGTGTGTTGTTCACATTGACATTTTTTGTCAAAATAAGATGGTTGGCAACTGCATTAAAGCATTTCTGGGTTGGATTGAAGGGGGGAGCTCACAGAGGAAATGAGATCTCAAGGAGAGGACTTGTGATGCAGTACTGCCCTTTCAGCAATAATTTGCTTCTGAAACACTAAAGTTGAATTTGTCCAGCCCTGTTGTGGTGTTTTTAACAAACGTCTTTTTGAATGGTCAACTTTCATTGTTGTCTCAGTACAGAAACAAAGATCACTTGTTGTCCAGCCTGCTTATTGATGGATTAATCATCTTCTGAAAAAGAAACCCCAGAGTATTTGGTTGCCTAATGTTTGGTAGCATGTACTGTGGGTGGTTTGTTTGATTACTAGACATTAACAATGGAAGTATTATCAGAGAACAGTTTTAGAAATGGCAGTGTTGTTATTATTGAAATGGTATTCTTTCAGGCTTCAAAGCATGACAATATTTCTACTTGTGATGTGGAGGGTCCAACTATTCCCAGATGTGGAGGGCCCAACCAATCCCAGATAGAGTGTGAAGGATTTTCTAAGTGCTATGTTATTTCTTGTTAGGTATAAATTTACCTTCCATACAGTTTTGTGTCTTGTAATTGGCATGATTTTGGTTTGGAGATATTTTTCTATTTTTGTATGTGCACTGGTTTTTAAAGATCTTTTCTTTCATTGAAGGTCCACAGCTTAATTACTTCTGTTTTCATTTGGTTACTGATTTACTAAATCTGTCCCATTCCAAAAACTACGTCTTACACCTGTATGATTACACCTCGTACAGTAGTTAGAATGTTTTTCACTGAGATAAAATGAAATGTAATGTGCAATGGTTACGTGGTTGTTATAGATTTGTAATGTCCTTGCTGATTATTTGACTGAATGCTTGTTTAAACCATCCCTTCATTGTACACTTCAAGTGCCATACTGCACATTTTAATTTATTTTCCCATTGTTTTTATAATTTACATCTGTTCAATAATATCATTCACAGATTGTGCAGCAAGAGTCATGTTATGTAGCAACCTTGGAAAAGTGTTTATGAAGTTTCTTGCTTGATTTTTCCTCTTGTAATAGACATAAAGTTTCAACAAAGATGTTAAACAAATGAAAATCTCAATAGATTCCCTTATGAATCTCGATACATATCAACTGAAAGAGGATTTATAGGTTGATTGATTATGGTGAATTATGATGCTTGAAGTATCCTTTTATTTCATTCCTTATTCCCAAATGTAGAAAAGGAAGCTGGAAGAGATGGAAGATATTTTAGAATGTTTGAGTATTATATAAACAGAGACACTAATAAAAGCCACTGATCATTGATTCTCACGGACAAATGGGGGTCATCCTATTAAGCAATTCCCAGATAATCAGCAATAATCTGGGAAAATCCCATAATCCCATGTAACAGGATTGGTGGATGGCTTATTCAGTCATCGGATATCTGTGATAACCTCCAGCATTACAAAATGATTTCCTCCACCAAAAATGTAAGATAGTGGTCAAAACTTCAGAACCTAATGAAAAAAAAAACAGTGAAATTTGATTTGTTAGGTAAAATATGGTTCTGATTGGACTTAATTTGCCAGGCCACGAGAGACAAATTCCATCACTCTGAATGTAGGCTTTTACAGACATATCCTATACAGTTTCTCATTTTCTATTGTTTATCCTTAAAGAAGAAGACTTGATGTTTTGTGGTTATCTCCCCTGCCTCTGATCTAAAACCTTTGGATTTAAGTGCAACTCCAGGACATGTTGACCATTGAAGAAGCAACCAAGCTGGTTGATAATCAGCCTGCAAATCCTTCCAGTGTGTTCATAGATTCATACAATGCAGAAAAGGCCCTTTGGCCCATTGAGTCTGCACTGACAATAATTACTACTAAAGGTGTGCTAATCCCAATTTCCTGTGTTTGTTCACTATCCTTGAGTGTTGTGATATTTCAAGTGCTCATCCAAATATTTTAAAAACATTTTAAGGTTTCGGGCTTCTACTACATTCCCAGGCAGTGCATTCCAGATTCCCACTACTTTCTGAGTGAAAGAAGTTTATTTCTCAACTCTTGTCTGAATCTCCTGCCCCTTAGCCTAAAACAATGCCTTTCTTGTAATTAACTCTTCAACCAAGGGGAACATCTGCTCTCTATTCAATTTGTACATATCCCTCATAATCTTATACACCTCAATTATGACACCTCAGTCTTCCCTGCTCTAAAGAAAACAATCCAAGCCTATCTAGTCTCTCGTCATATGTTAATTTCTCCATCCCAGTGACATCGTGGTGAACCTCCCGTACCCCCTCCAGTGCTATTGAGTCTTTCCTGTAGTGAGCTGACCAGAACTGGAAACTGTACAAGTGAGGCAAGCAGTAATGCTGGGGGTGTGGATGTGTGTGTGTGTGGTGGTGGTTGTGGTGGGGGGAGAGTGGTGGTGGGTGCTGTTGGGGATGGCTAATTTCTTGCCAGCCATACTTGATATTGCCCTTCAAGCAATTAAGTCTTTTTTTTATCTCTCTGAAACAGAGAGAGAGAGAGACATCTATACTCAGCTGGTAAAATTATAACATTTAAAAGGTATCTGGATGGGTACTTGAACAGGAAATGTTTCGGGAGATACGAGCTTAAATTGGTAAATGGGACTAGATTAATTTAGGATATCTTATCAGCATGGATGAGCTGGACTGAAGGGTCTGTTTCTGTGCTGTACAACTCTATGACTCAATGTGAAGACTCTTGGAGCCTTAAGATTGTGTCCTGAATAAACTATGACGCCCAAACAGATTTGATTTGCCATTGTTCCTGCTCCAGTGATCTTCTTCAAATATTAAAGCATGTGTTAACAATGAATGTAAACTGCTGAGTCTAGAGGAGATCAGTAATGGTTACATTTTTCCTACTTTCAGTTATTAATTCTCACCAAACAGTTCGCTAAAGACTGAAATGTTACTCTTTGCAATGATGGCTACTTTCACAATATCCTAAGATAAGTCACATACCTGGGCAATGATTGTGGAAAAATTAACAAAGTCTCCAAGCATCACTGAACATTACAAGGTTGCCAGAAAGGATTCAATGTTGTGAAATGCCAGCTATAAAAGAGGAATGCTCTAAGATTGAAAGAGCTTCCTTCAATTATTCTACCAAAGAATAGAGAATGACTTTGAAATAATTCCTCAGGACAAAACACCTCAACAGGATTCTAAAGCATTTGGTAAAATTCTGGAGTGCATTAAAGATAATTGGAAAATTGCAGTGTGTAAATATTTTCGCATAAAATGAAAACTTAAAGGCTCCTGTGTAGCTTACAAAATAGTCTGTCATGGTAAGTATTTGGCAGCCAATTAATGAGGTAGCAGATTACAGGTCAATCCATTTTTAGTTTAGATTGATTTACAGTATGAAACATTACCGGGATACAACTTGTAACATCACCTCAACACCAGTGTCAGTAAGAATCACTTTACAATGAGCTGACCCTTAAGCGGGCACTGTGACAAAAGAAAAGTAAACTACAAATGAAACTTTTCAAATTAAAGTATCATTGACTGGGCTGATGACACACTCTGGCCTGTGTGTGTGCATGTGCTGACAGATATTAAGGGCTTCTCATTCAGGGTTATCCAGAAGCACACATAGCCTTGGAATAGGGGCAGGTAGACAGGCTGAATGGCCCCCCCACTATCTGGATCTGCTTAGACTATCTTGGCCACGCCCAGAAGCGGGCTATCACGGAAACACTCTGCCCTAAACAATTATGCCCTGCAACCTACCTGCTGTTGCACAGGACATTGAAAAATCAGGAGCGTGGGGTTGAAGTGCAAACATAACAAGAGGAGCATGTAAATAATGAAATGGAAGCTGAAGCCATTGCAAACCTGCAAGCACATAGAGCATGGACTCTTTAAAGCTCCCTCAGAGTCTGTGAACTATCTTAATCACCTGCTGCATAAAGCTACTACATGCACAAAGCTCCTCACCAATCCATTGATGGTCAAGGGGAGAAATCCCAAGTTGAGAGCCTACCAATGGGGCCACACCCTTTCCTGATGGCAAAGCTGACTGCCATAGTGTGTCTGAATGGCCAACAAGGAATTCGAGGAAGTGGAAATGACAGCTGCTTATACAGGAAACTACTCCGTGCAGAGTGGAATGACATAGAGGGGTGAGTATCTCTTTATACTTTATTGAAAATTGGGGAGGCAATAGCCTAATGGTAATATCACTGGACTGTTACTCCAGAGACCCAGATAATGTTCTGGGGACCCAGGTTCAAATCCTGCCATGGCAGATGGTGGAATAGAATTCAATAAATATCTGGAATTAAGAATCTAATGATGACCATAAATCCATTGTCAATTGTTGGGGGAAAAAAAAGTCTGGTTCACTAATGTCCTCTAGGGAAGGAAACTGCCATCCCTACCTGGTCTGGCCTACATGTGACTCCAGACCCACAGCAATGTGGTTGACTTTGAACTGGCCTCTGGGCAATTGGGAATGGGCAATAAATGCTGCCTAGCCAGTGATGCCCTCATCCCATTAATGAAAAAAGAAAACCATAAATTAATTAAATTAAAGCAGATGAACAATTTAACTACATCATAAAAGAGGCACTGCAAAAGACAAAGCTACAAGTGAAATTTGTTTTTGTGCAGTGATTATGGACCCCAGTCCAGAGGAGATAAGTAATGGTTACATTTTTCCTACACTGTGGTACCCAGCAGCTGTGGTAAGACTGAAGCATGCCAATGGGTACCACATGCTCACTCACCAAGAACACTTGAGCATGGATGTAACTGCAGAAGAGGGACAGGCAGTCGGGCATACTAGCCTTGCTGGTGACCCGCTAACTCATAATGTTCATGTTGGCATAGCCCGGGAACAGAGACACAAGGAAGTCTGCCAATTTAGGGCCTGAGCCTGCAATGAGTGTCAAAGATCAGGAGCTTGGGGCTGAATTGCAGGTTAAGTTTGAGGAGCACCCCCAAAGTCTCTTCATAAAAAATATATTTAATCTACATGTACAGACAGTTCATGGTACACTTCCACAGCTGGTGCACCTTGCACTCCTGGCCTAAAGATAGTCACACTATCACTGCATCAAATGCTTACGTATTCGTCCCATTGTTAGCCTCCTGGATATGCTCAGTTTTAATTTATACAATTAACATATAATGTCTTCTGAACTAGCCTCTCTTTTCTCCAAAATGCACATTATCTGAAAAATGGTATCTGTGATGCCGGGAACACCAGGAAGAGGTTGAGTTAGATCATCCACTCAGTACTTTTGGCTAAAGCTAGTTGCAAGTGTTTCAGTTGTGTCTTTTGCACTGATACGTTACACTCCCCCATCATTAATGATAAATGTCTCCTTGTTCGGTTGGTCATTTAGTTGTCCACTATTGTTCACAACTTTTTGAAGGATGGGTGCGAAGTTTTGACATACTCTGTTGGTTGTGGTTTTAGTTCTGTCGATCACATTGTTTGGCGACTCAGCCATCCTGAGTTGTAGCTTCACCAGGCAGGTTCCTCATCTTTAGGTATGCCTGGCGCTAGTGCGTGTGTGCCCTCTTGCATTCTTCACTGAACAAAGTTTCATCCATTCGCTAGAAGGTAATTGTAGAGTGAGGTATATGCTGGGCCTGAATGTTGCAGATTGTGTCTGAATGCAATTCTACTGATGTTGATGGCCCACTGTAAGTCATGTGTGTACCCAGTTTTGAGCTTCTAGATCGATTCAAAAACAATCCCATTTAGTATGGCAATTGTTCCACACAATAATGATCAACTTTGTTTCAGGTTCCTCGCATCTGCAATGTGTTAAAACAAAGAACTGCAGGCACTGGAGATCTGAAGCACACAAACAGTAATTGCTGGAGAAACTCAGCAAGTCTGTCAATTAAGAGAAAACGGAGTTAACGTTGCGCGCCCAGTGACTCCACAGATGCTGACAAACCTGCTGAGTTTCTCCAGCAATTACTGCTTTTGTGTGCAGTATTTTATTTTGGTTGGCTAACAGTTAGAAATGTTTGGCTGTCTTAAGCCCAAGACTAAAGTCTCTGCCTTGCAGCTACGGTCATCTAGTGCTGCTGATGCTCGTGTCCTACATGTGCTATTTCAATTAAGATCTGAAGTTTAATCTGAACAAGCTCCAGACGTTCATGAGCTTTTTACATGAAGTATCAAAACTTTTACTGCTTTTCTGAAAATAATACCTTGCACTGCCTACAAGAAGCCTTGATATTTTTGTTGAAATGCCAGTTCAATCAGGTTCTCCTCCGGAAATTCCAAAACTTTAACCTTTCAGGGTCACGAGTAGCAACAGACAGTTTTTTGCATTGAACACTGACCCCTGTTCATTTTCAATCTAAACAAAGTATCCAATGCTATCTATTTGTATACCTCAGAGCTTATGAAATTAACCCACCCTGCCTTCCCAAGACCAATAAAAACAATTCCACTCAGCTTCACATTTTTGTGTAGTTTAAGAAAAGTTTTCAAATATGTATTCTGGCTAAGTCTAAAGTAGCATTTTCATTTTTCTCTCTGTTTCAACCACTGCCTCTTCCTCCCAACTTGTCTCTATTCCCATCTGCATTCAGACTTGCATCTCACCAATACCAACATTACTTGTGTCCTCTGCCAAACAAGACAAGCAAGTAACAAGCTGGCCTTTAGCTGGTGATTAGCCAATTCATCTACGTTAAACTATTATTTGTTTCCCCTGAATGATTTCCTTCATATTTTTATGATTGTGTAATAGTTTTTACTCCCAAATTTTCCTCATTTGCGCTGACTGCAGTTTGGTCAGAAGCTGTACAATCTCCTTTCGCAAAGAAAGCTACATAGACTGCTCACAATAATTGAATGTTGCTCCCAGTGGCTCACCACTGAGACTTAGGATTGTGGCTTGTCACAATCATAGTAAAATCTCACTGTCAATATTCAATTTACACGATTGAATTGCCTTATCTAAGACCTTACACAGAAAAAAATGGTTTTAAAAAGGACAAATATGAACCTAAATGATTGCTGTGATTACCTGACCATATTGAGTCAAGGTCACAAAGCTGTCAGTAAATAAGGGCTACCTGGGGGTGAAACTGACATTGTTATAGAAAGCAGTGAAATTCAGATCTGTATTTCATGGTTGATGCACACTTCTTTGGATTGCGATGAATGTCGCTCAGAGATCATCTAGCTTGGTAAAAGATGGTGAAATAGACTCTGGAATGCAGAGTTTATCACTGCTGCTTCACAGCGATCGCACGATGGAAGGTAACCAGAGCACCCAGAGGAAAGCCACACAGACATGGGTTTGATTCCAACCTTGGATAACACTCTGTGTGGAGCTCGCATGTTCTCCCTATATGTGTTTGTGTGGGTTTCCTCCCACAGTCCAAAGATGTGCAGGCAAGGTGGATTGGCCAGGCTAAATTTCCCTATAGTGTCCAGGGATGTGCAGATTATGTGGGTTAGCCATGGGAAATGCAGGGTTACAGGGATAGTTTAGGGGGTGGATCTGGATGGAATGCTCTTCAGCGGACCAGTGTGGACTTGATGAGCCATATGGCTTGCTTCCACACTGTAGGGATTCTATGATTGTATTTGACTCCTTATTTTGATCTCTTTAATTGTGCTTTGATAGAAAGAAATAAAGGTACTCATTTTAATTGACAGTGACGAGGTTTAAAAGAGGGGGGCCGATTCTTCTCCTTGCCTGGCCGTCACAAGCTTTCAAACTCTCCTCTTGATTAAACATAAAAATCCCATCACATTGAACTTTGCTGCAATATCGGCAGATGAAAGGCACCACCCTCAATGAAAGGCAAAATATAAATGTTAACCATTTGACTGAAACTGTTTCCACCTCTTCATGTAAAAGAATGTTCTTTAGGGAAGCAAACTGCCATCCTTCCCTGGTCTGGTCTACATGTGATTTCAGACCCATAGAGATGTAAGTCAATCGTAAGTGCCTTCTGGGCAGCTAGGGCTGGGAAATAAATACTAGCCTAGCTCTCAGTGCCCAAATTCTGTAGATTTTTTTTAATGTCATACTTGGGAATTGTGGGGAGAGTTCTGAAGGACACTATCCAAAGCATTAACATGTCCTTTCTTTTCTCTTGATGTCAGCTTTGTACCATTTGGTAGCACATTCTCCTCTGACTTAGAATCAGAAGGCTTTGAGTTCACTCCAGAGAACTGAACATAAAATTCAGGCAATCACTAGAGTGGAGATAATGGTCTAGTAGTTTTATCACTGGACTATTAATCTAGAAATGCCCCCCAAATAACGTTCTGGGGATCTAGACTCAAATCCTGCCATGGCAGATGATAGAATTTGAAAGCAATTTTTAAAAAAAATCCTGCAATTAAAAGTCAAATAACGTCTTTGAAATGTGGGGTTAAAAATAATCCATCTGGCTCATTAATGCCCTTTTAGGAAAAAATCTGCTGTCCTTTTCGAGAACAAAAACAAAGTTGCCGGAAAAGCTCAGCAGGTCTGGCAGCATCTGTGAAGGGAAAAACAAGAGTTAATGTTTCTGAGGAAGGGTCACCGGGCCCGAAACGTTAACTCAGCTTTTTCCTTCACAGATGCTGCCAGACCTGCTCAGCTTTTCCAGCAACTTTGTTTTTGTTCCTGATTTATAGCATCCTCAGTCCTTTTGGTCTTTATGCTGTCCTTTTCTAGTCTGGCCAACAAATGACTATAGACCCACAGCAATATGATTGACTCTTAACTGCCTTCTGGGCAATAAATGCTGGCCTGGTCAGTGATTTCCACATCCTCTGGTACTGCTCTGTTACAATTTATAGATGGGATGTTACATTGAGGATCGATCTTGGGTGGATGTGAAATAACCTCTGGCACTATTCTGTACATGAGTAAGTGATTTTCTTTCTTATTGTCCTAAACAGTGGCTTACAGCACATAAGCCAGCAGCACTTCTATTCCATAAGTTATCTTGCTTCTCATCTAAAGTAAATTGGAGACAGTCACGTTGATCATGAAGGGTAGGAAACAGGCAACAATGAATGAAATAGACTCCAGCTGTAGAATTGCACATTCATCTATCACTCTGTCCTCTCATCTTTAAAGTTGTGGATAGAAAAAACTTGCATTTTTACAGCATCTTTAACAGCCTTGGGAAATCTCACTGTGCTTTACAGCTAATGGAGTGTTTTTGATGAGTAGCCACTGCTGTCATGTTCCAAAATGTGGCAGTCATTTTGTGCTCAGCCAATCAAATCTGAACCACTTCTGTAGGACTCGATAAGTTAACTTGATAAACTTATTCATGGTCGCTGTGGTTCTTCTGGAAAGTCTCGAAAGGTGTTGAGAAGTCACTGGAGGCAAGGATCAGAGAACCAGATCGACAGTCTCACAGCCCCTACTTTGGCGCCCAAGTGGGATTTCAAACTGAGATTTTGCAGCTCACACACTCTGAAACATCAGCGGCTGCTATGGATCTCTAACCTACTGCTACCCTCCTGCTCCAAGGGGCCACCACTCTCACAGAGAGTGGTGATAACATTCAAACCTCAAAATGGGCTGAAATCGGCACAGCCTTACATCTTAATCATGCTTCCTACAAACACAGCTTCTCTACTGGTAATGTCAAATTATTTTTGCTGATACTGACCCATCACATTGTATTTTTAATTATTAGAAATCGACATGCATTTCTTTATAGTGCGACCACTGCCCCGGTGGATTGGCCGTGGGAAATGTGGGTGTGGCTTTGGGTGGGATGCTCTTCAGAGGGTCATGTGGACTTGTTGGGCCAAATGGCCTGCTTCCACAATGCAGGGATTCCATGATTGATTGAGTTAAACGTTGAGGGAAGAAAGAATATTCTTTCGCACTCATTCACTTTCTCTATATACACTTTATAAATAATGGCACTTTTTCATTGAGGGTCAAAGCAAATCTTATCTTTCCATTAACCCTGTATTGGGCAGGATAACTTTGCATTTCTATCGACTTAGAACTGTACCTGCACAGAGGTAGAAAAGATTTTATTTTGAGAAGTTGTGCTAATAAGTGCGTAATAGTCCAAAGTATGCAGCTGGTGGGTTCTATCTTTCTGGTAGCAATGTTAAAGTGTTTAGTTAAACATTCCACTCAAGTTCTAGGTCAGCTAGGGAATGTTCCAAAACTCTGCTACTTGTGGCGCCAAGTCAGAAACAGCTTAATTTTAAAATTATCCTCATTATATTCAAATGACACTATGGTTTTACCCTTTGTAACCTCCACCAGCCCATTAATTCTGTGACATTTCTGAACTTGTCTAATTCTGGTCTCATCTGTAATCCCAAACTCTTTTTCACATTTCTGGTGGCTGTGCCTTTAGCTGTCTATGTGCTAAACTTTGCAATTCATCCTCTAAGTTTCTCTGTGCCTCCACCTCACCTCTTACCTTTAAAGAGGTCCTCTAGGCCTTGTTTCCTTGGACAATTTTTGGCTACTCATTCCAATATCTCCTCTCTTAGCTCAGTGCCAAATTTTGCTTGATGACATTGCTGTGAAATGTCTTGGGATATTTTACAATAATAATGGCGCTATATAAATACAAGTTTGCTCTTGCACAGGGATTGCACGGACACAATATGTTGAATGACGTCCTTCTGTTCTGTAACCATTTTATGATTCAATGTTAAGTTTTATTTTTATTTTTGTAGGGTTTATTCTGGTATTTTTTCTCCATTCAACTGCTAGCATTGTAAACAAACAAGGTTCTGGATTCTCAAGGAGGAATCTTTGGTTCTAATTCACTCACAAGATGTGGGCATTGCAGGCTGGGCTAGCATTTATTGTCCATTAGAGATAATAGGTACTGCAGATGCTGGAGAATCCGAGATAACAAGGTGTAGAGCTGGAGGAACACAGCAGGCCAAGCAAGGAAAGCTTGACGTTTCGGGCATAGACCCTTCATTCCAAGTTACCCTTGAAATGTGGTGAGATACCCTGAACTGTCCTTAGTATGTAAGGATACCCATGTACTGTTAGAAAGGAAGTTCTAGGATCTTGACCCAGTGACATTAAAGAAGCATGGTGGTGGAGTGACTTTGGGTGGGGTGCCAATCAATCAACTGCTTCATCAAAGGCCTTCCCTCCTTCATAAAAGCAGAAGTGGCGATATTTTCCAATAATTGTACAATGTTCAGCATCATGCACGACTCAAATATTGAAGCAGTCCATGTCTAAATGCAGTTGACACCTGGAGAGTATGCAGACTTTGGCTGACCAGTGGTAACGAATACTAGTGACACACAAATGCCAAGCAATGACCATCTCCAACAAGACAGAATCTAACAATAGCCCTTTGACATTCTATGGCATAATGCCCTAAGTGCTACCATTGTCCAGAAGTTGAACTGGACTAGGACTGTGGTTACAAGAGCAAGTCTGAGACTAGGAACCCTGCAGCAAGTAATCTACCTCGTAATTCCTGAAAGCCTGTCCACCATCTAAAGGCACAAGCCAGGAGTGCAATGGAATAGTTCTCACTTGCAAGATGGGTGCAGCTCCAACAACACTCGAGATGACACCATCCAGGACAAAGTAGCCTGCTTGATTGGCACTCTATCCACAAACAATCACTCTACTCCTGACACATATCAGCAACAGTGCGTGCCAACTACAAGATGTACTACAGAAATTCACCTAGGTACTTGGGAATGACAAACATATTCTTTACTCTGTGCTCCACCACAGCAAGTGGTTACCAGGGGGACAAAGAGAACATTTCCAGGACATCCTTAGAGTCTCCTCGTCAAAGTACAATATTTCCAACAAATTGTAAGAATCTCTTGCCTAAGACTGCCCAAATTGAAGAAGAAGAATCTGCAAAATTTCCAACCATCCAGAATCTCTGTCTGTTCCAGGTAGAGGTCAAGTAAAAACAATGGAAGGAACATGCTGAAAACCAAGCATTCCACCTGTGGCATGGTGTGAACAACCAGCATTAGGCTGTTCAGTCACTTCTGGACCCACAACTCCTGAATGGGAGAATGCCACCATGGAGCTCACGGTATTGCTTAAGAAGATGGGCTATTGCTACTATATAAATGTCAGCAAATCTAATACTTTAATCTGTGATGCCAAATTAAAGCAGAATTAAAAGATATGGCATACATAGCAGTTATCCTTGCTCTCTAGCTAGTTTTAATAGTAAACAATTCAAGATAACCTTCATTATGTTAAGGTTATAAAAAAAAAGGACTGTTTGGCTACTAATGCGCTTGCTTGACCTATGTCCTGATATTATGATGTTTTACATTCTGAAAGTTCTGCTGCAGAGTTACCACACAAAAGTAAATGTACCTAACTGTATCTATTATCAGTGGGGATATTTTCACCTGTTTGTTATGATTAGTAACATCGTATAAACAGACATCAAAGATAAGCATTTTCAATTTGCTCAGTAATGAAATCCTACAGGTGTTCTCTTTAAACATATTGAGGTAAATTTTGACTTTTCGTGATGATGCAAAACACATGAATGTGAATTGGCAACCTGCTTTAAATCTCTCTGGTTTGAGATTATTATTGACTTCTTCTGACGAGAAGTGGTGGGGAGTTGGATCTGGAGGTGAGACTATCATCAATGACGCTGCACTGATATATTTAGTATCAAACAATTAAAACTTTTATGCTTGTGTTGTGAATAAATGTAAAGTCTGATAGTTTACTTGTTAAATATATTGTGACAGTAAAATTTGAGTCATTTTGACCCCAATTGGATGAAGGTACTAATTCTTAAATTGCACATTTTATGGTAAATTTTCTGATAAATATGGGGATGATCCTAGAAAATAATTGTGAATGTCTAAAACTGTTCATAAACTTGCAATACAATTTATCATATTGTTCCAAGTTGCTGAGCCTATGTTTTATTCAGTAAAGTCGCTGTAATCCCATAGAACAGGAGGGCTACTCTCTCATTAAAGAGCAATGGGTGATGGTGGTTTTTCCTGAAGGTCACCATACCTCTGGCAAGAAGAGAGCTTGAGAAGAAGAATCCTTCATGGTAACTTCAGATATTTTGGGAATAACACCCCAACACAAAAAGGGTTGTTTTAGAAATATCTCATACAATACTAAATCATGATATATGACTCATATTTGGCAGAGTGCAGTCGCTACAATCAGCTGTCAGGTCTTGCAGTTTTACAGGTGAGGCTTCATAATACTAACATCATCCATTATTTCCTCATAACCAGCATGGAACTCTTTCAAATTGGTTCCCACCCCAATCAATAGCTTTGATGCTAACATGCTCGGGCAGCTACAGGATGTGATGTTCATTATTAAACTGAGACTGTGATTCACCATTTACAAGAATTGTAACAATTACTTGTTCATAGCTCCTTCTTTCTCAATGGAAAATCTTAAAAGGTAACATTTAGTTGAATGTAAGCCACTCACATTTGTAAATGAGTCACGCCGTCTATCCTGCCCATTGTCCGTCTGCCCCATTGAGAACTTCCATTTACACTGGCATGTAACCATAGAATTAGTCACTTACCCACACAGTTGTCCAACCAATGACTCACCTTCTTAAGGGGGCCAATCACTTACATTTCGAGCTTACATAGAAATACATCCATTGAACGTTGGAGGATACCTTCATAGAAGAAAAGATGCTCAGACTGTGAAACAACATAAATAGGGAAGACAGTATGATCTGCATAGCCCTTGCATTGAATTCTACTGTAGGAAGACAATCTAACTCATGCATAGAGGTGTCTTAGCTCCCCTGTGAGAGAGGAAGTGCATATAATGAGACTTATATGCTTAAAGGCATAGATGATAAGACCAGGGAGGCTTTTTTTGGAGCTGTATAAAACTTTGATGAGGCCACAGCTGGTTGTAGTGTATGCAGTTCTGGTCGTCTCCCTGTAGAAAGGGCATGACTGCAGTGAGGAAGTGGGGAAGCAAAGGGGGCCAGAAAAGATTCACCAGGATGTTTCTTTGACTGCGGCATTTTAGCTATGAAGAAAGGCTGGATAAGCTTAGGTTGCTTCCTTAAGAGTAAAGAAAGCTGAGGGAGACCTGAATGAGATGTTTACCATTATGATGGCATGGACAGGGTGGATAGGAAGCTGTTGTGACCCTTAGATTAAGGGTCAATAATGATTTGACATAATTTTAAGGTGAAGGGAAGGAGATTTAGAGAAGATATGAGGAAAACGTCTTTCACCCGGGGGCGTGGTGGGAATCTGGAATGCACTGCCTGGGTGGGCAGTAGAAGTGAGAGACCTCACAACCTTTGAAAGGTACATGGATAAGCACTTGTAATGTCAAAACATTCAAGGCTATGAGCCAAGTGCTGGAAAGTAATTTATTTGTGCAGATAATTTGGCACAGATTCAATAGGCCGAAGGGACTCTTCTGACTGTATGAGCCCATGATTCTATATCATGAGGGGTGAAAGGAAATGTAGTTTTGGTCACACGATCCTATGCAGTTTGAACATGCAGGGGCAACTACAATTAATTCTGCTATTTGTTTTCTAAAAGCATTTCATTTCTCCTAAGGGAGATCTACCAGATACTAAAGACAACCATCAGTGTTATGCAATAGGAAATTCCACACAGATCAACCAAAACTGCTGAACACAGTATTGCATTATCTTTCCTCAGTGGTACAGATAATTGACATATGTAGTTTTAGGTCTTCAACTATCTTTCTGATAACTCTCATTGCAAACTGGAGTTGTTGCTTTCAAAGCTCTTTAGAGTAGTTCAAGGAATTCAGGGGATATTACTTCTCATTAATACCTGGCAGGGCAACAGTCTTACTAGAAGAGGTTTGTAATATAATATAGACAAAGGTAATTGGCTGGCACGCACATGATTATGCCACACACAGCTCAAAATTGTTGTAATATCAGTGGGTTCTGTCTTGATGGGATAAATTGGAGGTTGGAATCCAAGTACAGAAATGACTAAAAACAAATGGACTAAAGTAAGGAACAACGTTAGCGGAGTTTTGGTCTTTATTGGCAGAAATGGGTGGAAGTTATATGTAGAGTTATATAAAGTTTTGGTTAGTCTGCATTTGAGCTCTTTGTATTGTGAACCATGTTCTGTTCTTGGATGGAGGGAAGCAGAGTTTAATCAGAGTGATATCTGGACTGCAAGGATTAGTTTATGAGGACACATTGCCAAGTTTATATTTACTGCAGTGCAGAAGATGAAGAGGGAATCAACACCTTCTCAAGGATAATTAGAGATGGCCAGTTAATGATGACTCACCTGGCAAGGGCCTCATCAGTTGAATGAATTAAAACAGAAAGATCGAACTGAGGTTTGATCTGATTAAAAGGGCTGCTCAGATGAATAGAGAGAACCTACTTTGCCTATTTATAGAGTCATAGAGCGTAACACCATGGAAACAGACCCTTCTGTCCAACTCATCCACACCGACAAGATATCCTAAATTAATCCAGTCTCATTTGCCAGCATTTGGCCCATATCCCTCTAAACCCTTCCTATTCATATACCCATCCAGATGCCTTGTACATGTTGCAATTATACCAGATTCCACCACTTCCCCGGCAGCTCATTCCATACATGCACCACCCTCTGTGTGAAACAATTGCCCCTTGGGTCATTTCCCTTGAGATTTTAAAATTAAAGTGGAGTCATCCAATGGAAATGTTTACCTTATCACTCAGAGCAAATAAGAACAGAAGAAAGAGACATGAACCATTTGAGCTCTCAAACTTGCTTCACCATTCTTTAAGATAATGATTGATTTAATTGTCATTTATTTGATTTGATCAACTATCTGTTCCTTTGCTTGGTTCCATGAGCATTGATTTCTTTGTAAATCAAAATTCTGCCTAACTCAATCTTAAACATGCTCGGTCACAAAACTCCCCAAACTCTCTGGGCTGGAGAATTCCAAAGTTTAGTGACCTCTAAAATTTGAAATTTCCCATGATCTCTACCTTAAATGAGATTTTGAATCTTATCTTGAATCTTATCCCTAATTTTGAATTTTATGCTCTACATTCCTTCAAGAGAGGATACATCCTGTCGACATCGCCTTCATGTTCTTATGCAGTCTCTCAGCACCAAGGATGACTTTATTACATTGTGGATCCTGAGATGTTAATCAGTCCAATGCTAGATCCACTCACCCTGCTAAAGGAAGGCTGTTTATCATTCTGCACGAATTTGATGTATCTGCTGTACATGCTCCATGTCTCTGATGCATACAGCAAGGCTGGTAACATTGTTGCCCTGTAAACCACAAGCTTGGTGCTAGTTTGAGGACTTCATCATCAAACACTCTATTCTTTAGATGGCTGAAGGCTGCTCTGGGACACTGGAGGTGATGTTGAATTTCATCTCTGCTCTCACTGATGTCCAAAAGTATGTGAATTGATCTACATTGTCAAATATCTCACCATGGATCTTTATAGTTGGTGGGTAACGTTATATGTTTGAAACAGACTTGATGTCTTCTGGATGTTTAGCTGAAGGCCCATTTTGTCATATACCTCTATGAATGCACCGATGACAATCTGTAAGGTTTGCTATTAAGCGGATAACTTTAGTGCACTCCAACTTGAACATAGATGTCGAGGTGGTCTTGGTTCTGGGCTGGTGATAAGGTAGGTTGAACAGTTTCCCACTTATCCTATAAAGAAGCACCATTCCTATGGAGATAGTAAGAACTGTTGATGTTGGGGTCAGAGATAACACAGTGTGGAGCTGGAGGAACACAGCAGGCCAGGCAGCATCAGAGGAGCAGGAAAGCTGACGTTTTGGGTCGGGACCCTTCTTCAGAAAAATTCAGATTTTTCTGAAGAAGGGTCCCAACCCAAAATGTCAGCTTTCCTGCTCCTCTGATGCTG